>JALGBA010004189.1:0-550000 GCA_023970755.1 Azemiops feae | reverse complement strand
TGGGACTAAGCTAACATACGACCAACAATCTTTGCTGGTATGGCGAGTTTTTAGCTGTTTTGGAACTGCTGGTGAGACCCTTAAAAGTCGTTTGCGCTGTTTGAAATTTTTCTGCCCGCAGCAAGATCTGACTGCTGGCACAGTGATGGATTCTATTGCAAATCAGAGCTGTTTCCGAAAGAGGAAGAGGAGGAGAGGTCCCAGGGCTTATGGAGCAAAGGAACTGGATGAGGCTGTCAGCAAGCCCAGAGGAAAGGAAAGAGGCTTTTGGAGGAGTTGGAGGTGATGGCAGAAGCAGCGTGCTCCAGGGGTGAAAAGGAGTGAGGCCCCTTTAAGGAAAAGGTGGAAGAGACAGGAGCAGAAAAAGGAAAGGAGGGGAGGTTGTCCTGCAGGAATATAAGTTAATTTGAGGGCTAATCCACATGGAGCTCTGTTTCCATTTGTCCTGTTTGCCATTGTTCACTCCCTAGAGACTAAAATGGACGTTCTGAAACCTGAGCTGGCCACAAACAAGCAGTGCATATCGGAGGTGGTGACCCTTTGAGAGCTGTATGCAACGAAATTTCATTTTGATGTATGCCGATTGGTGTACATTCAAAGTGACAATAAAGTTGTTGTTGTTGTTGTTGTCGTCATCATCATCATCATCATCATCATCATCATCATCATCATCATCATCATCATCATCATCATCATCATCATACCTCAACATGCTTTCACCTACGTGGCCTCTTTGAAGAACAAAAGCTTCTTTCTTAATACTTCCTGGAATGGCAGTGTCACCATGTAATGTTGGATCTTCTTTTTGTTCTCAGAACAGTTTGTTCCCAATGATGGATGAATTTTAGCAACACTTTGTTTCAGCTAGTGTTGTTCCACCATGAGTCAGTTTGGATCACAACAGTAGAATTCTTTTTAATCCCTTCCATTAAGGGATTATTTTTAATGATGTAATGGGATATGAGCTTTACAAATAAATACAACTATAAATAAACTCTGGAATTATGATTAGCAATTCAGTGGAGGAAATAAAGAAGAGCAAAACTTTTTAAAAAGCAGTATGAATTTCATGCTCGGTCAATTTTTTTTTTAAATGTGGCACATGTTAAAAGTTATTTAAGTTTTGACATGGACAGGCATATCCCATTACACTTTCAACAATAAAAATCATCTGCCTTTATGACTTTGTGGATAATCAACTGGCAAACCTGAGGATGACATTCAGTGGCTGCTTGATCATGGTTTCATCAGATTATGCAAGGATTTCTACCTGCATTTTTATTTTGAAAAAGGAAACACTTTTCCAAAGATCCGTGCGTGAGGTATACCAAAACAAACATGATTGATTTGTTTCTTTGTTTAATCTCTCAATTTTTCATCTAAGCAAAATCTAGGCAAATGAGTCAGGGACATGATAAGGTATAGAGGAGAGGCAGAAGAAAGTGAATATGCAATGGTGGTGCAGTATTGAGCAGTGATGGTGCAGTGGTTAGAATGCCGACTGCCAGTAGTTCAGCAGTTCGATCCTGATGGGTTTAAGGTTGACTCAGCCTTCCATCCTTCCGAGGTCGGTAAAATGAGGACCACATTGTTGGGGGCAATATGCTGACTCTGTAAACAGCTTAGAGAGGGCTGTAAAGCACTGTGAAGCGGTATATAAGTCTAAGTGCTATTGCTATTGCTATACCCCTTGCTGAAATGAATCCTTTTAATTTTGTGACACATTACAATATCAGTTTATGCCTTCACCCATCCATCTTTCAGTGTGCTTTTTGAATCCCAGTTACTTTATTATATGAATGTCACAGATGACACTGGGTTGGGGACCCTTTTGCATATGGCATCTGCATTCTGGGCACCGGAAAAATATTTAGTTGGGCATTATAATATATAGTCTCAATTGAACTACAGCCTGAGTTATGAAACATGCAATAAATGTTCCATGGCATTCACATAAAGCTATTTTCCCTGCTTTTGGGTAATCAGAGCATCAGTACATGGCCAAATATCATGCAAGAGTATGTATATAAGAAGGAGGAAGCCATGTTTTCTAGCATTGTCCATTAAAAGAAAACTGAAATTGACTAGACCAGGTTTTGTAAAATTTATGAAACTGATAAAGTGCCAGGAGGAAAAGAATACACACCTCTTATCTTGCTTCCCCAAGAAACAAAGGATTGAGTTATTTTCTCTTTGATTTTTTTTTAGTTTAATTTTTTTGGTAACAAAATAATCTTAGAAAAAAAGCTGAAAAAATTAGGAATACAAAAGAAATATTTTTTATTTATCAGTAGTCACTTGGTTTACTAATCATTTCATCAGTATAATATAAACAATGCAAGATATTATTGTAAGATATCATAAAATCTCTGTCATAATAATGCATGTTGCTGCATCCATTGATTGGTAGAAAATATGACTTTTTCCAAAATGTATAGATCACATATTTCCAAAAACCATTCCGTGACATCTGGAATAATGCCACTTTTGCAATTTTCTTCAATTAATAATGAATCATTAATTATAATTCCTTTTGCCACTCCCATGCTCAATGCAGCCACAATTCCTGATTCCAAAACTTTGGTATATAATTGTATACTGTTCAGAATCACTCTGTGAGTGAGATGGATGGTCTCTAAATTTGATCAAGATAGATAGATAGATAGATAGATAGATAGATAGATAGATAGATAGATAGATAGATAGATAGATAGATAGATAGATAGATAGATAGATAGATAGATAGATAGATAGATAGATCAGGATTACGTTTAATATCTTTAACATTTATTTTTTCCCCCATAAATCAACTAATATACATTTATACACAATCCCAAAATGTACTAAATCAGGCATGTCAAACTCACGACGTCATGTGACATCGCACGAGGTATCGGGACTTTTTCCCCATTGCCGGCAATGACGTGGGCGCGGTTTTGGCGTGACGCACCCAGCCCATGGGCCGGCAGTTTGACATGCCTGTACTATATGCCCATGTCATGTGTGACAGTGAACCCTCAATTTTTTTACATGTCTAGGAACTGTCTATATGTCTATGTGTATGTCTATGTTTACATCTATATCTGAACCGTAGCAGAATAACAGAGTTGGAAGGGACCTTTGAAGTCTTCTAGTCCAACCCCGTGCTCAAGCAAGAGACCCTATACTATTTCAGATATACTGGCAAATGTACCAGCAAAGATATACCAGCAAATGGACATGTATGAAGAAATAAGTTATCATCCTCTGTAAATTCATAAGAATAAGCCTGGACAGAAATAGGATATCAGAAATTTAAAGCTGAGAACTTTTAAAACTACTTTCCTTATAAAAAAAAAAACTATGGAATTATCTGCTTCATGATGAAACTCCAAAGTTAACTTCTGCCACTTCATACACCAGAATATTTTGCTAGTTACAAACATCATCAAGCTCATTTTTTTTTAAACGAGCAGGTAACACACAAAAAAAATTACCTATCCAGGTACCCAAGACTTTAAGGAATAAATGTTCCTCCTCCTCCTTCCTGACCTTCAAAGGACCACAAATTTAATCTATTAAACAATGAACGTTGTAGAGCATTGCTGAAGGCATCTGGTACTCACTCAAAACACAGCCGTTGCTGTCGAAACATTGTGTGTTTCCTCAATTTCATGCTCACAGAAGAAAGGTTAAATGTAACTTTTATACGAAACATACATCAAACTGTGACAAATAAGAAAGTTTATTAAATGCAGATGTACTGGGAAAAGTGTGTGAAAGGTTTAAGACATTTACTCAGGTGGCTTGGGAGAAAGGGATGGGGGCATTTCACTGGGCAATTCCTCCACGGATCACATAGCTGCAACTCCATTGTCCAAAATTGAGCATCTTCAGCATAGAGGAATGAGATTGCAAGCTCCTTCTTTTTGTTTTTACAAAAAGCAATTTGACTGGAACCACATTTATAATGTCACTTGACATCTCCATGATTCCGGTATCTGCCATCTGTTTTCAGGTGCTTTTCTATATAACTGAAGTAAAATATAAAAGGCAAGAAAAGCAGGAATTATTTGGACTCATTGATTTACTGGGAGAGTTACATTTTCCCCATTGTGAAATCAATGAACTTTGAAACCACTTATCTTTGACTAAATTGCAGCCAGAGATTGAAACCTTCTAGATCTTGTTATAATTCATGCTTCTAAAGGCTTCCTCTTGGAATATAGCTAAACAAAATAGCATTATGCCCATCAATTTCAATGGGAGGGAATGAAATGGGTGCCTACAATGAGACTTTTTTCCCCTACATAGTTAGGATCCTGATGTTCTCAGTGAACACTAACTTTTCTTAGTTGTGTTGTCTTACTACCAAAGGCATTTTGTCCTCTTGCGTATAAGCTTAAAATCTGCTCTGATCCTGGATAAATTTTTTAGGACAAGGGTTTACTTTATTAAAATCTTAACACAGTGTTCTGGGGATGAGATTACTCCATTGCTGCTGATAATCAGAATGGCTGCAGAGGATTAGTATTAGTCTTCAGGTTGGAAACCTATTAAATTGTACAAAATTGGAGACAGGAAATCACTAAGCCTATTTCTCAGCTTTAAGCTGAAACAGGAAGGTGGCATTTCATCACTGAATGTTGTACAAATTTACATGTTAGACCTAATATGGGAATCGGTCAGTTCCCCCCTGGATGAATGAGACAGAAAATCTGATCAGATGAGTTAATTTTATTGTAAGACTATATTAACAAACTCTTGCAAGTTTGAAGGTACAAACTTCCTGCTGCTACTTTTAATTACCTGAACAATCGGGGGGGGGGGGAATCCCTCTTAAATTTCTTCCTCTGACCATTAATCCATTGGGGGCTTTCCCCTCTTTTTGTCTGGCCCCTCAAGGTCATTCACACATTCCATTTTACTTCTACCCATATGCAAACATAATACAAAGTATTATCCAACAATAGTTTTTGTTTCGATTTTTGAAATTATTCTGTGACCTTTGCTGAAGCTTCTCTACCATTTGAGCAATGATGGGTAGGCTGTTTGGCCAGCATTAATCAGCATTATCCAAGCACAATAAATACTTTTGGCTCAGTATATTTTGGTCAGTGCGATTCAAGCTATCCTGTCACTGATTTGTTTCTCCTTTTGTTATTGTTTGAATGAGTCAATAAAACTGTATTTTTAATATATCATTTTCATTTTTTATAAATATTATGTTACAAATTTGTGTCATAGGACTGCTACCCAGAACTAGAAACAGACAAAATTTGTGTCATAGGACTGCTACCCAGAACTAGAAACAGACAATATTAACCTAGCAAATATGAATAACATTTATTTTTTTTATAAGCATCTGAAATTTGAATGTAAGATTTTATTACAGAAAGAACATTAACATCCTGTGTAGAATGACTGTTGTAATGTTTTGTTTCCTGCCCTGATTATTTTAAGATAATCGTGTGTTCCATGTAGTCAACAAAATAAACACTTTTTTAAAAAGTGTACTTTAGTGAAAGTTGTATACAAAGGTCCCGTTTGAGAAAATTGTGATTGAAAAAGAAGGCAGATTTTGTAGCACTTTTTTCTTTTTCTTTTCTTTTTAAGAACAAAAGTAGCTATTTGCAAAAGATTTGATAGAATGGAATAAAACATCAAATGGCACTGCTGATGCCGATTGGATTTAGACTGATCCGAACACCCCTATGCTGAGATCTCACGCAGCTCATAGAATAAGCTTCCCATTTCACACATTTACTTCAGCCATCAAAACAGCAGAGGTATATTTTGAATTGTTGAGAGCGTGTTGTGGAACAACTGTGTTTTTCTAGGATATCTTTACCTGAGATATGTCAGGGACAGACAGGCAATTGAAGAATAAATACCTACAGAATACCGAAGACAGTCTAGGGCTTCCAACAAAGGATAACACTAGGCAAAATAGGAGATTGAGGAGGGGGTGGGTGAGTCTTGATATCAGTGCTTCCAGCTTTATCTAAGATTGGAGCGTGTTCTTATTTTTATCTCTAAAATGTTAGGTGGGATGATATCGTACTGTGATAAGTGCAGTACCTTGCTGAGAAGACTGGTGATACCTTGTTGTACACTTGTACACTTCAGTTGTTTCCAATCTGCTCCTTTTTGTGTTTATTCACTGCTTAAAGCATCTAACACTGGCAGCATTACATCTGTTTTAGGCAGGCAGCACATTTTATTAATGCTTAAGGAAATTTCATGGGGGGGGAATAGGTACCATTTGGGGGGGGGAAGCAGATTTGAATCATTCACACCTGACCTAATGAACCTGTGTCATTCATCTGGGATTTCCTATGTGTCTGAAGTTTACGTAGCTTAATATATAACTGTATATATGTGCAATGTATTACAAAAAACAAATGAACAAACAAAGAAAAAAAACCTGAAGTTATAGATGCCCCTGGACAAAAAAGAGCAAGCCCCTTCTGTTAATATGTCTTGCCATGAATCCACTCAAAGCAAATATGGCCGTGCAAAGTGCTATCTAGTGTTAATTGTTTAATTTAAAGAATATCTTTATTTGTTCCTGAACTGTTCCAGCATGCAATTGGTGTATTTGTCAGCCCCTCCACTGCCACCCTCCGCCCCCTAAGCTTTGTAGATTGAACTCATGGTGCTTGATGAGCAAACACAGTTGATTTACAGTTTAATTTCCAACCATTTGTGTAGGGAATTTTCCGCTGAGATTGTCTGTGCTGAAAATGGGCTTTCGGCTACATGCTTCACAGTGGTCATTTTGATCCACATGAACACTGCGCCATTTCAGCCTCATTCTGCCCAAACTCTCCAAGGTT
Organism: Azemiops feae; assembly: GCA_023970755.1. Classification (NCBI taxonomy): domain Eukaryota; kingdom Metazoa; phylum Chordata; class Lepidosauria; order Squamata; family Viperidae; genus Azemiops; species Azemiops feae. Next base: position 543,182 of record JALGBA010004189.1, on the reverse strand, counting down.
ACAAGGACTCAGCAAGCTGTACAATCCACAAAGCAATATGTTCACAGAGCTCAGGGGAAAAAAAAACACCTTATGACCTCAGCATCTGTAGTGATGCTGGCCACTTTATTTTGAGGCAATTTTAATTATTGGGATATGATGTGCTTTAAATGAGAAATGGTTGAGCTGGATCATATACGCTATATGAGAGCCAAGTACCCAATTATCTCTGCTTTCAATTATCTCCATTTTAAAATGGTCTTGATCTGAAGATTTCCTGGACTAACACAGAAGCATTTAGCATGGAATCTGATTGCTAATTCACCAGGATGCCACAAAAAGTTTTGAACACTTAATGGAACTGCAGTCAGAAGGAGTTTTCTTGTTTTCCACTATCTTGCATTTATAATCATTTACAATAAAATCAGCCGTGTTCTTTTTATTGGCAATACAACAAAAGCGGCCAATTAAAAAGAAGAAACGCAAAATTAGTCTTCATTAAGTACAGTTGCAAATAAGGGAAATCAGAGAAACTGGCAAGCAAGGAATGTTAGGTGGAGCATAGAATAGTAGAAGACTGGCTGAGATCATTCCATATACTGCTCATGGCAGAAATAAAATGCACATTCCTTCCAAAATTATGAAGTAAAGATGCTGGGGAATTTCACATCTCCCAACACATAGCTCTTTTCCCTCTGCCTACCGATACATTCAGGGGTCTCACTGAATCTGATGGATGGGGTTGTGGAATTTCCCTTTGGTGAAACAGGAAGAGCCTGATTCCCCTTTGTTCCTCTTCCGGACTCTTCAGAAGAGAACAGAGGAGAACAGAGTAAAGAGTCCTCTGGGGTTCTTATGATATGGGCAAGATGTTGTCATGTGTACCTTCTGGCATCAGACGTGCCAACGACAAATACTTTTAGCAAAGCCTGCACCACATTGTGGTCAACATTTTTTTTTTAGTCCCTTTATTTGCAGTCCTATGCATGTGTATCCCAGGGAGCTCAGTAGAATCTTCTTGTTGGAAAATTGCTGTAGGTAATTTTCAGTTTAGTTTGCACCTTCCCACTCAGTCATTATATCCAGAAGACAGTAAGCATGCAGGCCACTCAGTTTGGCTAGGAAAAATATAATTTGATGTTTATTTATTAAACACCAGCAAATGTCAAAAACAATTTACTGGCAAATAGGATAAAAGACAGGCAAACAGCAGGGAGAGAGACAGAAATGATCAACAGGTATGAGATAAACATTATGTCAAAGCAAAAACATCTACATCTATATATCAAAAGGCATAGAACTTTCTAGAGTGATTAGAAACAACACTGTGGATCATTAGCACAGATGGTCCCAAAGGGAATGAATGGCCTTTGGTTATTCCAGCCTGAACCTTTTTATGTGCATAAAAGCAGTAGAAAAGAGATAGAAAGTAGAACACTAGGTGATCCCTCCTCCATTCCATACTACAGAAGAAACAATTTGGTGAACAGGGATAATGTAGCAAACAGTTTTGGCTGACAATTGAATGACTATCTTCACAACCAAATGCTTACTAAATTAACTCATTGTCTGGTTTGCTCTATACAACAAACCACAACTAATATTTATTTATGTATTTGGTGTATTTATATGGGCATAAGGCACTATGGGCAGCAAAATGGACTAAAACTAACATTAAAAATCTGACAATCAAAATCAAGGGGAAAATGAAATTTTGACTTTGGGGTTTGAGGACTACATCTGATTTGACTAGAGAAATATTGTGGATTTTTGACAATTTATTATATGTTTGATTAAATTTAAGGGAATAAAATATAATGAATATTGAATACTGAAGAAGCTTCTTGGATGTGAAGCAAAACGTCTTCAAGGAAAAAACGAAGCCCAGTTGCCTTTTGGAAAAGCACTTTTGGGACAACCATGACCTGGATGACTGAGAATCAGCATAGACATAATGAATATTGGTTGTTTTAGAACGTTTTAGTATTTTAGGGTATTTTAAATATTGGTATGAAGCAGTAGGTGTGAGCTTAAATGGACTCCAGAAGATGGTAGAGGACAGGAAGGCCTGGAGGAACGTTGTCCATGGGGTCGCGGTGGGTCGGACATGACTTCGCAACTAACAACAACAACAAATATTGGTATTATACATTTAAACTTCGATAGAAATTGTTGTATTATTATCTCTATACTAGAAAAAGTCAGAGGTCATTTTTGTTCTATATTTGTGGGATGTGGGTTTTTTTCTGTCACTTTTGAATGTTTCCTGCTTTTTCCTTCCCATTTTCCCTTTTATGTTAGCTTGCATTTTAATGTTTATTTTTGAAATTTAATAAAGACATTTAAACGATGATGAAGTTATCCATTCATTCATGTCTGATTCTTGGCAATTCTGTGAGCCAAGCAATAATAATCAAGCCAAGAATCCTTTTTGAATTTAGCTATTAGGTTTGTAACTGACCTGGTGTATGAACATAGGCATCTAGTACTGCATCATTGCAGAACGATCCCAGAAGCAGTCCAGAGCCCTAGTCAATGAAGGTCTTTAAAGAAGGGACTTTTGTTCACTTCTTATTGTAGAGACGTAACTGACTCAATTAGGAATCGAAATCTAAATTTTATCCCAAATTAGAAGGATAAAAAAGGATTTAGAAGATCTAGCCACCTCAGAATTTCCAAATTTTAGAATGCACCAGGGTAAGTCTTATAGGAAGGAAGGCAGAAGAGAAGAAATGTTAGGTTGTTGCTTAGAATAATGGTGATGATGATGATGATGATGATGATGATGATGATGATGATGATGATGATGATGATGATGATGATGATGATGATGATGATGATAATAATAATAATAATAATAATAATAATAATAATAATAATAATAATAATAATAATAATAATAATAATAATAATAATAATAATAATAATAATAATAATAATAATAATAATAATAATAATAATAGAGTCAGAAGGGACCTTGGAGTTCTTCTAGTTCAACCCCCTGCTCAGGCAGGAAACCCTATACCATTTCAGACAAATGGTTGTCCAGTCTCTTCTTAAAAACATCCAGTGTTGGAGCATTCACAACTTCTGGAGGCAGGTTGTTCCACTGATTAATTGTTCTAACTGTCAAGAAATTTCTCCTTAGTTCTAGGTTGCTTCTCCTTTTGGTTAGTTTCCATCTGTTGCTTCTTGTCCTGCCTTCAGGTGCTTTGGAGAATAGCTTGACTCCCTCTTCCTTGTGGCGACCCCTGAGATATTGGAATACTGCTATCATGTCACCCCTAGTCCTTTTCTTCATTAAACTAAACATATCCAATTCCAGCAACCATTCTTTATATATTAAATGATGCCCTTTTATCCACTTTTTAAAATATTTTCCCATTTCAGGTATATTATGTTCATTATATCTATTGTCACCCAGAATGGGGCTGGTGAAGACCTGATGGAAGGTGTTGTGAACTCAGAGACTTCATGAGCTACATTTGGCCCATGGTCCAACTTGGGATGTGATAGATCATCTTAAAATAACTGACTGTCAACGTTTTGGAAGTGACTGCCTTGCATGAAAAGTGAATAATGATAGGGAAGACCTCCAATAAACTCCAGTGCCCACAATCCTCTCATCTTGCCAGATTTATTTTGCTACTTTATTATGCATGCATTACTATTATTTATAACTTGCCTTTTGGACTACAAATCTTGTCAAGGCAGCTTGCATGTAACATCCACAATGGTGAATAAAATTGTAATAAATATTTTTTGAAAAACAACTGGAGCCCTCTTGCTTCAAGGATTGTTCCAGTAATTGGTTATAATGGCCCAGTGCAAATAGATAGAGTCACTGCCTTATACCGCCTCTTTTTTTTTATCCTTCACAAATATAGGGAAAATATTAAAATCAGAACTGCCATGAAATGCATTGTTCATGCACTTAATGTTGCAGGCAGTTTGTGAGGATGTGAAGCTCCCACAGTCATAGCCTCACTCAGTGGGTGAACTCTGCAACCATATATACACATTCTCAATCCAGTCCCGTGAATTTGCCCAACAGTTCATCTCCAAAGATCCCAACTTGATCTACTATCTGCTTCGTGTATTTGAACAGAATAGAGCTGGAAGGGGCCTTGTGGAGGTCTTCTAGTCCAGCCCCCTGCTCGAGCAGGAGAACCTATACCATTTTAGACAAGTGACTGTCTAGTCTCTTCTTAAAAATCTCCAGTGATGGAGTGCCCACGATTTCTGAAGGCAAGCTGTTCGACTGGTTAATTGTCCTCACTGTTAGGAAGTTTCTCCTTAATTCCAGGTTGCTTCTCTCATTGGTCAGTTTCCAACCATTGTTTCTTGTCCTGCTCTCTGGTGCTTTGGAAACTAATAATGTTATTTCATGACATTATAATTCCGCAGTTCTTTAACCCAACTTTAATCCATCTTCTACTAGTTTGAGGAGAAGATATCTGCTAGGCCTGTGTGAGGTGTCTAGATTTGCTTCAGTGAAGTGTTTCATGGCAAGGAGACAAAGTGAGTTTCTTCATGGAGAGGAGACAGCAACCTAATTTCTCCAAGGTGCTTTGCATGGCTTCAGAAACTGACTGCCTTACTAGAAGAAACATTTCTCACAATCAACACAATGTACAGAAGCCTCTTTCAGCTTCCAAAAAGGTGGATGAGGCACTTAAACAAGGTAAAATTAAGAAATATGACTGCTTCACTTCACTTTTAAAAGTGTGTGTGTGTGTATGTGCATGGGTAGCTTCACATAGCTTCAAAGGGATGCTTTACATGAACTTTCATCAAAGCAAAACAGCCTTTAAAGTTTTATGTAGTCTTAGTATCTGCTCCTTCTTCTACAGTGTATCATACAGTGAGAGTGAACATGAGGTTGGGTACTCACAGTTTGATTTACGCAACCTTGTTGTCAGCAAAGACTTAAATGGATTAAGAATGTAGTCAGAGTTTGCAGCCATCTAGGGCAGCAAAAATGAAGGAAGATTCTCTGTCATTTAGCACAGGACATGTGGAAGAACAAATGAATGCCCTCAAGCAGTTAAAAAAAAAGGTCCATTACAGTATAACGACATGTCAGAATAATGAGACATGGTTCATGACATCGTCATGCAAATGATGGGTTTATGTGCTTACATCATTACATCTCATACAAGTATATGAGTTGCATCATTTGCATGAGTCATGAATTATCACTCCTTATTTGGCCCCTTCTTCTGAAACCCATGGCCTAAAATACACAATACGTGTAATCTTGCCAAGAGAATGACATATCTGATGACTGCGATGCCAACATCCATGTTTGAAGAATGAAAAAGGGGGTTGTTTACTGATATATGTCTGCATTCTCTCTATGTGCAAATAAAGGATCTTGATTGGCACAAAGCCCCTCTTCTTTTACGAGCTCTATAAATAAAAAATAGAGAAAATGTGGGGCACCTGGTAACCTCTTTTCCTTTTCAATTATGCTTGTCGATAACTCCATAGGTAGTTGGGTCACTATGATATTACAAGGAGAGTAAGCAGATTACTTTTTTGACTAATGACCCTCCAAACATTCCAACGACTTCTATTTGAATTATTTCTCACCTTCATATAAGAATAATGTCTATGAACTGTCTGCCTTCTGACCTGATCTTTTTAATGGCACCATCGAAATCTTTGAACATAAACAGTATTAATCCGTAAATACTTCCGGTGGTGCAAATTTTTAAAAACAATTTTGTCGAACAATAATAAACTCTTGTTTTAAACTCTTGGTACTGGAAAGTTTAGAATGGGAAGCTCCTGAAGCGAGTTGTTTATCTAAATTTATTTATGAGTTGTTGTTGTTTTAAATAGACCTACCATCTCTGTTCAGATAAAATTTAAAGATGAAACTGGCAAAGCAAGTCCAAGGACTGAACTTTTCAGTTCTAATTTATGATTTGTTCTTGAATTAAGAGCTAATTTTGTTCCAGGTCTTTGGGCAAAGATCTCACATTTGTTTCAGTCTTGCTGTGATTAATTTGTCTTATGTCTATTTGTTTTTTTAACTTTAAAGACATTCCGACAGGAAAATGGAATAATTTTAACTATTGAGCTCACATTTCTTTTTAAAGATGATCAATCTCTATATAAGTTATTGTTCCTGGGTTGTATTTCCCACAAAGCTGAACATGTATACATCTCTTTAGATAATGGAAAAGGGTACAAGACAACCATTCTTACTGTCAGTATGACTGGTCTCATCAACAACTATAGGGGATGCGCTTTTGCAGTATGCTGTTGTGTAATTGTCAAAGAAAGCAGCAGAACTAGGGGTGGTGGTGGTGTAGAGTAGAGAGCCCCACTGATTTCAGGGGATTTCCTTTGAGTCCGATTAACATTGTTACAACACATTGTGTGCACACTTGGCTTGTTTTGGGGTGCAGATCTCAAAAATATCGGACATAGAACATCTACTTGCAAATGTGTTTATCCTATAGGCATTACTTAGAAGAGATCAGGAGAAAGATTTGGGGCTTCTCCCTGCCTCCTAATCAATCTGCTTGTCAGCAGTTTCCACCTGCATGCAGAATGGAAGATGGAGTATAGATCCAAGCAGTAATTCTGCATTTCCTGGTGCTGAGTAAAACACCCCTTGCTTCTACCGTATCTGCTCTTTGTTCCTATTGAGGAAAAAAATCTGTCATCTTTTGATGAGTCTGTACATGTGAGCAAGCAGTTCCTATTAAGAAACCAATTTGCCTCTGGTTCCTGCTTCTGGATGACATGTTCCATTCCCTGCCCCATTCTTTCTAGCCAGAGAAGGATTTTGGACAATTTCATTTAAGGTGGCCTGTTCGTGTGCATTTCCTAAGCATAAAAAACCAAAAAACACACCAAAATGGATTTAGAGGGGAAAGGCATACACAAGTGCATTGTCAACACTGCTAACATAGGATGTTTTTGCACTGACAACAGATGGAAATGTAGCCATCTTTTACCTTTTGCTTTTAGAGCTAGATGATGCTGGGAGGGAGGCGGGTGAACGAGAGTCCAGCTAGACATAATAACATTGGACCTAGCATGAGAAACAAGGTTATTGTAACCAGAGCTGATAAGGAATTGGTGGGCTGGAGAACTGGAGAGGGGGCCCACACTTCAAACTAATTGGGGAATGTGATTTATGACTGTTAATTGAAGGAGGGAATTGTGCTTTGATACTATGTGCTCAGGGGAGGGGAACTCAGTTTTTGGCTTCAATTATGCAGTGCTGAAGTTATGCTACTCAAAATAAAGATTCTTTAAGGTAAACAATGCCTCAAAGTTTTTTTGAAGAGTTTCATCTGTCGGAATCATGACACTGTAACAAGAAAATGAATGGAATACATGGATCTTTGGGGGGAAATAGGGACAATTTAAATGCAAATATCTTACGTTTTACAAAATTCACATAAAATGAGAGAGAACAATTCAATACTTGCAAAACGGGAACACATCCAGAAATAAACTGATGTGACCATTACACTATAATGGAATAGCAGTCCACAAACAATTATCTATGCAATGGGTGTCAAACTCAATTGAGTCATGTGACGTATCGTGACGTATCATGACATTTTTTGTCTTTGCAGAGCCAGGGTGGGTATGGCCTGTGCATGAGACATCCGGCCTGCGGGCTGCCAGTTTGACACCCCTGATCTATGCAATCTGCACGCTAGCTGCTTTAAACTCATTATCTGTTCTGTTCTGTCAGTCAGGCCTGTAGTGGCGTTCTACTCACAGTTGAGGATATGGTGAATAAATTCCGGAGATGCCTTCTTCCACGCTAAGCATGGAGCTTGGACCATTTCAGAACACATTCCTCAGTGTTCTGCCTTTGACAGCCTTGCAGACCATGCTCAACATATAGTATAAAAAGTTGCATTATGGGTATGTTGGCAAAGGAGTCCCAGGGTAGTTGCACAATGTGCTGTCCGGACAAAATAGATAAATGACAACCTAGCCTCCTTTCCAAATATCTATGATCTCTTGGTGTATGTGTAGAGAGCTGCTTTACTTATTGATTTACTAGCAAACTGGAACTATTTTGCTCTTCAGAAATGGAAAGAAAAAAGTACAGTAGGTATAGAAGTAATTAATGAAAAACACAACAATATATCACCTACTGCAGCATTTCCACTTCTTTGTAGGACAGTGTTGGTGCTCCAACCTTTTGGGCACCAGGGACTGGTTTCGTCGAGAAAGGTTTTTCTGTGGACCAGAATGGGCGTGGTTTTGCACGCTGCCTGCATCCTGTGAATGGGGCTTTGCTTGTTTGTGCAGCCCAGTTGCTGGCATGCCCAGGGGTTGGGGACCCCTGTCGTAGGAGAAAAGAATTCCACTCTAGACAATTCAAGTGAAAGCTAAGAAGCTGCTTAATATTTTAATCACAATCAGTGGGAAGATTTTAAAAAGGACAACTTACCGTTGTGGGGCATATGCTTCCTTTCTGCATAAGACCCTTAGGTGAGCAGTATCAAAAGAGTTTAGCCACAGGGAAAGACATTGTTGGATAATATGAAACACGATGTGGAATCTTAGTTTTAATACCACTTCTTGCTAATTACAGAAAGCCAATGCCTCCAGAGTGCTAAAAGGCTCTAGTGTGGAAGCAAACAATGACTGATGACTTAATAAATGCATGTAGTAATGCAGTAGAATGTAATATAGTTAATGAAACAACTAGATCATTTGCTTTATCTATAAATTAATATTGGCTATTGTAGTGAAACCTGCTTCAGACAGCAATATATGTTGTTTCATTAGAGCCAGACCAATGATAAACTTACAAATCTGCAGGATCTAATTGCCTTAAATATAGCAAAGCCAAGCCTGTTAGCATTTTAATTGCTATTTGCCGCTTTAAAAGCTGTTATTATTCAACCACATTATCTGAGAATATGCACAATACTATGTGCAGTTGTGTGTGTTTTACTATAGAGATGGCAGAGAAGCTGCAGTGTCTGGAGCATGATCAGTTTCAGAAAAGCCAACAACAGGATGGCTCTGTGATTCGTGATTTCATAGAACCAGGAAGAGCTCCTGTGGCTCAACTAGAGCAAATGTATCACAATTGCATTGAATCATGCTTTCTTCCTCTTCAACAAAAGGGGATTCTTAGGTTAAAAGATATGAATGTAAGAACACATTAAGAAGATATGTTAAGATGAGGGAATATGGAACAGAGAAGGCAATATTCTTGCTTTCCTGCAATCTCTTTGATGAGATGCGTTATTGAGTTTGGATTGTAGAATTTGAAATGACCATCTAGATTGGTACATCTCAGCAACTTTAAGATGTGTGGACTTCAACTTCCAGAATTTGCTTGCTGGGGAATTCCAGGAGTTGAAGTTCACATATCTTAAATTTGCCAAGGTTGAGAAACACTAGATCAATAAAATGTTTGTGGAACATTTAGGCTGAGACTAATGATCACTTAGTGTCTATTCTTTCTTAAATGCAGACAAAAATCTACTTGAGGCCAGGATACAGCTGAAAGACTGAATCATAAATTAATCTTATCCTAGGGCTCATATATAATACATTTATCGCAAAATCAATAGACAAAGCAAAATATCATCATAATCATCATGTATTTTGGGATAGTGGCGAATATCTGTAGCTCAAGTACAGGATAAGGGTGGAGGTTCATTCTCCGAGCTTATGGGCTGGTCTCAAATGTTTTGTTATCAGGCTAGGTAACATCTTCAGCTGAATTTAGGGGATGTCAGTATAAGCAGTTCTTCTGCTTATAAGGGCTTCATGTGGTCAGTAGGTCATGAGATGGGAAGGTCACATCAGGTGAGGGTCATCCCTAATTCCTGGTGGAGTTATTGCAGAGAAAGATGTCAAGCAGCAGAATAGAAATGGCCGTTTGACGTCTTTTTCTGCAATGGCTATCCAAAAAACTTTGTATTCTGACACACAGTACCCAAACCACAACGCACCACACAGCCAACCACCATGCAAAAACTAAACCTACCATACACAAAAGGGGGTCGGAAATGACAGACAGAATTCTCCAACCTCTAAGAATAGCAATAGCCCACAAACCCAGAGCCACACTCTGCCAGGAATTATCCAGAACTGAAGACAAGATACAGAAGGATGAATGAAACAATGTAATTTACAAAATCAACTGTCACAATTGCAACCTATTCTACATGGGACAAACATCACATCAATTGAAAACCAGAATCCATGAACACTAGCTGGCAGTCAAACGCCACGATCCCAAATCCCAAATCTCTACTGACACTGAACATCGAACAGCACTAATCTGATTGGAGCAATACAAGAATCATCAGCCATGGTACCACCAACCATGCTTGTGCTTGTGGCACTCCACAAGCAATTCCATCAACAGGCACACTGACCTACAACCAACCTATGAACCCCTCAGAATTCAAATCAACCACACAGCCAACCAGAGGTAGCACTGGCCTTCAACCAACCTACGCAACCCCCCCCCCCAACTAGCACTTCACCTCCCAATGACCCTCATCTGATGTGACCTCCCCATCACAAGACCCATTACAACATCCTGACTTGACCTGATCCTGATCTGATGTGATCTCTCCATTACAAGACCTACTGACCACATGAAGCCCTTATAAGCAGAAGAACACTGAAATCCCCTAAATTCCCCTGAAGATGTTACCTAGCCTTGTAACGAAATGTTTGGAAACCAACCCAGAAGCTTGGAGAATGAACCTCCACCCTCATCACGTATTTTAAACCACAGTTTATTCCAGATTATAAACATGGGGATGAACAACAAAATTTGAGATGATTTTCATTGGGAAAAATAATTATTTTCCTCTATCACCAGATAATGTTGATAATGTTTGTGAAACAGGAGGTTGGCTGTAAATAAAGACATCAGGGTTATGCATACTATTACATGCATTTTGTCTCTTGCTATCTTGAATTATGGAATCAACAGGGCATGGTTGCTTTGCTATAATCATAGTGTGAACCCAATTTATTATAATTTCATCTTTAGTTTTTGGAAAAGAGGAGAAAAGAATCAATGTAAACTTCCCGAAATATTGGAAATTAAATGCAACTATCAATCGCTCAGTGGATCGGTTTTGTTATGTGAAATATTACAGAATTACTCTTCATAACCTATTTATTGTGTTACAAGCTGTGTGTAAATGCCAGGCAATTTCCTTTATGTTAGGTCCACAGTTTTCATGGAGGTTTTATTTATTATTATATGCATCCTAAGTACGTGTAGTTAAATAGAGCTAAAAGTGTAATATGGTTTAATTGTCATACTAGAAGCTTTTGTGAAAGTCTTCATTGATCAAAGTCATGATGTTAAAGATTAATTAGTACCCTGGTGATGACCATTGTATATGGAACTTTGTGACTTGGAATGTAAGGAAAGCAAATGTTTAGTTAGCATCAGTAAACAAGCGAAATGAACAAAAATTAGATATGTGGTGTGATGTGAAAATAACAAAAGTGGCAAATATGTAGTAGAACTGAATGAAAGTAGTGTGATTTTGTGGAGTGGTATTGATAAATTCAGAGAGGTGAAGCTTTCAGTTTAATTCTGAATGAAAGAGATTAAACATACGTGTCAAAAGGTGTAAATTGATATTCACTGAGAAACAAATGGGTGTGATAAAAATTATCGCATGTTTGTATATTGATTTTGAGAAAGCATATGATAAAGTAATTCAAGCTGAATTATCTAATGTACTATGTAAGTTTGGAGTTGAAGTTTGATTTCTGAAAGCAGTAAGAGGAGGTCTAAGAAAGAAGAACAGAATACATGAAAATAAATACAATACTTTGTGAGTGATTAGACTTTCAGCAGACAATAATAAGGGATGCATGATATCTACAAAATAGCTATGTTTGATAGAAATAGACAAAAAGGAGAGTAGATACTGTAGATGAATTTATGTACCTTTCTAAAATGTCTACCAGAAATGGAAAAAAAAAATGGGTAGAGAAAGTTTAAAATGGGCATGTGTTGATAGAAAGATACTAAGAAGTATGTGGTCTGTTATAGGGAATAAGCATTTGTGAAATACGTAACAATGGGTGTGTATAAGAGCATACTTTACAATAGAGAAGGAAGAATTGCATATGTGGGGGGAAAAACACCCAACAGTTACTTGAATGTATTGAGAAGTGTGGGTGACAGAATAAAACCCTGTTGGCTATTGACAAAGCTTTAAAAACTTAGCTATGTACCCAGACCTGGGGATTCAGAATGTGTGAAGTGTCCCATTACTTAGTATTAGTTGATCAATCATCATATTTATTTTGTGGATGTTTTTATTGTTTTAATGTTTTTAATTGTTTTAATTGTTTTATCATTTTGGAATTGCAAGCTACCCATAGTCACTTGGTTGAGTTGGGATGATATAAAAATTGAATTAAGTAAATAAATAAATAAGTAAATAAATAAGTAAATAAATAAGTAAATACATGAATGCTGAATAACTGTGGTTTGAAAATAAATCTGGGTGATCTGTGCAAAAGAGAGAGTTGCTTAAATTGTACAGTTGACACCGAATAAAACTTTGAAAAGTTACAAAATACACTGAATTATTTTGTAATATGAAAAATGTTCTGACTTTTGATTTTAGCTTACTACTAAAATCTCCACTGGGTTATTACAGTATTTATAAATACTAAAAGAAAATAAGGGAAAAGAGAAGTTCCTGGGAAATGTAGATAAGTATTTAGTCTTGTCCAGTGGTGGGATTCAAATATGTGAACAATCGGTTCTCTGTGTGGATGCCACTTCCGGAAGTCCCTTCTGCTACTGATTCTGCTGAAGTGGTGCGAACCAGCTGAATCCCACCACTGGTCTTGTCCCCCTTCTCCAAACTGATTTGCCATGTTTATAAACTTTAAACTGCCTTAAAAATAGTACTGTAAATGTTTGCATTTGCCTTGCTGTGTGACACGTTATATGTATGGAAGCCATTTTTTCTTGAATTTGGTTAAGCTTTTACTGTGGATGCTTTGCTGTTAGTTTAGCTATTTTCTAGTATGGAGCATACTCTCCATATTTCAAGTTCCCAAATCAGATATTGTTGGCACTGTATCTCTCTATCAAGGGTGGGCAAAATTTGTCCTTGCAGTCATGAGCATGTGAGGCAATGGCTGTGGTTGTGCTGGTGTAGGTCAGGAGAGAGAAAAATGGGGAGGGTGAATTCATTTTTTACCTTAATAATAATAATAATAAAGTTGGAAGGGACCTTGGAGGTCATCTAGTCCAACCCCCTGCTCAGGCAGGAAACCCTATACCATTTCGGACAAATGGCTGTCCAGTCTCTTCTTAAAAACTTCCAGTGTCGGAGCATTCACCGCTTCTGGAGGCAGGTTGTTCCACTGGTTAATTGTTCTAACTGTCAGGAAGTTTCTCCTTAGTTCTAGGTTGCTTCTCTCCTTGGTTAGTTTCCATCCGTTGCTTCTTGACCTGCCTTCAGGCGCTTTGGAGAATAGCTTGACTCCCTCTTCTTTGTGGCAGCCCCTGAGATATTGAACTGCAAGTGTACTGCAAGTGTACTGTCATGAAGGCTGATGAGCTAATTGGGCTATTTTGTTTCATATTTCTTCCCATTGATGTGTTGGGTTGTTTCTTTAAAAGTTTGCATCCATTTCATTATTTTATTTATTTTATCTCTGATAAATTGAAAGATAAAAAGGACAAGTATAAAAAGTGGAAAGAGGGGCACATAACTAAAGCAGAATATCAGCAAATAGTCCGAGCCTGCAAAGATGAATTGAGGAAAGCTAAGGCTCAAAATGAACTAAGGCTTGCGACCAAAGTCAAAAATAACAAAAAAAGAGCTTCTTTCAACATATAAAAAATAACAAGAAAAAAGTTAAGGAAATGATTGGTCCATTAGTGGGGGAAAGTGGCAAGAAGGTGACAAGCAACAGGGAGAAAGCAGAATTATTTAACTCGTTTTTTGCATCTGTCTTTACACAAAGGGAAAAAGCAGTCCAACCTATCAAAAACAGTACCATAAAAATAGATTAGAAATACAAGTTAAGATAGGCAGGAAAATGGTAAGTGAGCACCTATCCAGCCTAGATGAGTTCAAATCACCAGGACCAGATGGATTACACCCCAAGGTTCTCAAGGAACTGGCAGATGTAATCTCAGAACCACTGAACTATATTTTTCAAAGATCCAGGAGCACTGGGGAACTACCAGAGGACTGGAAAAGTGCTGATGTAGTTCCCATCTTCAAAAAAGGGAAAAAAATAGATCCAGGAAACCACAGACCTATCAGCCTGACCTCAATACCTGGGAAGATTCTGGAAAAGATAATCAAACAACAAATCAGCGAACACCTAGAGGCAAACAAAGTCATTACTAAAAGCCAACATGGGTTTGTCAAAAACAGATCATGCCAGACAAATCTTATTGCATTTTTTGACCAAGTGACAAAGCATCACCACCAGATGGATTCGTAGCTGGCTGACCGGCTGTACTTAGCGTGTGGCCCTCAATGGAACTGCATCTACATGGAGGGAAGTGTGTAGTGGGGTGCCCCAGGGCTCTGTTCTAGGCCCAGTGCTCTTCAACATCTTCATCAACTATTTGGACGAGGGGATAGATGGGGAACTCATCAAATTTGCAGACGACACCAAGCTGGCAGGAATAGCCAACACTCCAGAAGATAGGCTTAAGATATAGGAGGATCTGGACAGACGTGAACACTGGGCACTATCTAACAAAATGAAATTCAATGGTGAAAAAAGTAAAGTTCTACATTTAGGCAACAAAAACCAAATGTAGAGGTATAATATAGGTGGTACCTTGCTCAATAGTAGCAACTGTGAGAGGGATCTCGGAGTCCTAGTGGACAATCACTTAGATATGAGCCAGCAGTGTGCTGCAGCTGCCAAAAAAGCCAACACAGTCCTAGGTTGCATTAACAGAGGGATAGAATCAAGATCATGTGGAGTATTAATACCACTTTACAATGCCTTGGTAAGGCCACACTTGGAATACTGCATCCAGTTTTGGTCACCATGATGTAAAAAAGATGTTGAGACTCTAGAAAGAGTACAGAGAAGAACAACAAAGATGATTAGAGGTCTGGAGGCTAAAACATATAAGGAACGGTTGCTGGAATTGGGTATGTCTAGTTTAATGAAGAGAAGGACGAGGGGGACATGATAGCAGTGTTCCAGTATCTCAGGGGCTGCCACAAAGAAGAGGGAGTCAAGCTATTCTCCAAAGCGCCTGAAGGCAGGACAAGAAGCAACGGATGGAAACTAATCAAGGAGAAGCAACCTAGAAACTAAGGAGAAACTTCCTGACAGTTAGAACAATTAACCAGTGGAACAACCTGCCTCCAGAAGCGGTGAATGCTCCAACACTGGAAGTTTTTAAGAAGAGACTGGACAGCCATTTGTCTGAAATGGTATAGGGTTTCCTGCCTGAGCAGGGGGTTGGACTAGATGACCTCCAAGGTCCCTTCCAACTTTTTATTATTATTATTATTATTATTATTATTTTATTATTTATTATTATTATTATTATTATTATTATTATTATTATTATTATTATTATTATTATTATTATTATTATTATTATTATTTATTATTGTTGTTGTTATTGTTGTTATTATTGTTATATTATATTATTATTATTAATTATTATTATTTGTTCTGTCTTCATCTCTTATCTAAATAGACATGTCTCTAAGTAAGGTATGTATCTCACATCTCTCTCTCTCTCTCTCTCTCTCTCTCTCTCTCTCTCTCTCTCTCTCTCTCATTTATCTATCTCTACACACACACGCTCACCCTAACAGATAGTGTTGGTTTTGCATAAGTGGTTAAGATTCTGTCATTTTGAATATCCGTTGTTCTTAAGATCAGATTTTATCATTCATATTCTGAGACCTAGCAAAAAAATACGCTTTGCTTTCACCCAAAAAAAGCACAGTAAAGGGAAAGCTCTGGCTATAAAACACTTTTAATGGCTCCCCCTCATGGTTGAGAGGCAGGTCTCTTTCCTCAGGCTATGCAAACCTTTGAAGGAGTACTTGGCCTCAATCAAGCTTCAAATGAAGCAGTGCCTTGAAATTCCTTTGCAAAGCAAAAGAGGTCCCCTCTCTTCATACTGAGGTGAAGTAGCTTGGTCCTGAACTAAAAAGACAATATTATCATCATCATAACTGCTTTCCAGCCTGCCCTAATTGCAGCGCATAAGCCTCAACAGAGAAAAGGGGGTAAATCACCCTCAACAGAGGGTGGGTAAATCAGAGAGGCCATGCCAATGAGGAGCAAAAGCAGAATGTCATTATGGGACTTCACAACCAACACCTGACCCATTTTACAGCTACATTTTCAGCCACTCAAGGTGTCATTTATTCAGGTTCCTTCCTGCTTCATGAGTGGAAATCCAGAGCACTAGGGAAAAAATGAATAAATAGCAGACCTCTTCATGAAGAACCAGGGATGATTGTTGGAGGCAAAGGGTGTACAGAAATATACAAGTAGTCCTTGACCTATGACTGCTCTTTTAACAATACCATTAACAAAGTTATGATAGCAAAGATGCCCATCAGGGAAGCTGGATACATTTAATGACCATGTGATTCACTTAATGACTGCCATAAAAATTGTTATAAAGTTGGGTCCGACTCAATTTGCAACCAAAACAACATATGATGGAAATCCCAGTCCCAAATGTGGTTGTAAGTTGAGGACTACTTATACACATCTTTTCTATAAGACAATGGTGGGCAACTATGGCCTCTTTACAACCTGTAGACCTCAATTCCCAGAATTCCTGAGCCAGTTGAAGTTCACAAGTTGTAAAGGGGCCATAGTTACCCACCCCTGCTATAAGACAACATATATTCCATAAGTCAGTCAAGTGGCTATAACTGTTGTGTATTTCTTCTTGCACTCAAAGGATAAGTGGCAATATTAAAGAGATGAATGAATAGTTAAAATAAGGATACTAAGCTCTCTTCACATTTAACCCAAAAGCTCTTGTGTTTGGAACAATGAATATTATTCTGTGTAAAAGAATCACTGCTTTGAAAACAGACAAAGCAGTCACTGAATCTGGTATTATCCCTCTTTTCCCTCCTCACTGAGGCCTTTTAATGCTCTGACAAGCTTCAAAAGAAGTATTTTAAAAAGTTGGGTCCTGTTGCTAATATTTTCATCCAGCATGCTGAACTCTCTTCAGATGCTCAAAGCTATGGAGCATTTGAATTGGGAACAGGGTGACTTAGACATCTCTATCCTGCTTTGAACAAGCTAAAAATGACCCCCGTCATTTTGCCTTTAGGATAAGCATTCCCAGATAAGCATTCCTTGATGCAAACTGGGGACACTATTTCCACAACACCTTTGTCATTATGACCAACCCAGTCCTGATACTACCCTGAACTATATGTGACAGTGCAAGAGATCCATATTTTTTGCCAGTAGAGGTAAAAATAGTCTGGGGGCAGGAGGAATTGATCCCCACAATTTCTAATTCCTTAAGAATAGAGGAGAAATTAAGGATAAGGAGACAACAGATTACTTTGAGATATGGAATCAATGTTATGTTTGGTTAGATCAGAGAATAAAAGGGTAAGAAACTATGTAACATTTGTAAATAAATGTAAAAATAGAGGACACAGTACTGTTAAGGAAAATAATAATAATAAATAAATGTATTTTGTTTTGTTTTTATGTAATGTGAAAAAAGGAAAATAAAGTTTGAAAATAAAAAAAGAATAGAGGAGAAATATATATCCCTTTTGAATCATTATCTGATCGAATGCCACCACATACCCATACCCATACATGATCATCAGACTCATTTTTCTGTATTCTGGAAATATATAACAGATGGGTCTAGTCAAAATCAATGAGCGTAAAACATGAAATTGAAGCAGAATGGCAAGGAGAAATGCTCCCCCAGCAAGATTATCTTGATTATTTGTGCTGTTTTATATCAGTCAAAGACTATCTAAAATGACAAGCTTCGCTCTGGGTTTTAAGATATAATTATTACCAGATTTTAAAGTTGATAAAATCTGGTACAAAATGGATTTTGCTTTTGCTAATGTAGCAACTCAAAATATAATGCAGATATAAGGCACAACATATGGCTTGCTTGGTGGAATAAACATAAGAATAGAATTCTGCCATTTTTACCTGATGAAGAAGTAATCTGTAAAGTCATTGCTCACATTTATTTTAAAGCAACATGGATGTGCCCTTGCTGTTCTATGGATACACTCCATTACCTTGCCAGAAATGTCATTTAGAAAGTATAATTCTCAGTAATGAAGAATAATGTACAAAATGACATTTCTGGAGATATATGTCAATAAGTACACTAAGTTTTAATACTTTTGGATCATTTCTCTGGATTCTGGAAACCCTAAAGACATGAGTCTCAACCACAGGCTTGTGGCATCCTCAGGATGCCATAGAGATCATAGAGATCAGTTTTAAATTTTAATCTCTTACAAGTAGGTCAGAATATATATAAATATTACCATTGCAGCAGAAATGTGGTTTTGTTTGTGGATAACAATTCATTAATGTGTAAACGATAAACTGATAATGGACTTTAAAGGCTTAATGTGTTTCTAAGAGTTGGTGAGATGAATTAACTGAGAAATTAAAAATGTTACAATGTTTGAAAATGTATACCTCGTTCATGAGGTCAAGTTATCTAGGGCAGGGATGTTATCAGGTAAATGAGACTATGTTTTTTTGGCCAGTGAGGAGTAGTAACAATGTTTCCTATTGAATACTAAAGAAGACATCTAGAAAAACCAGGACCTACCTTAAAAATTATGATGGAGAATTTGTCAGTAAGGAAAGAAAACATGAAGATAACAATGCTAAAGACAAAGGTGAAAAATATTATTTTTTTAAAAAAGTTTCATAATAATCAAGGCTGCGGTGGCTTGAAAAATAAAGAAAAGAATGTTTCTATTGGAACAGTGATTTAGCACTGGGATTCACTGGGTGAGGTGATGAAGTTCATCCTACTCCAGAACAAGGCATTTGTGGTGATAAATTAGCCAGTGAAGCAATGGGATCCAAGAAGCTGAAGCAAGTCTTGATAAAACTCCCTGACAAATCTTGATTGTGCTTTGAGAGGTTTTTAAATTCTAGAAAAGAACAGAGCTTGAAATCTGCAAAAGCAGAGTGTCAGATAAAGCTCAAGAAGCCAGTTATTTTGTAGCAAAACTGATAGCTCAAACTATGAAATCTCATACAATTGCAGAAGCACTGATTTTTCTTGCCTGCGGTGCTATAATAAAGACAATATTTGGGAGTGAAGCAGAACAAGACGTAAATAAAGTTATTCTCTCACACAATGCTATAGCAGGCAGATTCATGATATGCCCACTGACATGAAGAAAATATTTGTACTTTAGTAAAAAAAAAAGAAAAAAGTGAAATGTAGGCAATTCAAGCTGAAAAGAGAAGTGATACCAGAACAAAAGCATAGCTGCCGATATTAATTCACAAGGCTGCTTGTTATAAAATAGAATTGTTTTTATGTAGTAAAGGACAGGGGAGAATAACAGTAGACCAAGATATTTACATTACCTTGGCAAATCCCTTGGAATCCGTGGTCTCCTCTTTGAAATACGGTATAAGAATTTGTACCAGTGTCACACAAAATTATGAAAATTATGAATTATATTGAAATAGATCACTTAACCGTGCCTTTCTTACCTAATTTTTTAAGAAAGAGGAATAGTTCGTGTAAATTTCCTCTTCCATACCCAAATCACATAGTTATCAAGAACAACAGAGTTTTTCAACACAAATATGTAACCGAAGAATGGGCTACATATTTCTCTAATCCATATGAATGTTCGAACTACTGGCAGATATTTATCTTACTTAAAATGTTATCACCAAACATTTAAACAAGGTAAACTCCAGCATGTAATAAGACAACACTGAAAAGATCTCTTTTAGGTAAAAAATAATGTTCTGAGAGAAAAATGTTGAATTTGGACTTTTTCTGCAGTGATCATTAACTGACTGCTGCAGTTGATAAGTGAATGTTGCAGTTGTTAAGCAAACCAATGGTTCACTGTAGGTTAGTTTTGCTAAAAACTGGAAATAAATGCCAATTTTCAGCAAAACCACTGTAAAAATGTGTTCATAAGACCGCAAAGAGCTTGTAAATGTGGGGTGATTGCTGAGTGCCCAACATGCAGTCATGTGTCGGGGGAGACACTGTCAGAAATTTGGAACCAGATTGTAAGTATCCCTGGGGCGGTCCATCTTAACTCTGAACAATTGCTAAGCAACTGGCTGCAAGTTGAGAACTACCTATAATCTGTGTAACATCAAAAGCTTCAGACTGTATTAACTGATGATTTAATGCTCAAGCATCTGTTTTTTGGTTGCTTCTGTTGCTTACATCATCCACATCCACCAACTTGTTTTCTTCATGATGACAAACAGCGATCACCTGCTGTCCTGCTTTCCATCTCTAATCTGCTGCCGCTATATTCATAAAATGGAATGACTGAAGGTGCTCATTCCCTCGGGACTGTGTTAATGGGCCACTGTGTTGTTTCTAATGGCATTCTAAAGATCCGTACCTTTTTATCTTTCATAATAATAATAATAATAATAAAGTTGGAAGGGACCTTGGAGGTCATCGAGTCCAACCCCCTGCTCAGGCAGGAAACCCTATACCATTTCAGACAAATGGCTGTCCAGTCTCTTCTTAAAAACTTCCAGTGTTGGAGCATTCACCGCTTCTGGAGGCAGGTTGTTCCACCTGGTTAATTGTTCTAACTGTCAGGAAGTTTCTCCTCAGTTCCAGGTTGCTTCTTTCCTTGACTAGTTTCCATCCATTACTTCTTGTCCTGCCCTCAGGCGCCTTGGAGAATAGCTTGACTCCCTCTTCTTTGTGGCAACCCCTGAGATATTGGAATACTGCTATCATGTCACCCCTAGTCCTTCTTTTCATTAAACTAGACATACCCAATTCCAGCAAACGTTCTTGATATGCTTTAGCCTCCAGTCCCCTAATCATCTTTGTTGCCCTTCTCTGCACTCTTTCTAGAGTCTCAACATCTTTTTTACATCGTGGTGACCAAAACTGGATGCAGTATTCCAAGTGTGGCCTTACCAAGGCATTGTAAAGTGGTATTAATACTTCACGTGATCTTGATTCTATCCCTCTGTTAATGCAGCCCAGCACTGTGTTGGCTTTTTTGGCAGCTGCAGCACACTGCTGGCTCATATTTAAGTGATTGTCCACTAGGACTCCGAGATCCCTCTCACAGTTACTATTGAGCAAGGTACCCCCTATACTATACCTGTACATTTGGTTTTTCTTGCCTAAATGTAGAACCTTACTTTTTTCACCATTGAATTTCATTTTGTTAGATAGCGCCCAATGTTCAAGTCTGTCCAGGTCCTCCTGTATCTTAAGCCTGTCTTCTGGAGTGTTGGCTATTCCTGCCAGCTTGGTGTCATCCGCAAATTTGATGAGTTCCCCATCTATCCCCTCGTCCAAATCGTTGATGAAGATGTTGAAGAGCACTGGCCCCAGAACAGAGCCCTGGGGCACCCCACTGCACACTTCCCTCCATGTAGATGCGGTTCCATTGAGGACCACACGCTGAGTACGGCCGGTCAGCCAGCTACGAATCCATCTGGTGGTGATGCTGTCTAACCCACATTTTTCTATTTTATCAAGTAGTAGGTTGTGATCTACTTTATCAAATGCCTTACTGAAGTCCAAGTAAATTATATCCACAGCATTCCTCTGATCCACTAATTTTGTCACTTGGTCAAAGAATGCAATAAGGTTTGTCTGGCATGATCTGTTTTTGACAAACCCATGTTGGCTTTTAGTAGTGATTTTGTTTGCCTCTAGGTGTTCGCTGATTCGTTGTTTGATTATCTTTTCCAGAATCTTCCCAGGTATTGAGGTCAGGCTGATAGGTCTGTAATTTCCTGGGTCCATTTTTTTCCCTTTTTTGAAGATGGGAACTACATCAGCTCTTTTCCAGTCCTCCGGTAATTCCCCAGTGCTCCAGGATCTTTGAAAAATATAGTTCAATGGTTCTGAGATCACATCTGCCAGTTCCTTGAGAACCCTGGGGTGTAATCCATCTGGTCCTGGTGATTTGAACTCGTCTAGGCTGGACAGGTGCTCACTTACCGTTTTCTTGCTATCTTAACTTGCATTTCTATTCTGTTTTTTATGGCACTATTTTTGGTAGGTTGGTCTGTTTTTTCCCTTTGTGTAAAGACAGATGCAAAAAATGAGTTAAATAGTTCTGCTTTCTCCCTGTTGCTTGTCACCTTTTTGCCACTTTCACCCACTAGTGGACCAATCATTTCCTTCACTTTTTTCTTGTTTTTTACATGTTGAAAGAAGCTTTTTTTGTTATTTTTGACTTTGGTCGCAAGCCTTAGTTCATTATGAGCCTTAGCTTTCCTCACTTCATCTTTGCAGGCTCGGGCTATTTGCTGATATTCTGTCTTAGTTATGTGCCCCTCTTTCCACTTTCTATACTTGTCCCTTTTATCTTTCAATTTATCAGAGAGTTCTTTATGCAGCCATGCTGGTTTCTTTTGAGAGCTGTAATTTTTCCTCTTTGTTGGTATTGTGCTAGACTGGGCTTTTATTATCTCACTTTTCAAAATTTCCCAAGCTTCTTGAGTTGTTTTCCCCTTGAGGATTCTCATCCATGGAATCCTTCCCAAACCCTCTCTAAGTTTATTGAAATTAGCTCTCTTAAAGTCCAAGACTCTAGTTTGACTGTGTTCTATTGCTTGTGCTTCCATAATGTTGAATTCCAATATTGCATGATCACTTCCTCCCAAGGTTCCTGTGGCTTCAACACCTTCTATCATTTCATCCCTGTTAGTGAGAATTAGATCCAAAATGGCTAATCCCCTAGTTCCCTTCTCTACTTTTTGGGAGACAAAGTTGTCTGCTAGGTTTGCAAGGAATCTGTTTGATCTTCCACTTGGTGCAGAGTTTGTCTCCCAGTTGATGTCAGGGTAGTTAAAGTCCCCCATTACTATTGTGATGTGCTTCCTACATACCTTAGTTAGCTGACTAGCAAAAAGTTCATCTATTTCCTCTGTTTGGTTGGGTGGCCTGTAGTATACACCTATGGCAATGTCATTTCCCCCCCCTTTTATATTGACCCAAATGCATTCAAGACAGTTTTCATCATTGTTGTGCTCTAGTTCTGTAGAGATGTAGTTATTTCTTACATATAGAGCAACTCCACCTCCTCTTTTATTTGGTCTGTTTCTTTTAAATAATTTAAATCCCTCTAGCCTTGTGTTCCATTTGTGGGTTTCATCCCACCATGTTTCCGTAATGGCAACAATATCATATCTGCCCTCATTAGCCTGAATTTCTAATTCACCCTGTTTGCTGTTCATACTCTGTGCATTGGTATATAGACATTTGAGTCCTTTATGACTGACCCTGTGTTTACTTTCTACGTAACCTGTGTGGTGCCTGAGTTCCCCTATTGTCTTACCACCTATTTGGTTAGTGCACTTTGTGTGGCACTTGCTATTAGAAGCTTGATTTTGCTTGACAGCAAGGTTGATATTCTTGTCCACACACACATCTATGTTACATGCACTGATAACCCTATAATTGTTAGATTGCCGGGGACAGGGATGTTCTGTATCAATTAACTCACTGTCCCCGCTGTTTAGTTTAAATATTCCTCCAGAAAATCTGTGAATTTATAGCTGAGTAACTCAGTCCCTTTCTTTGATGGATGCAAACCATCTCTTTTGTACATTTTTTCATTAGATGAAAAATTATCTTTCCATTGATGAAAGATAATTCATCTCTATCTATATTCTATATCTAACTATCTGTCTGCCTGCTTGCCTGTCTCTCTCTGTCTATCATCTATTTATTAAATTCTCTGGATTTTTATTTTTCTACTCCCTAAGGAATAATAATGTCCTTTATCCCATTTTTGCCAGATTACTGTCTCTGATGTTTCTTTATATTTAATAAATAAACATTAAGCTATATTTTTGCTGGTTGAACTGAGAGCTGGCTGCGCTCGCTCTAATTTAGATATAGGGAGTGACTGGAGGGTGCTAAATGCAAGCTAAACTGGAAGGTTTCTTTAGTAATTTTCCAAAATGCTTATAGCAATTTAAAAATTGAAATGCATCAGTAATACAAGCATACAGTAGTGGCCAAAATTGTGGAAACCTTTTGGGAAAAGTGTATTTTTGAGGTTTGATGGCTAATAACACCACTTTCTTTTGGAGTAGTACCATAAAATTATATATCAATGGAAAGATAATTTAATCAAGAATGTAATGCAACATCGTTTGTTCAATTATCTGTACTGTATTCTATGAAAAGTTATAGCCAAATAACCAGAAAAAGGAAGCACAACTTGCTTAGGTTGATATCAGGTAGCTTTTCTTCATCTGATTGTAGCCAATGAGCATGAGTGTTTAGAGAGCCAATCAGGTGTCATCTTATTTTGGCAATGAGCCAATCAGAACACAGTAGGATTCAGTTATTGATGTCATGTATTGAAGCTGAGAGGAGGACATTTGTCAGTGTGTTATGTGATCGCTATCAAGTTGGTTGGGGTTTTTTTCTCTTTCATTTAGTAAGCTTGTAAAACGTAATAAAATTAAAGTAATGGTGCAAAGAGTTGACTGGTTGCCCAGAAAGCGATGTAAAATAGTATTATTAAGTGAACAAGGCTACAGTTATAAAGAAATTAGAAGAAAAATTGGTGGAAACTTAACCAAAGGTGGCATTTCTACTGTACACTTTTCCCAAACGGTTTCCACAATTTTGGCCACTACTGTATATAATAATGAAGCAATTTTGATTTATTTGCAATGTGTCTCATTCAAACTAACTCTAACGTATGGTCATTACTGGTTCCATTTTATCCTTTAATTCAATACAAGGCAGCTCTCTGCACTCTGGAGATAACTTTAATGAAAAATGCAAAGAGTGCTACAAAATATTATACGTGTTTACTAAGTTATCAGTGAAACAAGTTGGAGACACATTGTTACAAAGATTACAGCTAGTTTTGTATCATGAATTGGTCGCTGATAATAATTCCAGATATTGTTTAATAGAGAAAAAGAGCACAACAGAGAGATCAGAGCAGCTGAACAGATGAATTGGGAAGGCCTATTTAGGTACCAGATTTAATGATGTATTAAAAAGAGGAGGGTTTTTCCCTTATTTATTAAAAAAAATGAACTCTTTGTTAAATTATGATTTCTAAAACTCAGTTCATGGACTTGAAAGCAGATTCTACTAGATACCATTCTAGTTGAGTAATCTTGAACAATTATTCATAGTAGCTTTTTTTTCTTTTTTTGTTAAACTATTCTCTGAAATGTTAAGAATGCTGCTAAAAAGAAATACATATTCTACTTTAGAAAAAGACTGGGGAAAAAAGGATTAAGAGGATAACTTTTATTATATTCTGTTACTATCACATGAGTTCATTAAATTCCATTTTTGTATCATTTGCCTTCTGGTTTGTCTGAGAGACTTTTCTAAAATTAATTTTGGAAACAGAGCAAGTTAAGTTCTACAATCTTCCCAGCTGTAATGTGTTCCACATTCCAGTGTCTTGTGCACACATTATAGTGCAAAAAGGAATTGTGATCATATTAGATATTCATTATTATTAGATATTCATTATTATTTATCAAATTTAGATACAACCCTTCTCACTCTCAAAATGATTCTCTTAATATATTGATCACAATTTGATGGAGAGTTAAATAGATAAAAGTCCATTTATTTAGAGATTCACTCTAAATGAACTTAATTTAGTTCATTGTAGCCACTAAGTTCAAATTTATTGCTGTAGTTTACTGCCACAATACAGACAATATAGACATTTTTTCCATGATGTGAGGCAGATAAAATAGTGATAACAATGAAATACTCATTTACTATGTATGGTTTCTTTTAAAGCAGAGTGTTGGAAAATGTCTATTTCATATTTGTAATTTTTTTTCATGTTTGTGACTAAGAATTCTGTAAGTTGAAGGGTACAAGACTGAGGAAATTTGTCCTTTTAAAAAATTACCTATCACCTATTTGGTAAATTGCTGTGCTTTCAAATTCTTTTGTTTCTTAGAGTTGTGGCCTCCTTTCCACCTGAGGAGTGTTCATGGCAACTTAAAACAGTGGAAAATTCAATATAAAAACAACATTTTAAAAACACAATTTACAGTGACATAGTTGTTTTGTGTTTGTTCTACATTGGTGTAGGTCCACTATTTTTTCTATTGCAGTTTACATTGAAGACATCATTTCTCTTGTTGTTTGTTGTTCAGTGACTAAGTCATGTCCGACCTCTCACGATCCCATGGACCACAGCACATCAGGGCCCCCTGTCCTCCATTGCCTCCAGGAGTTTGCCTAAACCCAGTTCATCGCATCGATGATGCTAACTAGCCATTTCATCCTCTGCCATCAACTTCTCCTTTTGCCTTCAATCTTTCCCAACACCGGGGTCTTTTCCAAGGAGTTATTTATCAGCTTAGCTTATTGCAGGACCTGACACTCATTAAGGCTGAGAGGGAGTGACAGGCCCAAGACCACCCAGCTGGCTTTCACGTCTTAGGAGGACCAGAACCTCAGTCTCCCCATTCCTAGTCCAGCAACTTAGTCACTATAATATGCTTGCTTTCTCTACACAATATAATATAGTTAATTACATTAGCATGGTAAAGATTCTACAATATAATTTTATTATATTCCTTAGTAAAGAATATATTATTTACCATCTTTCTTTCTTTCTTTCTTTCTTTCTTTCTTTCTTTCTTTCTTTCTTTCTTTCTTTCTTTCTTTCTTTCTTTCTTTCTTTCTTTCTTTCTTTCTTTCTTTCTTTCTTTCTTTCTTTCTTTCTTTCTTTCTTTCTTTCTTTCTTTTTCATTTATATGCCACCCGTCTTACGGTCCAAAGTGACTCTGAGTGGGATATTCAGCTTGCATGTGAAATTTTGAAATGAAATCCTGAGAAATCCCAAGGAAGAATTTTCTTCCCATCTGCATCAGTCATTTTCTCTCCTTTTACTCATTAGATAAAGTAGGGTAAATTTATCCATGTATACTACCCTGAACTCTGTAGATAAATAGTAAGATACAAACCTGAAAAATAATTGTAATACATGTTAGGGCTATGCTCTGGATTTGAATTAAATTTGAAATCTAAAATGTTTTGAGATTAGGTAGACTAAACTGTCATGTCTTTAGGACAGAATAAATGGTTCTAGGCTTCTCATCACATTTTTATTTGTGTGTGTGTGTGTGTATAGGTGTGTGAACAAAAACACCTCCTGAAGCTTTAGCAGTGCTACTGTAGCAGCTGCACCTAAAAGCTGAGAGTCCCACTGACCACTTTTGATGCTTGTGCATAATACTATAGTGGGGAGTTGGATGAGGAGAATTGAATGTAATTATTGATTGATCTGCAAATCAGAGTCCCTACCTGAAATCAGATCACTGTTAGTCTAACCAATCAGAAACTGCAGCACAACATGTCCCATTAGATTCAGATAAATGATTGTGTTCTAGCTTGGAAAACACCAAGACTCTATTACCTGAAAATATGACTCATAGAAGGTCAAGCTAATATTTTGAGAGATGAAATTGAACTCTCCCTCTCAATTTATCCACGAGCATTGTTCAATTGTTCTATACTGGCCATAGAATGCATGCTATCTTGCCGGCAAAGCATTTGTCGCTCTGTATGCATAGTTCTTATGGAGGAGCTGTGTTCAGAGGATTTACAAAGAGAGAAAGTAATAAAAATGGCCCTAGCTACATTACTTCACCTAGGCTCCAAGTATTTGCTCATTTAAAAGAAACAAAGAAAAAAGGAAAGAAAATAAAGAAACTTTTGAAGGGGATAGGGTTTTTAAAACTTCATAAAAAGAATGAGAATAGAGTTCAATTGAGAATAGAGTTCTATTTTCCTGAATCACATTGAATGGACTATCCCAAATCCCAAAATTGACCTGGGGGGGGGGGGTTAGGCTATTTCCAGTCCTTGTGTCTGGCCCCTGAAGTAGATTGGATTGTCGTTCTGTAATAATTCCTGAACTGCATACATATGAGTCATAAATCAGAATGAACAATTAACAAAAGTTTCTAATTTAAAAATTCTACATGCATATAGCAATTGAAACAAAAGCAAATATTAAATCCTTATGTCATAGGAGAAACCTAAACCAGCTATGATAGAAAGGAATTCTAATCCATAAATAGTTTCCAAGTTGAATTTAATTTTGAATCAGACTTGTTATTGAAAGATGAGATTATTTTTTGACATTGATGCATCATCCCACAGCTTAATTTGCCATTCTTCTAAAGAGGGAATTATATGTGATGTCCAATAAAGGATATAAAATGTTTTGGCAGCTATTACCATATACAAAGCCAACTTTGTATACTTTGTAGGAATAAAAGAGTTGTCGGTATTTAATTTGTTTCATTCTATAATAAATCATCTTCCAGAACTGCTGAATTTACAACGTCACCACCAGATATGAAGGGATGATCTCGCCTTATTGCATTTCCAATTTTTTTTTTAGAAAATATGTTATCTATTTGAGCAATCAGC
The DNA here is from genome assembly GCA_023970755.1 of Azemiops feae. Lineage (NCBI taxonomy): Eukaryota > Metazoa > Chordata > Lepidosauria > Squamata > Viperidae > Azemiops > Azemiops feae. The sequence continues at coordinate 514,573 of JALGBA010004189.1, read as the reverse complement.
AGTGTAGTAATTTACCAAGTCTAATATATTTCTCTAAATAAAATATATTTTATTTCTCTAAATAAATGTAACTATTTATTCACAATAATACTATTTATCTTGCACTGATATTTTCGACATTGCAATTATTTGTCCTATTTAAATTCTGCATTCATTTAAGCATATTTAATTTCTGAGTTGTATTTCATAATAACTTGTAAATAATCCCCACGTTCTGAATTCTGTGTTATAAAATTTTCAAATTTGGTCAGGTTTCTAAGGATCCTGTCTCATTTTAAAAAATCTTTTTCAACTATACAATCTATTCAGAGATATTGATACCAGTAAAGTGATTTTGACCATTCTGAAAAAAGAGTACCAAGTATTTCATGTCTGTTTTATTCAGAATTAGCTTTTTGTTGTCTATACATCTTATTATCTCTCCACTGCTCAACTTTTTTGTACATTCAATTTCATATAATTAGTTAATATTGGAAAGGTTGAAGTCTATGCTGATTCTTTTTTATCTGTTTATTCTTTACTTTTAATCTATGATTTAATGATTGAATAACTTCTTACAAGTTCTGTTTCTATAATATCAAATATATTTATGAAAATTATTTGAGAGTCTTTGACTCTTATTGGAAGTAACCCAGCTGTAATATGATAATCTAATTTGTAATCCAAGTTAGATAGCTGGTTTTCAAATTGCAGTTTGAAATTTAATAATGCCTATCCACCTTCTTTTTTCAGGTCATGTAAAATATTAAGCTAGATCCTCTGACTTTTATTTATCCATATAAAGTTAGTTAGTTGTCTCTGCCACTTGTTTAATATTTCATCTTCCATTTTTATTGGAATAATATAAAATGGGAAATTGAGCCCTTGATAAAATATTCATTGCTACTGCTGTTATCCTTCCTAATAGGGACAGCTTTAACTTTCTTCATTGTAAAATATCCAATGTGTATTTCCAAATCTGTGAATAATTATTCTTAAATAAGTCTTTATTCTTTTTTATTAAGTATATTCCCTAATGAGTAGTATTAAATCCTTTTAATTGCTGGAGAAATTGCTCTTCTTCTTCAGATAAATTCCATGTAACCATCTGGCTCTTATTCTTATTGGTCTGATATCCTGATACTGAATGATTTAAACTTTTATCCAGGTCATACTACTCTTGGGGAGGGATGAATTGTATTCAGTTAATCTTAGCTATTAGACAGAACAATATAATGGAGAAGAGTTTTACCTCATGATATTTTTTTTTACATTTATTCATGTCAGAAGCATCGCAATTAAAATAAGGCATACCATATGATATAAATTTAAACTATAAAATACAAGATTAAAAGATGTACAAATTAAACAGATCTTGCCTAGAAACTAGGAACATTCATTGTATTCTGTCGCGCTACCATGAAGTCCTCAAGTGTACACTGATTGGGACTCAAAGGACAGGTATACGTATGTCTTGTTGTCCACATGTCACCACAATCGCAAAGAGCAGAAACTACTGAATAGCCCCATTTGTTCAGAGTGTCTCTGGATCTTGTTATATCCATGCACGGTCTATTCAATGATTTCCATACTTCCCAGCTTTCATCAGACCCAACTCCTCTGTTGGTTCCATCCATTGTTGGTTCTCTGTAGCTTTCCAGAGGTCCACTCTGCTTTTAAATTCTTCAAAGTCTTCCGCCGACCTAAGGAAGCTTTTCCTGGATTTTAATCTCTGATGAGCTGGTTGTAAGCCATAGAGAAGGTATTGTCTAGTGATGATTTGAGCCTCTCTGTGTATGCTGGTGCTTTGCTGCAAATAGCAGGCAGAACAATGCCGGCTAGGTGGTAGATCTTATCTAGAGGGGTAGGTTTAAGACATCTGGTATTATTTTCTGCTAGCTTCATTCAGAGCAACATCTACTTTCCCAGCATGTGCTGATTTATACCAGACTGAGCAGGTGTATTCACCTGCCAAGTAGCAAAGAACTAGAGCTGTTGCCTTAAGAGCCCTTGGCTTGGCACCCAGGTAGAACTCATTAATTTTCTGAGGATGTTATTTTGTCCGATGACCTTCAGTTTAGTATTGGTACAATGCTGTCTATATGTTAGGGTCCTATCTAGAGTGACTCCTAAATATTTAGGGCTGTGGCAATGCTCCAATAAAGCCTCTTTCCATATAATATGCAGCTTCCTAACAGCCTGCTTATTGCAAAGATGGAAAATACATACCTGAGTTTTCACTAGATTTGGTCAACTGCTTATCACAATAGTATCAATCCAGCCCTACCAGGGCTTCAGCTAAATGTTCTTCAACCTCCTCAAATGTTTTTCCCTGTACAGCCATTGCTCGATCATCAGCATACATATAGTTGCTAGTACCTTCAGGGAGCGGAAGATCATTGGTGTAAGTATTAAAAAGAGTTGGAGTCAATACACGACATTGTGCCAACCTAATTGCAAATCATGCCCCTCTAAATAAAGAAGCCTTTTGTTTCTCAATGTAATCCATTCTTTAAGCCAAAGCAAAATAGCTGCCTGATAGTAAAGTCTCCAATCCGGGAGTCCAAAGCCCCCTCTGTCTTTAGAATCTTGTAATAGTTTAATTTTAATTCTAGCTTTTTTACCTTGCCATATAAATCTGATTATTGTAGCATTTAATTCATCGAAAATTTTTTGATTTAACTTGACAGGAACTGTTTGAAAAAGAAAAATTAGCTTAGGTAAAATGTTCATCTTAACAGTCGCTATCCTTCCTAGTAATGATAATTGAAGATTTTTCCACTTCTCCAAGTCCACTTTTATTTGTTTTAGTAATCTCTCGTAGTTGTCTTCTTTTATTGTTGTATATTTTGAAGCATTTTTGTGGTATGAGAAAAATAAAGTACATAAATACTTTCAAAATCATGCTATAAGGAATATATTGTTTTCAGAGTGGGAAAAAAATTAAACATAAAATTTACATGAAAATACCTGAGTGGATTTCGACAATGGAAGCCTTTTCCTACCCAAATTTAATTAATTATGATAAACTCATTAGCTATAAAGATATTTTGGACAAAGATGGGAAACTTAAAGACAGACAAATTCTTCAGCAACAGGGTATTGACTTAACATGGTGGTCTTACTTGCAAATTCAGACAAGATATGAAAAAGATATAAAGTCTACAGGATTTTATAAAGAACAGACACCGCTAGATAAAATATTGTTAAAAACTGATGAACATTTGATTAAAAAACTCTATAAATTTCTGCTAAGCTGGAAGATGGAAGAAGAGCAAGTAAAAGAAACAATGATAATATGGGCTAAGAACTTTGGATATTCTATAGACTTAGAAGATTGGCAAAAATTATGGGATTGAAATATTAAACTTACTAAAGCGGCTGCATATAAGGAGAATTTATACAAAATGTTTTATAGATGGCATATGACACCAGTTAGACTAGAGAAAATGTTTAAAAATGTATCAAATATGTGTTGGAAATGTAAACAAAAACCAGGAACTTATTATCATATCTGGTGGATATGCCCTAATGCAAAGATATATTGGCTTAAAATTCACAGATGGCTAGAAAAGATGACTAAGATACAGATAGAATTCAAACCGGAATTGTTTTTATTAGGAATATTAAGATCTAATTATGGAAAAGAGAATGAATATTTAATTTTACATATATTAACAGCCGCGAGAATAGCGTTTGCCCAATTTTGGGGTTTGAGTTATAACTACAAAAAGCTTTTTAAAAATCAAATTTAGGTGAAAGGAACAAAGAAAGAAGTATAAAGAACCATGACAAAGATTTGAATGCTGATACTTGCTTGCACCGTTAAGAAGCAGACATAAATGTTGCAACAGAGCATCTCCTTTGGAGTGAGGTATAGTTTATTTTACTCTCTCAAGGTCTCTGTTTCAGTCATTCATCCTGCTTAGTTACTTAATGGGGTGAACAGGCAGAATCCACCAATTCTGCCTGATTAAGTCCCTTTCTTCAGGAGCATTTTTGGCCCAGTCTCAGCTTGTTCTAGAAACAGGGCCCTTCTTGATGCTTCTTTCTTCAGCTCCTATACTTGTTTACCTTCTCTATATCCAGAGATTCATTGGTACTAAGCATGCCAAGAACAAAACGTTGTACTTTTGGAAAATAATATACTGAAATATTAATATTAATAAAAATAATAAGATGAACCCATTCCGATGTTACTCCCTTACAAAGATAAATTCTGAATTCCACTTCTCTGGTGTTGTAAGGCATAGCAACATAACAGCTACAGCAAAAACAACATCTACACTCTTCGTTGTTTAAGTAACATGCTATGGGGTGGTGGCAGGGAGTATTAGTTTTATCAATCAGGAGGTCTACCCTCAAGTCAGAATAGTCATTGTAATGAAAGTGCTGTTGACCATGAAAATCAAAGCTTTACCTTATAATTTGATGTACAAAGTGTCACCCAGTTTCTAATCCTGAACATTTATGTAATTATCTTAATCATCTAGTAAGAGTTCATTCTTCATGCTCATCAATTTTCCAGTTCATTCTTTACTCTTGTTCTATCCTACAATACTACAGTTATGTAGTAACAGCAACTCCCCAAATTCCTGGGCAGACAATCTGCTTTTAACATTCTACTCACTGAAGAGAAAACCTTTCCATTTCTTTGAACTGAAAACAAATTTGTCCTCTAGTCTCACACTGTACTTTATCACACCAAAGACTTTATATTTGCTTACAAAAACTAGTTTTCCGTGATAAACGAATGGGTGTGATTCTAATTAAGTATTTATTGCCTATTTCTCTTTTGTCATTTCTGTGTTCCCAAATCAAGCAAAACTACATTTTTAAAGACTAAGTAGTAAGTTATATTATGATTATATATCAGGGAAATGAATGTTTGATGGATTGTACTAATGGGAGCTAAAAATAAAACCCCATCTGTTCACCTTTCAAACTGCATCAAAGCACTGCATATTGGTTTCAGCATAACTTAATGAGAGGCAAACAGAAATATGTTTATTTTCATCCTGCTGCAACAACTGAAAGGGGAACTTGTTAGTAATAATGTTTCAATAATAGAAGAACTGTGAGCTTATGGCAGCTTTAGAAAACAGACATACTGTATTCATTGAAACAATAAAAAATGTAAACGGAAGCTGATCTACCCAACTGTGGGGGCATAAGAAATGCTGTTATGTCAGGGATGTAAATTAGTCTTTGAAAATGGTATTAAGGGTACATGTGTTCCATGGAATTGCATTCTCAAGAGATAAGTTCAAATCATCAATAAGAATCCTCTTGTTGCTGTTTGATATCCATTTGGATGAATCATTTATTTATGGTGTTACTATTGGCCACCAATGTATAGTTCTCTCAGAGGCTTAGAAGATTATATAATTTCAATGCAGTATAAAAATGCCCAAATTAAGCCGTGTTTTGTTCAAATTATTCATAATACAGTACTGAACCTAACTGACATCTATATAGCTGAAGGACATGAACTGTTCTAAAAAGAGGTCTAATTTTTGTATGCTCATGTCCTGATAGATTGATGTTATGTTTTTATAAATGCTATCCTTTTCTTGGGGCACATTACAATATATTAAAATCATATTATAAATATTCTGAATAATAATTAATACATAATAAAATAAATGCAAAACAAACACTAAAAGCACTAATCTATCTATCTATCTATCTATCTATCTATCTATCTATCTATCTATCTATCTATCTATCTATCTATCTATCTATCTATCTATCTATCTATCTATCTATCTATCTATCTATCTATCTATCTATCTATCTATCTATCTATCTATCTATCTATCTACAATATCTAACTCGGTGCATTATTTTATTTACATTTGTTATAGGCACCCACTCTAGTAGTCTCTGTATATGTACATTTAAAGTTTATTTATTTATTAAGTAAATTTATACACCATGCATCTTGCCATAGAAAATTACTCTAAAGTTAGGATGAATATATTAAAAGTCTTTAGTGAATAAAAATATATTTACCTGGCACTGAAAAGGCAATGAAGTAATATCACATACTCCTTACTGGAAAAAGTATTATAAAATTAAAGGACTGCACTGACACAGGCCTACTTTTAACACCATACCCAAGTATGAGAAGGCACCTGGAGTAGAAGCCATGAAGTTAAGGTACAGGTAGATACATAAAGGGAAAGGCATTCTTTTAGCTTCTATAATCCTAATCATGAGAGGTTTTATAGGTTAATTAAAATGATTAAAAATGAACTAGGAGCCACTGGCATAACATTTTCATAATATCCACTCCTAGGTCAATATTCTTGCTGCAGCCTTGTGTGGTAACCAATCTTTCTGAATCATCTGCAAGGCTACCTCTGTCTAGTAGAGTTGTAGCTAGTACTATGTTAAGCCATTAATACTATCATCATCATCTTCTTCTTCTTCTTCTTCTTCTTCTTCTTCTTCTTCTTCTTCTTCTTCTTCTTCTTCTTCTTCTTCTTCTTCTTCTTCTTCTTCTTCTTCTTCTTCTTCTTCTTCTTCTTCTTCTTCTTCTTCTTCTTCTTCTTCTTCTTCTTCTTCTTCATCATCATCATCATCATCATCATCATCATCATCATCATCCACTGTAAATCCAACAAGTCCTCCATAAATCACATTCCAATAACACTCAAAATGTATTGAATCAGGCTTAACTCTTATATTGGAACTGATCCAAAATGTATATTATCCAAGAAGGCTTGGATTTGTTCAGCCACCAGTTATTTGAATACATCATTCAAAAAAATAAACTTAGCATTGGCCAACAACTGGGAAAATAGCTAAAGTTTCCTCTATAGTATTAAATCCTTATATTAAATATCAGTTATTAGCTAGCAGTAAGAACTGGAAAGAATAGTATTGAGACATCTATAGTTAATACCATAATCTATTTCATTGTTGAGGTAAGGTTTCAATAAATCAGGCAGTGAAGAAGTGATCACGCAGATGGCAATTATAGGGCCAGGAAGGTCATAGTTCATATCTGGATGAAAGACAACTTTGTTGTCATCAATGCAATGCTTGATTTAACAGCTAATATATAAGCATATTATATCTGTCCACAAATTAATGTTAACCATGACAATTTGCAGCCACTCCTCTCCAATCTTCCCCATCCTAGGTTTTAACTGATGGTTTAGGAATTCACCTCCCAGAATTCTCTGCTGTTCCAGCCAATGGCAATTACTTTCTTATCAACGTATAGTGATGTGAATAATTGTCTTTGGGAAGAAAATAAGTACAGTAATATAGCTGATTTTCAGCCTAATTTCTTTTGCTTCGGTTTTTAAAAACCCATGGCACGCTAAGGAGGGAAAGGGAAAAGGGGTATGAGAAAGGTTGGAATGCAACAACTCAGCACAGCCAACTTGCCAGGGCCAACTAGCTGTGGGACAACTTGCCATGGGACAATTCTACATGAGATAACTCAATGTGACAAATGTTATTCGCCACTGTTTCTTCAACATTATTTCTATTGACAAAAATGGAAATAATGTTGAAGAAACAATGGGAGATAATATTTTTCACATTGAGTTATCCCATATAGAATTGTCCCACAGTGAGTTGTCCCATGGCGAGTTGGCCCTCAGTGAATTGGCCAAGACGAATTGTCCCATGATAAGTTGGCCATGGCGAGATGGCTATGGCAGGTTGTCCGAGGTGAGATGACCATGGCAAGATGACTCCATTGAGGTGGCCATGGTGAGTCCCGGATCCTATGAGAATAGGATCCTCATCTCCCACCGCCCACCCCACTCCAAATTTGTCCTTGAGGAAACAAGGACCTCAGCAGAGAAATGATCAGCAATATTTCCCAACCACTGTCACCATCACCATCACCATCACTATCCCAAGTCTTCCAAAGAACTTGATTCCATATATTCTGAACAAACTCCATGGAATATCTCAGCTCAGGAAAGCATTAATCTCCTTTCTGTCTCTACACTCTTTTTGTGCACAAAAGACTGATACATATTGATTTGAGAACCTGAAGAGACTATTTATTTCAGCTTTGCAGCTACAATTTGGTCTCTGCTGAATCTTTGTCTCTGCTGCCCTCCTACTCCACACACCCCAACTGACTGTGTCTCAGGCTATGACAGTTATAACTATCTTTTTAAAGCCCTATCTTTAATGACTTTTGATACTAAAGATTTGACAGACTGTCAAAGAATATCAAAGTAGAGGTTCAAATTTATGCAACATTTTCATGCTGTTATAGATATCAAGGGGGAAAAGATTCAATTTTTGAAAATCAGCCCATGTGGGGAATACCAAATGTGCTTGTTTCACATTTGTGTTGTTTTGTTTCGGTCTGATAAACTTCTTGCAGTCGTTCTCCAGAAGCTAGTCTCTTCTCTAGAATGTTTCCCCAGTCATCAGAAAATGAATACTTCAAATCTGGCCTGGAAAAACGCACATAATCACTAGCTGTTAGCAGAAAGATGCAGAAAACTCTAAATCTTTGCTGTGCCCCTAGTATTTTAAGGATTTTTGCAGTCCATGTTTGATAGCTCCAGTTTCTACTGGAAGTCTGAAGTAGGAGAATGAACATATTGGACATATTTTGACAAGGGATTTTATTTTTAAGTAAGTTAAAATTGCAAGCAGAGAGCAAGGTATAATTGTTTGATATCATGTAGAGCGGGGGGGGGGGAGCTCTCAAAAATACTAGCCTGGACTTTGATTAGGGAGTTCCAGGCTCATCCCCATTCAAATGTAGAGCTTTCACAATATCTCTGAGCCAGGCATTCTCACATAGTCTAATCTATTTCTCTGAATCATTGTAGGGTTAACTTTAGAAAAAGTCCTTTGTATGCTGCTTTGAATTTTAGAGAAAAGACTATGTATGAATGGACTTTATTAATAAAGAAGAGTTGGATTAAATCACAAGTAAACAACTTGGTGCTCTCCCTGTTTTAGCCTATAATTTTCGCCATCCCATGTCATTAACAATGAAGGGTTATGGGACATGAAACTGAGACCTGCCTTCCTCACAGCTAAATGGATATTTGGTTTGCTTCAGCAAAGTTTTTGATTTGTTTTAAATAAGATAATTGAAGAAGAAGCACATTGATTATAACTTTGATGATGCTTATTTGGTTACTTAGACTGGAACTTAAAAAAGCTAAAGCTTAAAATAAAATGAGAGCGTGGTAGGTTTTCATTGTGCTTGTAAGTAACTTTATCCTTCTAGAAACATTGTGCTTAACAAGCAATGGCTAAGATCAATGGCTGATGATCCATTCTCATTCCATGCCTTATTTCTTCTAAGCCAATTGTATTTTTAATTGGAAATGAAATGCTTCCTGTTCCAGAAGACTGTATATGAATCAGGCTTCTGATAGATTATTAGTCTGGTACATATTTTATAAGCACAATATTTCCCCATTATTCTGGTCCCTTAGAAATTCATCTTAAATTTACATGTTACTATGACCCATTGTGACATATGTCACAGTGTCCCTTTAGAACAGAAAACTCATCCTTCCAAGCTTCTCATACTTTCAGCAGCCATGTCCACAGCTGAAGTCAAAGAAAGTTGTTGGTGTTAAATATCACTCAGGATTAGTCTTTAATGCTAAAATAACTTAGCTTCTGCTCTGGCTGTGCTTCCCAGAAAATTCTAATCTCATTTGTGCAGCATATTATAATTTTAGTCCTTGATGCCTCAGCAAGAGCTTTGGGCTGATAAGCATTTCTTCAGGGTATAGAGGAAAAATGTATAAATGGTAGTTGTGATCTGAGATGTTTAGCAAAATAACAGTTGCTATTTTGTGTGAGGCAGTTCTTCTTGCTGATTGCTTAAGGGGCCATAAATACTGGTTTAATCATACATTGATGAGCTCACACAAACCACATTTGGCTAGATTCACTTTTTGTGTCACATTAGCAAGGGGGGGGAGCACAAAAGTGAAAAATAAACAAACAAGCACAGTTTAAATAACTACGATAAATTGGCAAATATATCTCTGGTGGATTGTCCCAAAGTTGCTGTTCAAAAGGTAACTGGGTTTTCTTGGTTTTTTTCCTTGAAAACATTTTGCTTCTCACCCAAGAAGCTGAAGAAGTTGCCTTTTGAACAGCGCCTTTGGGACCACCATGACGTGGATGATTGAGAATCTCCATAGACACTCAGGTGGCTTGACATATCCGAAATGGAAAAAACAACAACAACAACAACTCCAACTCCAGAAACCAACCATCACTGATTCAGATCAAATGTCCCTATTGTTTTTCATAAAGGCCAACTGAACTTTCAGGGCCTATAAGAAGCTCACAAAAGCAGTGACATCAGTACTGTAATACTTTTGAGCCTGGAAAGTCTACTTAGCCTTAATACTTAGTAGACTATTAAAATGTACACTTCACATTTTAACTTATCCTTCAGTCTTACATGCTTACCATTTGTGAAGAATAGGCTTGGGCAATCTACCACTCTCCAGACATTGCTGACACCACACCATCTCCTACCATGATCTTCAGCAGTGTGGTCAGTGGCCACGTCTTGTAGACTTTTGTGCATTTGGAGGGGGTTGCCTGTTTTTGCTTTAGAGATTATCTCTTTATGGATAAAAGGACACTGAATATTACAGTACCATGACAAAATGAGGCATCCTGACATATAATCTTCTAAACGGACAAAGCTGTGCTTGGAAATGATCAATTGAATCTGAGAAATAATGGGAATGAACTCGATTAACAACTTTTAATAGAAAGTGTTTCCCACAAGAGGAAGAAAGGAAGGAAAATGGACTAATAAATTGGTGCAAAGAAATAGATGGGGTTGGAATTTTGAAGAGAAAAGTTGGCTACTGAACAAAAATGGTTTTAGATAATATTGGCTGTTGCAGTTTTAATAGTTCCAGGATTGATCAAGATCACCTAAAAGTTCAGGAGTGAAGGGAAAATCATGGAAGATGGGAGAAGATGAAACTTTAAGGGATTCTCCTTACCTTATCAGAGAGAGAAGAGGATGGGAAGAAAGCAGAATAAATATTGGAAGCAATGACAGGCTACCAGCTAAACACAAATGAATTTGTTGATTAATGTTAAGTTGGGGAAGACTTAGAGATAGCTATATATATATATAGCCACAGGCTTAAATTAAAGACTGCATTATTAGAATAAACATTAAAGGAAAAAAGTTAACCTGAGAGTGTTAAAACAAGCAATAAATCATTTGACTGTTTTTCTCCTGCATATCAACCTCTTTTATAGCCAAAGCTATAAAAGGGAATAGGGAAAGAAATATCTGTTTATGTATTAACTTAAGTAAAACACTGCTAACATGATTAGCCTTACGTGGCTAAAAGAGAAACCAATGTTTTCTATGTTATAAACTGTGGTGGGATTCAAATATGTGAACAACCAGTTCTCTGTGTGGATGCCACTTCCGGAAGTCCATTCTGGGCCTGGGCAACAAAAAGTTAGCTACCGGTTCTGCTGAACTGGTGCGAACTGGCTGAATCCCACTACTGCTTATAAAGCAGAGGGAAAAAGGTTCACAAAATTTTTATCTGATGACATTTCTCTGGTTAATCCTCAGAACATAGAATCTTTGTAGATATCTCTTTATTACAGGAGCACGATAGCTCATATAATTAAGACACTGGGTTGAAGGTTAGCAAGCCCACATTCAAGACCCAAGGACTGCTGTGGGGTGGGGTGAGTCCCATCCTTTGTTCCAGCTTTTGCTGGGGATATGAAAGGAGCCCCCAACTGGGTGTCCCCTGGGCAATGGTGATGTCAGCAGCTAATCCTTTCAACCCGGAAGTGCCATGGCGCTTCCGACATGCATGTAATACAATCTCTTTAGTTTCAGATATGCAGTTTTAGTAAGCGTTATTTTTAATTTCAGACAGTATTATTTAAAAATACATTTAATTAGATAGTTAACGTAATACAACTGATGAGTCAGTGGTTTGGCAGCGTTGCTAAAAACACTCAAATTTCAGAAGATAAAAAACTGGTACTTCAGTAAATGTTAATTCTCTCACTGCAATCATTGTACTTATGAACATGATCCAGACAAACTTTAGCATTTCTAAATATCATTTTCAACATCATTTCCGTACATCTATGCAGTCACCTAAACAAACAAAACAATGTGTACTTCCTTTGCTGATTAAGAAACTAGAACTAGGAGTCATTTTAGATTTTCATTAGACAGTTCTCCAAAGAAAGTTGCGCTGCAGATGGACAGTTAAAAATATCAGATGGCATATTGATAGATGTCACATCATGGAGAATTCAGGGAAGAACTTCAGGGACAGAGGTAATGACTGCAACTAAGATGGATTAATCATTAGCTGTGGTTGCTAATGATGGTTGCTGGCTTCAATAAATAATTAAGAGGGCTGGCAAACTGGATGGGTTGGGTAGAGTTCGCATTGTTGAAGAGAATTAGTTGAAACTATTCAACTAATTCTATTCTTTCTGCTGAAGATTAGAAAATGAAGATTGCTGATAGACAATAAGTAATCAACACAGAGAGCACAGTTTGGGTGCCAGAAGATAATGGAAGCTGAAAAGATCAAAGATTTATTTGCCAGAGCAAAACCAGCAGGCAATGAGCTCTACCCAGAATTGAAAAAAAGGAAAACTGCCAAAAATCTCTGGAAGCCCTGCCTTAATTCTAGAACTAGGACTAAGAAAAGATTAAGAAAACTGCAATACACAACCATATTAAACTTGTATCATAATCAGTACACACATATACATATACCGTATACTACACACATATACAGTCAACAGTCTGACTGCATTAAGCAGCAAAAGAAATTACTGGGACCTTTTTTTCTCCAAGAGTATAACTTTATTGAAAAGCCATATGGGTACAGAAGTAGAAAAGCCAGTTCTGACATTTCTGCACACAAACAGCATAGGAAAACTTTTCCTTTCCCCACCCTGGACCTCCCATTGACCATTGTCCACCAATCAGTTGCACCTGCTTTATTTTGGAAATGGCCCTATCTGCCTCGGACATTCCCAGTCAATGACTCTGGGGTTTGGCTCTGCCTCACGCTTCCAGGTGGCACACTTCCCTTCCAGAGTTCCTTACATTCCAATGCCTCCCCTCCCCTCTCCAGTTACTGTTGTCTGGTTGCTAGCAGGGCTGCATAGCAAGTCAACCATGACACACATACATTGCAGCAGAATGTTGGCTGGGGAAAATGGTTAAAGTGGTAGATGCAGCAGGGAATCTTATTAATAAAGCAGAAGAAGGGGAATGAAGAGGGCAAAATGCTTGACAGTGAAATGTAGCTGGCCATAAACTGCTCATGCCAAGCATAGCTGGGAACAAAACTACTGCTGCCTTGAAACACTGGAAAATGAAATAAAACAAAACAAAACAAAATGAATCTTGAAATGTTACTTGCAGTGTCTCTCTCAATCCAGGTGCTTGAGCAAGGACACATACCTGGTGACCCCTATGTCATCCTTTACATCTATATTCAGAAGTGCCACTGGATCCAAGTCTTATAAAGGAATATGCTAAAATGGCACCCTCCGTCTTTTAACCTTCAGTTAAGGTTTCCCTGTTGATGTTTACAATTCTGTGATTGGGAATTATATTTAAAAATGAGACAAAGTTGGAATCTTCAGAATACATTAAGCAAACATTTAATGCTTTTCTCATCTAACAATGAAGAAATGCTCTTTCTGTTGATAATCTCCTTTTTAATTGCTCCTATTAAAGCTTGTGGGAAAAATCCTTTATCAATGCTGCTCTGATTTTATAGGATTGGGGGAGCTCTTTTCAGTTTTCTTCCACATTGCCAACATTAGTTAGTGTGGCAGCAATAAAATCTTTATAAACAGCTTACACGCGAGGCATGGAAAGTCTTGAAGATAAAATTAAGCCTTGAAAAAGCTGCAGGAACCATCCAAACCAAACGTTCTTAAATGCCATTCTGAACTCTCCATTGGGGATTCTTATCCATGGTTGGCATATTGAGCACAGAAAGCTATGTTAATGCAGGGTCAATTGTGGTAAGTTAGTAGAAATTACTTTGCTTCCTTTTGGTTCTTCTTGTTTTATTTCTCCTTGGCAGCTTTGCCTCAAAAGGTGGCTGCTATCTGTTGCTTTTTCCAAGTTTCTCACCTGGTTAAAGAATTGGATCCTGTGCATCATGTGCAACTGGAAATGATTCAGCATGGCAGTATTTCATTCATAGTAAACATTATGAAATATTATAGCACACCATATGCTCTTGTGTGATAGTAGAAATGTGCACTGTTGATGTATTTATCCTGTAATATTACTTTATTACATTACTAAGATTCATGAGTCACTTTTAAAAACGGTACTAAACTCATTTTCCACATTTGTTTCCTGTCTTCTTTTCAGAAACTCAAATTGATTATCCCAAAATATAGATTAGACTAAAATATAATCTTTTCCAAGGCCATTTGGTGATTGTCATGGTGTCATTGCCCCTGTCCAAGAGAAGCCTTTGAGCTGTCTTGCCATATTGGCTCCCCTTGGGCAGCTTTTTCCTATAATATCTCTGGCTGTTTCCCAAAATTAAAGTCTAATTCTTTTGTACAGTCTGTACAGAAAAGATTAAGACAGGTGAGACAAGTTGTAAGATAAGGGAGCATGATGTTATCAAATTTATTCACATCATCCAAAATATATTCAATATAATCCCACAGCCTTTTGATTAGCAGAAATGAAATTATCAGCACTGTCACAGATTTTTGAAATGATGACATCAAGTAAGTACAACTGTGCTTTCTAATACATATCTGATATGGTTTGATTTTGCCCTTGATATGAATAGCAGATGCTTGGGTTGCTCATTTTTTTTTAGTAAAAAGAAAAAGCAGGATAAAAGAAATAATTTTAAGTCTAATCAAACAACTTACAAAACATTTTCACATTTTAAAGTTCTCAGATTCACCAACTTTATAAATTTGATTATAATAAAAATGAAAAGCACACGTACTTTTTCACCTATTCCTGTTGAATTGCAGGTTTCCTAATCTTTGTGCACATACAGATGAATCTATGAACAATTGTAAATGTATTTGACCTCCAGTTCCTCTTGTCCAGGGGTGTCAAACTGCCGGCCCGCGGGCCAGATGCGTCATGGCAAAACCGCACCCACCCCATTGCTGGCAATGGAAAAAAAGTCACGATACGTCGCGACACGTCACGTGACATTGCGAGTTTGATACCTCTGCTCTAGTCTGAATGACCCTGAAGGACAGGTGTTGAACCACCAGGGCAATTTATAAGCTAAAGTAGCATAAAAAGATTAGCAAATAAATAATGTTCCTGCCCCAAAGGAACTAGAGGAATAGTTACAATAATGAAAAATGTGATTGGTAAATTAAAACCCAAACAATAAAATTGGTGGTCCCTAAAGACCATACTAAAAATAAGTGGGTTTTTTATTTATTTTATAAAGACACACTGGTAGCCAAATGCAGCTGCTTAATGAGTGCCTGGGAATGATGCAGGAAAAGGCCACCTTCCATCTGCCTAGTACATTAGTCTCAAGAATCAGTGTAGCTTCTGGGTTTCTTCTGCAAATTTCAACATCTGTTGAAACACATTCCCTTAGATCAGGGGTCCCCAACCCCCGGTCCATGGACCAGTACTGGACCACAGCATGTCAGCAACTGGGCTGCACAAACAAGCAAAGCCCCATCCGCGACATGCAGGCAGCACACAAAACCACACACCTTCCAGTTCACAGAAAACCTCTCTCCACAGAACCGGTCCCTGGTGCCCAAATGGTTGGGGACCTCTGCCTTATATTAGGGATGGGGAACCATTGCCCTTTTATGACTTGTGGACTTCAACTCCCAGAATTCCTGAGCCAGTCAAGAAAGTTAAAAACTCCTGGATAGGAGTTTTATCTTTTATCTAAGGCAGAAGTGGGGAACCATGGCCTTTTTATGACTTATGTACTTCAACCCAGAATTCCTGAGCTCAGGAATTCTGGGAGTTGAAGTCCACAAGTCATTAAAGGGCCATGGTCCCCACCCCTGTCTTAGATAGTCAGGTTCTAAGTGCTTAAAAAGGCCAATTCCATTTGCCTCCCCTAATAACCAAGGGAGACATAGTCTAAATTTTCTGGAAAGCCCCAGGCTCCCTGTCCCTATCCAGGCATTTTTAACTTTATTTTGTTTTGTTTTGACTAAATATTTAGTATTTGTTTTCCAGTTGATAGGATCCCAGGAGTCCTAAGCTTTTCAATATCCTATAACTGACAGGGGAAAATTATGATTCTTATCATGAAAGCAGATGAATGAGCCAAATTTTCCACCTGAGAGATATTCTTGTTTCCCCATGTGATTTCCACCAATTAAATTGTCTCTAGAAGTTACAACTTACATTTTCCATTGTGACAAAAGTGCATCGAAACCCTACAGAATTCCACTTCAGTTAGTTAGTTTGCTTTGTTTAACTTACATGCCACTCATCTCATCTAGAGGCAACTGCAGGTGGCTTATAATCAATGAAAATAAAATAAAACAAAACATTAATATTTTAAAACAATAAATATTAACCCCAATTTTTTTAAAAAATGTAAATCCTACTAAGTAGGGGATACAACAATGGATCTCTTGAACTCTGTATAACAATCTATATATCTGGCCATAAATGTTTCCTGTGAAAAATCTTTCAATCCCTAGAACTTTTCTCTTTCATACCACAATAGACATAAACAATTCAAAGCAGTTTCTAGAGGTAAAGTTTTGGATGCAGTGTGTGGGAAATATTCTCACTTTGTTCCCAAATACCAAACTGCAATGATACCCCAACAAGTTGCTTTCTCATAGTTTAGGTAGTACAGTACCTTGTTTGTGAGGTCATATGAGATCACAACTGTATTAATAAAATTTGCAAACATAACGAGTGGCTTCAATATCAAACTCAAGTATTGACATTCCCAGCTTTTTTCCAAAGTTTTATCAGAACAAAGTTCTTCTTAGTATTCTGTTTGCAATTTTAACTTACTTAAAAATAAAATCCCTTGTCAAAATATGTCCAATATGTTCATTCTCCTACTTCAGACTTCCAGTAGAAACTGGAGCTATCAAACATGGACTGCAAAAATCCATAAATCTACAGATCACCAACTGCCTGTTGGGATCAAGGTGGGGAAAGTGGAGCATGGGGCATCTCAGGGGTGGGAAAGGCTTTGGGACTGATGGCCACACAGAATGGACTTTGTAATAGTTGCAGTATGGTTTTTGTAGTACTGTTGCACTCACTAACATGGGTTTTCTTATATTTTAAATTTGCTTTTTCAAATGTATTACTAATCATTTACTATAAGTCTTAACCTTCAAGAAAAGGTTTTAGAAACCAGGACTGACAGGAGAACATTTGATACATAGTAGATAACAATTTCATTTGTTCTCAAGCCTCAATGAACAAAGCAAATATTTAAGCCCAACTTTGGGCAGCACTAAGAATATATCTTACCCATGCCTATTCTGATGTTTTTTCTTTGCAAATTTTTCTTTTACTTTTATCCAGAATGCAATACCTTTTCTATGGCTATGCTTGCATGTTATTGGATGCTTTAATTCTTGCGATGTAACTGGACAGATAACTTTTTCTAAACCAGTCAACTTTTACTTTTTTTGACATTCTTTGTTGTGCTAACTATAAAAGTAAAAGAAAAAGCAATTTTTCAGGTTCCCCTTTTCATAGGGATATCCCATTTTATCAGCATATTCTAATAATTTGCTTTTAAATGATCTTCTGTCTCAAATATTTATGGAAAAAGTAAGCCAAGGCAGAACCTAGGGCCAAATTTGGCCATCAGGATGGCCAGGGCAGGCAGGCCAGAACTAGGTCTCCAATGGTCTCTCCCACCCAGGAGGCACCCCATGTTCCACTTAATGACCCACACATTGGTTTTATACTTCATTGGGGAGAACAGTCATTTTACCTAATGACTGCTGCAACATGTGACCATAATAGGCAGGCTCCATTAAGTTCATATGTCAAGGACTACCTCTGTAGAGTGGTGTTATTGTGATCTTGATACTATCCCTCTTGGCCATCAGAAAATTTCACTGCTTGGCGGGGAGGGGAAACAAATAAAAAAAATTTCTCTGAAAATTAAGCAGTTAAGCTTTCTGAACCTCTGGGGAACTTTTATTGTGTAAAGTCTAATTTAATACTGAGAGAAACCCTGGTGCTATAAGATATATTGGCATTTCAATTTCCATGTT
Organism: Azemiops feae; assembly: GCA_023970755.1. Lineage (NCBI taxonomy): Eukaryota > Metazoa > Chordata > Lepidosauria > Squamata > Viperidae > Azemiops > Azemiops feae. The sequence continues at coordinate 496,357 of JALGBA010004189.1, read as the reverse complement.
GTTTATTCTCATATATCTGGATGGCACATAGTCAAGGATTTTTTTCTTCAAACATATTCTTCACTTATTATAGAATATATAGTGCAATCAAAATTCCCAAAAAATAACAGAACAATCAAAAAATATGGTTGTTTTTTTTTCAAAGAAGACTGGAGGTTTTTTTAGAGACAGACCAGTCATCTGCATACAAGTACTGGAAAGCATTTGGAGTGTGAAAGTTATATTTCACATGAAATATTGTGTCACTGTTTGGGACTTTCCAGCCTTCTGTTCAGACAATCTGCTGAGTGCTGTAACTTTTCTTTCTTCTTTTTCCTTCAGGGTGGGGAGGAAAAGACAAAAGCTGATTGTCACTTTTGTTTCCACTCTGTTTTTTAAAAAAACTTGAATATATTTATGCTTATTTTCAAACTTTCTCTTCTGTCTCTTCTGTCATGACTATCTTTTTTTTTATAGAGTTCTTGTTTGTTCTTGCTCTGTTTAGCTTTTACTAAAAATTATGATAATGGAAAACTATTTGGCATACCACGCATGCAGTTATGAAAGTAAATGAATTTATAATATAGAGAAAATGAGCTATTTTGCTCAAATCTCTTTTATTCATTCTGGACAAACACTACATTAGCAGTGGACTTCCATAGGATAAATCCTACCAAAAAGATACAGAAGAAAATTACTTTGGAATTTATTGTATAAACCTATTTTAATGGTTGAACTTTACTTTCTGCCCACACTGAGAGTTCAGAATATGAGGGCAAGATAAAAATCCATGCATATTAGAAATGTTGAATTATTATTATATTAAGGAAATAATTATCTTTCTGCTTGATTGTATCATGAACCTGCTCTAATTGAGTTAGGTGAACTGATGGAGTCCAGGCAACTGAACATTTTTTTAATCGAACCTAATTAACATGAAGTGAAGTATACAATTAAAAAAAAAATCATCGTTTCTTAGGAGCCTGGAGATGACTGACAAAGATAAACCAATATGAGCAACCATATTTGGAAAGAAATATCCACTCCCTTGCTGAGGAAGCCTTCATTTGTTTAAATCTTTATCATCATAAATAAAAAGATTCTATTTCAAAAAGAAGGGTTGGCTACTGGAAGATCACAAATTTGTGTGCAAATATTATTTCCATAGACACAAGTCAGTATGTGAAGGATGTCCTGGGAAACCAGGCAGAAGGAAACTAGAAGACCTGCTTTATATAAAATAATTTATATGTGTCTCTTTAATATTCAGCACCTATACTGAGACTATTTCATAAAACTGCACTTGAGCACCACAATCCTACAAATTCATTGGAGCACTTTATGTTGGATCATTCCAATGTTTTCATATAATCCTTTGGCAGAGAAGAAAACAGGAGGAGGCAATTATATTGCCTTTCCTTTTTATCTTTCTAAATGTAAAATAAAAATAAAGAGAAATAAAAATCCATCTAAGCCTGCAATGGGAAGTAATACATTTAGATCAATTCTGTGTTTAATGTACAACTTTGACTGTGCCAATCAAAAAGGATATCCAGGGATCATGTAGCCAAGGGGATGCTATCTTGAAAACCACAGAATTGTCTCTTAAAGTTTCTTTGAGTTTTGAATATATTTGTTAAAAAGTCACAAACAATCCAGCTGAGCATTGTAACTGCAGTCTGTCAAAGTTATGCCTACCTGCAGATATTTCTTGTCAACATGAAGAAGATGAGGCTTAAAGGGATAGGATTAAAACAGATGTATCCCATTACTACCCATCATCTGTTCCTTCTCTGTTTTAAAAGGGCTTGTATATCTGCAGTTGTTTTGTGTATGCCATTTTTAATAATGTAATTATTGCTGTTTCCATGTCCTGAATTTCATCTCTCTCTGATTTTAAGATTTGTCATTCTGCTGGTTATGTGGTCTGTGTGCTTCAGAATAACCAGCCAGAGAGATGTAATTCAGGATAAAATTTAATTTGTCTGATAACAATTCAAAATAGCTTGTGCTGTAACAATGTGTGAATCCTTAAGGTGTCCCAAGACACTTCATACTTGCTACAACATATTTCTATGGCTGCCATCTGGAGTTTAATAATGCATATGTTTTCCTTGAATAAACATTTTCCTTAATTAATATTCCCATACTTTTGTCTGTATGACTAAGGAGTTCTACATTAAGCTGTAATAACTAGGAGCACAGTGGCTGGCATGTTTAGGTCACTGGTTTGACAAACAGCAAGTTTGTGTTTGGAACCTGAGTGCTGCCATGGGGCAGGGTGAGCTCCCATCCTTTGCTCCAGCTCCTGTTGGGTACATGAAAGGAGCCCCCAACTGGGCATCCCTGGGACAATGGTGATGTCACTAACTAATCCTTTCAACCTGGAAGCGCCTCGGTGCCTCTGATATGGGTGCAATGCAAACTAATAATTTAGACAGTGTCTTGACTATAAAAGAAAAAAGAAAAATATATTAGTTCTATTCTTATTTATGTGAACTATTCTGTACTACCAGTATTACTCTTGTGTGAATTCATCTATACCATTCATCTATACGATGAACCCTAATTTTCATATTGCTGAACAATACACAAACCAAACTAGTTACATTTTGGCATTTCCAGTTTTCCATACTTAAATATGTTGGACAGCTAGAAGAAGTGTATATTGAAATGTAAACATTTGAAAGTGATGCAATAATAGGACACTGCTGAAAGATAATGAGGAAAAAAATGAGGGAGAGAGTGAAATAACTCATCCAGCCATCCTTATCTTCTAATTTGCCATAAATATATAGCTGCCTTATATGCAACATAGAATGGTCCATTCATGCCAGTACTGTCTGCTTTGAGTGGCAGTGTTTTTCTTATTCTAAGCTGATGGCTTTCTCACTGCATCACACTCCTCTTACTAACCAAGACCAATTAAGGTTCTTAGGAGATTCCTTTAATAATAATATATCCAATTTAGGAATAAGCACCATTTTGCTTTGGAGTTGTTGTTTTTTAAGTACTCTAAATATTGCCTCCTCTCACCTCGCTATTTGCTGTGAGATTCTGGTCCCAGGTTCAGTCCTAGCAAGTGGCAGAGTTTTGCTGCCTTTTGTTGAGCTCAGAACCAGGGCTCAGTGGGATCTGGTTAGGAAAGAGTTCCAAACAACCCCTGGGTTCTAGGCTAGATACAAATATTGAAAGATCACCTCAGAACTTGAAACCTTACTTACAGCCAGTCTTCGTTGAATCTCTGACTTCTGTATGTAAACCGCAAATTTCTTTTCCTTCTGAAGGAACTGCCAGGCATTCTGGCAACTGTAATTCTAACTATTGATGCAAATCCCTACCCCATAACCACCCATTTCATTACCATTTTATGTTTTTATTTCTTTTTTTCTGATTTCTAAGCCTTCACAATTTTCCTCTAGAAACAGTCCCAGTGTTATCTGATCCTACCTGATAGTACAGATTGCATTTGCTCTGTTCATAATGAAACATTAGTAACACGTTCTGTGTAACACCCCTTATTTTTCAGAGATGTCACACCAAGATTTATTTTTTAAACAACCCCCCCCCCAATTTGCAAATAATTTTGGCTGCCATTTGTTTCTAATAGTGCTATATAGGAATACAAATCTATATAGCACTTGAGCTTTATTATAAGTATTAAAAGATTGTATTGCCCACAGGCATCTTGTGTGAACCCATTTATACAGTCTAAGAATATTCTGCATGGAGATCTGTAAATGATGAAAAACTGGCCATGCAGAATTGTTTCTGAAAGTGCGTATGCAGATGTACAAGAAAATAGTGCCAGAAAAATGTGACACTTTTAGAATATGCAATGCATTACTTGAAGGGAAAGGGAGAAAAAACCAATGGAATATGCAAGTCAAATGTATAAAATATTAGATACCCACCAGTGTGTGGGGGAAAAGATTGATGAGATTAGGCCAGCAATTCTGTTAAAGCTGTCCTGTCCTAATCCATTTCCATAGCATATTTTCCCCACCCCCATTATCTTTAAGTAATATCCATATGATGTGAGTTTGCTGCATCTAACACATATCTAGGGAAACAAAACAAAGTTATTGGATTACATAATGACATAATAACAGCAATAATATTGTGATGTATGAGGTCTCTAAACCAGTTTTAGTTGCAGGCTGTCAAATATATACACCAACTTGTCTGCATGTTGACTTGAGAATGATTAGAATGATATTTTAGGTTTTAGGATTTTATTTCTAGTGATACTATTTACTTTTACATCTTCATTTTACAATTTTGGAAATAAAAATGTGGCAGGATCCAAGGTTCATTAAATAGTACTTCTGGTTTTTGCACCGTAGCGCACAGCCGTGGGATTGCAGAGCTGTGTTCTCCACAGCTGATTTTGTCCTGCCAGGGAACTGTAAATGGGTCTGAAGTTGGCCTGGAGAGGCGACAAAGAAAGAAGGGTGCCCCGATGACCATAGAATGACAGCGGTCATTCCTTTCGATCTGGGGGAAGCCCTCTAACCCAACAGGAGAAAGGCTAGCTGCACACCAGCGTCTAGCCCAAGCTACTTGCAGCCAAAATCCAAGAGCATGAACCAGAACAATGGTGAACAGCGTGCTTGGAACTGGTGAGAGTATAGATCTTCTCTCCTCTACTCTGTAAATAAGTCTTGGGAACGATCCCCAAAGTAAGAAAACTAGAACTAGAACATAGAACATTAACAACACTGACTCAGAAATTGGCAAGATGCCCAGAAACAAAGAATAATCTGTTCCCTTGAACTTTAATAACCCTCAGAAGATAGCTGGTGAGAACAAAGAAAGAATACATACTGGGCCAGCCATAAGATTAAAAAGTGTCTGAAGGAAAAGAAATACTCTGACTGTTGTCTAAACTCAAAAATTGCTTACAGAAAAAAAAAACTTTGACTCTGAGCTAATCTTTTAGGGGGGAATCTACAGGAAGGACTCAAGGTGGCTAAATATACTGAATTGCAATTTTGACTGGTTGACAACTGACTCCTGAATAAAAGAACTTATAAAATACTGATTTTATTGAAGCTTTGACAATTGGAAATACAGTGGATTATAAAAACTATATATAAAGATAAGAACTATACAAAATTGAGCTGTTTGGATTCTGAGTTTGGCTGGTTTGATAAGGCTAATTATAGAAACTATGGCATTGATGAAGGACTATTTGAAAGGGGAAGACAACATGGATATTGCATACTTATCAAAAAAATGACAGAAAATCACATTTAATACTTACTCCTCAAGGACCTAGCCTGGAATATCAAAGACCTCCAAAAGTAACATTTCAAGACAAGACAAATACATTCCAGGAGGAAATGTATGTAATGCTACAAGAGATACAAATGACAATAGCTTCAAACCACGAGGAGATAAAAATAACTTTGATGACATAAAGAAGCACATCTCTAATCTAAACTCACAAACAAATCAAATAACAGAACATAAACTAGAAGAAAATGACTTAATCAGCGAAGCTACAAATGAAGAGAATTATAATTTAACACAAATAGGAAAAAACCTACAAGACTTTGACATAACAATAAAAATGGAAAAAATATTTTATTCATCAGAACATCAAAATAAACCTGAGGATAAGAAAGAAGATTTAACAAAATGGACTATAGAACTGCCAGGAGAATCATTAGAGTTCGGGAGACAAAAAGCATATATTTTACACACCCTGTCTTCTCCATTCCCAACAATACTTACAAAAATACAAGAACTTTGTGGCAAGTGGAATATATTAACCTGGAAAGCTACTTGGCAAAAGAAGAAGGCAAAAGACAGATTCAACAGATTTGACTCGCCCTACCAGATGCTGTATTACATGAGCAAACACTTGTTTCAATGCGGTTAAAAGAACAGATAACTTTGGATATAAAGGGGCCCTACAATAAGAGGGATAAGAGATATAAGTATTCTTCATAATATATAAAATGTAAAAATATTGGAATGATGTATGTGAATGAAAAGTTTGAAGTTTAAAGGTAAATTAAGCTGAAGAGAATTAGGACTAAGGAATGATTTAAATACTGAGGGGAAATTAAGCTTAAATAAGAACTTTGAAAATAAGATATATAGTGATTTAACAAGTTAACTTTTTCAAATATAAGTAAAATATAAACTGATCAGAGAAGATGTTATAGGTACAGTGGGGCAAAAAAGTATTTAGTCAGCCACCAATTGTGCAAGTTCTCCCACTTAAAAAGATGAGAGAGGCCTGTAATTGTCATCATAGGTAGACCTCAACTATGAGAGACAAAATGAGAAAACAAATCCAGACAACCACATTGTCTGATTTGGAAAGAATTTATTTGCAAATTATGGTGGAAAATAAGTATTTGGTCACCTACAAACAAGCAAGATTTCTGGCTCTCACAGACCTGTAACTTCTTCTTTAAGAGGCTCCTCTGTCCTCCACTCATTACCTGTATTAATGGCACCTGTTCGAACTTGTTATCAGTATAAAAGACACCTGTCCACAACCTCAAACAGTCACACTCCAAACTCCACTATGGTGAAGACCAAAGAGCTGTCGAAGGACACCAGAAACAAAATTGTAGACCTGCACCAGGCTGGGAAGACTGAATCTGCAATAGGCAAGTAGCTTGGTGTGAAGAAATCAACTGTGGGAGCAATAATTAGAAAATGGAAGACATACAAGACCACTGATAATCTCCCTCGATCTGGGGCTCCACGCAAGATCTCACCCCGTGGGTCAAAATGATCACAAGAACGGTGAGCAAAAATCCCAGAAGCACACAGGGGGACCTAGTGAATGACCTGTAGAGAGCTGGGACCAACGTAACAAAGGCTACCATCAGTAACACACTACGCCGCCAGGGACTCAGATCCTGCAGTGCCAGACGTGTCACCCTGCTTAAGCCAGTACATGTCCGGGCCCGTCTGAAGTTTGCTAGAGAGCATTTGGATGATCCAGAAGAGGATTGGGAGAATATCATATGGTCAGATGAAACCAAAGTAGAACTGTTTGGTAGAAACACAACTCGTCGTGTTTGGAGGCGAGAGAATGCTGAGTTGCATCCAAAGAACACCATACCTACTGTGAAGCATGGGGGTGGCAACATCATGCTTTGGGGCTGTTTCTCTGCAAAGGGACCAGGACGACTGATCCGTGTACAGGAAAGAATGAATGGGGCCATGTATCGTGAGATTTTGAGTGCAAACCTCCTTCCATCAGCAAGGGCATTGAAGATGAAACGTGGCTGGGTCTTTCAGCATGACAATGATCCAAAACACACCGCCCGGGCAATGAAGGAGTGGCTTCGTAAGAAGCATTTCAAGGTCCTGGAGTGGCCTAGCCAGTCTCCAGATCTCAACCCCATAGAAAACCTTTGGAGGGAGTTGAAAGTCCGTGTTGCCCAGCGACAGCCCCAAAACATCACTGCTCTAGAGGAGATGTGCATGGAGGAATGGGCCAACATACCAGCAACAGTGTGTGCCAACCTTGTGAAGACTTACAGAAAACGTTTGACCTCTGTCATTGCCAACAAAGGATATATAACGAAGTATTGAGATGAACGTTTGATAGTGACCAAATACTTATTTTCCACCATAATTTGCAAATAAATTCTTTCCAAATCAGACAATGTGATTGTCTGGATTTGTTTTCTCATTTTGTCTCTCATAGTTGAGGTCTACCTATGATGACAATTACAGGCCTCTCTCATCTTTTTAAGTGGGAGAACTTGCACAATTGGTGGCTGACTAAATACTTTTTTGCCCCACTGTAGATGTCGTAAGATAGATAAGCAGTATAGTATTTTTATAATGCATGAAATATGAAAACATTGGGATGGTGTATCTAAATGGAAAATCTGGATATTTAGATGATTAATATTGAGCAAATTATGATTGATAAAATTTTTGAATATTAAGGGGAAATTAAGCTTAAATAAGAACTATGAGAATAGGATATATGGTGAACTAATTTTACTGACCTCAGAAGGATGGAGGGCTGAGTCAACCTTGAGCCAGTCAGGATCAAACTGCCGAACTGCTGGCAATTGGCAGTCAGTAGAATTACCTACAATACTGCATTTTAACCATCGCACCACCACAGCTCTTCTAACATATTGCTTAGTCAGATGACTAAATCCAATTCAGTAAAATGAGGATCCATTTAGTTGGGCGCAATATGCTGACTCTGTGGCTATAAACCACTGTGAAGTGGTATATAAAAGTGCTATTGCTGTTAATATTAAAGCCAATCTATTAAAATGTTAAACAAAGGAACTCCGCTGAAAATGAGAATGAGTAAGCAAATAAAGGATATATTTGCATATACATACTATATATATTTTAAAAATAACACTGCCATCTTTGCTGCAGTTTCTTTTTCTGCAAGCAATAAATTTTCTTTTGTGTGGTTGTAAGTGAAATTCACAAACTATTTATTCTTGGAAGGTTGTGCCAAAGACATCCACCCTCCTACAGGGACTCCATTTCTTCTCTGGAGTAGCTCATCTGGTTTGTTTGTCTTTAAGCAAAGTCCAAACATTAGACCGGAATAAAGAAATAGATAAAGACTAACTGTGACCTATTTATATAACAGCTTCTAGGGTCATTGGCTAAGATGATTTTATTTCATGGAATGTTAATAATCATTACAACATATGAAATAGAATCATTAACACCAAAGGCCTGATCTATAAATGCAGGTGAATAAATACAGAGATGAAGTCAATTGTGAGGATACATTTTGTAATATATATATATATATATATACCTAAGTAAAAAAAAGAAGGTTGAATGAAAAAGGGTCACTGAAAATTTTCTCCCCCATTTGTGAGAATATTTTAGTTTTCACTTGACTAAGCAAAAGATGGTATCTGATTCTTATCTGTAAGCAGTCATGGAAAACTGAAGATGTTCCTTCCTCCTTTTTATTATATGCAGACAGCTCTCACGTGCTGACTCGGTAGTTGTCATTGGCACATGCTCTTTGAAACCTGTCTGTATAAGAAGAAATTTGGGCCATAAGATCCTTAAGGGTGTGTGTGGAAGATACACTCCCTTGGACTTTGGAGTACCCACTTGAGATATAGGAGAAGATTCCCTCTTTGGATACACAGTGCTTTAAAAATTGGCCTTGTGTACTGAAAAGGATTTGCTTTGTTCACAGAGTTGCTTTGAATATTTTGCAGTAACCACTTCTAATTGGTGAGTATAGTATACCTTTGTGGATATCCTAAAGTAAAGTTTGGTGTTTTTTTTTTTAAAAAAAAAAATAGTTTTAATAAACCTGAATCATATTGTATTATCTGTCTCTGTGTATATGAAAAGACTGAGTCTGGTTCTTACTTGCTTCTAAAACTGGGGTCTATAGTTAAAAACAATAGGCAAAAACATTTTCTCTGTTGGATTGAACGTGACTCACAGTTACTTCATGTCCATGTTGTTTTCATGGCAATGTTAAAAAGAAATTTCTCCCTCCCTTTCTCCATGTTGATTTTTTTCAACTGCTCAGTCTAATCTTCAGCTGCGGTATTTCCTGGTGGTCTCCCATCCTGATTCAGTAGGTTCAACTTTGATTCATTCAAGTATGGCTAGATTCTGCCATCTGTTGGTAGGAATGTTTATATATAAATCTTGATGTGCTATTTGTGCAGTAAACTCTGCAACACTGGATCAGATCAACTTATTACCTCACTTACTTACCAGGCCATTCTGGAGCCCTGTGAATGCTTGAAGAAGGCTTCTTTCTCAGCAAAATGTACCTTACAGGGTAGCTGTTGGGAGATCATATTGGACAAGTGAGAATTATTTAAGTACTTTTATCAAACAAAGAAGTAATACTAACTAAAATAGTGGTAAGAGAGATGTTGGTTTAAGGTAGAATAGTTGCACAGAAATACTGGATATGCAGAGATGGAAGCAGAAGACGGACAGGGAGAAAGTCAGATGAGATAGGAAAATGAATGAGAATTTGCACAGGGCAACCTCCTTACAAAACCTACAAAAAAGAGAAGGTATCTTCACGATAATGTATGTCTTTCGGTTTCCCTGCCAATGGTGGTTGAAGAACAGGGCACAAAAGAGATCAAGGAGAGTTTTTAAAAAGAAGAAAGTGGTCCAAAGTCACTGGGAACAGGTTGGAACAGCCAAATAGAGAATTAAGGATGGAACAAAAGAAACTACAAAGCATTTAGAAATGAAGCATAGCTGAGGGCAATGTATATTTGTGCTTTTGGGTTTGTGCCTCCCGTTGATTGCCTGCCTCCTGTCGAGTCCCTGGACCAGTCCTTCGGTTTTCTTGGCAATGTTTTTTGGAAGTAGCTTGTCCTTGCCTTTTTCTTCTTGAGACTACAAGCTGGCTTTACCTAAGGCAGGGCTAGAATCACCTGGTCCCTAGCCTGTTCCCTTACCCATTGCACCAAGCTGCTTCCCGCTCTCTAAATAAATAAGGTAAAATAAAACAGTGGGAACACTCTGGCACAGCCGGAAATAGGAGGGAGGAGGGATAATTTTGCAGGCTGTCATTAAACAAGCACATTTCTGGAAGCTGCAAGATCAAAGAGATTCAAGGCTTAGCTGCACTGCTCCTCACATACCTATTTAGGTACAAGATGATCAGCTGCAGGTCTCAAGTAAGCAGAGGTCTTTGAACTGATGAAAGGGCTCCATAGAAGGAGCTGCAGGTGGGCAGCCAGAAGAAGAGTTTCAATGCTTTGAGCTTTAGAAGGGTTTGTATATGGAGGACATCTCTTCCCTTACTCTCAGAGGCTGTGTGGTATTCCAGTAACAGATGTGGCCTGGTTTTGGCAGCAGTGGAAAGTTTCTGTCACTGCTGGTTCATTTTTTATTAAATGGTTGCTGATGATTCCCTGGGAAGTTTACCAGTACCAGTTAATGTCTCTCTCTCTCTCCCTACCCAGATACATATAGCTGCAAAGCAGAGTGTTCCTAAGTTCACTGGAGAAGAACAATGCTTTGTGTGGGTTTCCCTCAGCATCATTCAGTTACTCTCGAAGGGGACATGAAATGACATTAAGAGTTAGTGTAATGACAAGGCTCATCAATCCACTTTTCTGTTTAATGTATGCAACTCTGTATCAATCTCAGTCTTACATAAGCTGAACAGGGATGGGAGGACAGGGAATACAATTTGTGCCGTGATGTTTGTCCAATGGATAGCGCTTTCTTCAGGGAAAATAAAAAGAAGTGAAGGGGAAGGATGAGAAAGGAAGTACTGTTGAAGAGAAAGGAGAATACATGAATATGAAATAGTTCTTCAAGGGGATAGAACAGACATTTTTTCCCCTAAATGTTCTTTGCAGATGATGCCCAATTTTTCAACAGTTGAAGAACTTCTTCTCCACCCCCAATTTTTTTTGGAAAATTTGTTCCTACATTTTGTAAAGCTCTTCCTTGAAATTATTCTTAGAAATAATTGTTCAGATAAAATAATATTGGTCCCAAAACCGGGTGTATAGTCTCAGCCAGTATAGTGTTTACTGTGTTGGATGAGGACTGGAGAGGGGTCAATTTGCTTCTTTATTCAGTCAGGAACTTACAGGATGATCTGAGCCAATTACTATCTTTCTGTGTTACTTTAAAGGATGGGTTGGGAACAAGTGCTATGTTGTGTCTTAAGCTTGGAAGGAAAAAAAAGTGGCATACACTATAAATAGAGTAACCAGGGATATTTTGATTGCAAAACGGAGAAAGTAATTTCACATATCTGCTTCTTTGGTACTTGGTTATCCAATTTCTCTGATTGTCTAGAGATGGTCATTATTTTAGTAACATTATCTGCATAACTTTCTGCACATCTGAGGAAGGGGAAGCACATTCAGTAGCAATGATTCCATGAGTAAGTATGTGCATTATTTCAGCCTGAAGTTGCAATTTGATGTGCACATAGACTGGATTATTTCCCAGTTTGATGGGATCCAGACTAAATTTAGAATTTATAATGAATTAACAGGACAAATTATCTGTAATTTACAGTAGTCCTATGGAATTCAGTGGAACATAATTTCAGTTATGGACCCTTCTTACTAAAATCAATTGTTTATGAATCCTTAGGCATGGAATTTGGCTGTAAATAGGTTTAAATACAAGATAAGGCACACATAAAGATTAAGGAAAAGTAGCACTAAAATACATTTGTTAAAGCTTATCAAAATGATGAAATAATTCTGATAAATGTCCTTTTTCATTATGATGTGAGAATATAAGATAATATTTTTTCTTCTTCTGTTTATTTGGTGGAAGAAGTTAATAAAATATGTTTATGAAGCCTGGTTAAAGTATTTCATACCTCTTGTCATAAGACACAGATTATTCATTCATTGATTCATTGATTCATTGATTCATTGATTCATTGATTCATTGATTCATTGATTCATTGATTCATTGATTCATTCATTGATTCATTCATTGATTCATTCATTCATTCAGTCATTCATTCACAATTTTAACAGCTCATTCAAGCCCCCTTTAGCTACCAGATCTATCTCTATGATTGATATAGATAGTTTAGTTCTGCTCCTTCTGCTTCTTCCTATATTCCAGCCTTCTGCAACATGGTACCCTACAAAAGTTTTGGGACTGCAAATCAAAGAATTCCTACTCAATATAGTCTTCTAAAAGTAAACACATCTAGACACTCAGTTGGATATGGTGGGTCTAGGCCATCATAAATAATGCCTTGGACTGACTATGATCAGAACAAATGGAAGATTCAGAGGGTCTAAAATAGCGAGCCATTGAGGAAGAACTTACCCTGGCTTGTGCAAGAAGAACAGATCCTTTCGCCTCTGGAATAAAGGGATAAATAGAAAGAGAATGCTAGGTTTAGAAGAACGTAACTTTAAAGATGAGAAATAATGCCAACTCTTTCCAGAGGAATGTATTTTCTCTACCTGAAGTTTTAAATTCCCAAACTAGATTGTTGAAGTGCAGACTGTCATGGACCAAGTGGGTGATAATAAAATGGGAGTTGGGGGAGGATAGGCAAACAGTATCTCTCTTCATTATTCCCAGATCTTTGGAGAAGGACTTGGCATCTCTGAACTATGGCATCAATGACCATAGGATAACTAGATGTCTCAATTTTGCTGACACTAAACACATACTCCAGATGAGGAAAATGCTCTGGTTTCCAGAAACCATACTGTAGGTTCTAAGCATTTAAGAATGCTGCAGGGCCCTAAGAAACTTTTTATTATAATATCATTTTCAATGAACACTAACTGATTTCTTGGAGAGCATTGTTTTCGTTTCAGCACAAGTCTGAGTTTTGTCATATTTCAGTTCCAATAGAAACTTTTCTTGGCCAGGCCATCAAATTTCCGCTTGTTTGTTGGTTTCTCAGAATTCCTAGGCTGGAGTCTAGAACCCACTTTAAAGTGCTATTGTTCCTTGGTGGCTAACACCATCAAACTCCTTTTCTCATCAGAATTTATTACCCTGACTGACACAGCTTTTGCAAAACTGGATATAAGTATATTTGTTTAACATTTTCTCCAACACATAAAACCATAGGAATCATTAGGTAAATATTTCTTGCTATACCTTGGAGGAAATTCTTATGTTTCTGTAGTAGCAACATCCCTGCACATTAAATTCACCCTCTCCAATGCAATGCTCAACTGTAAACACAGCCTTATCTATGGCAGTCTTAGAAGAAAAAGGACTGTATTTCATTTCTATAGGGAAGTGAAGTAACAACCCAATTACATATATAACATTACTCAGCTCTTGCTCTTAGGGATAAAGAGGATCTTTTCTGAAATCAATATGGGTAAAAGAAGAGTATCAGGTCAGCATATTCAGCAGGGTTGGTGGTTGTTGTTTTTTTAGATCACAGGAAATTCTCCTTTCGTGAACAGAGCTGTAGACTTTGCTTCAACGTGTTTCAGGCCCCTTTTCTTTGTAAATAGCTCCCAGAGTAGAATCTGATAGCCTTTTATAGTATTCCAATTTATCTAGTGCACATTTGAAGAGTTTCATGACATTTGATAATGGGAACTTGGCTTCATCAGAGGTTCAGTTATATCAGCTAAAGAAATCTGGTGGGGTAGGGAAAAATGTCACAAGTATGGAAAGTCAGTGGCTGGCCTTTTTCAAGAGCCCCCAAATTTGGCAGAGGATGATGGTGGAAATGTCAAGGTACCCCTTTCGCTAATAACACAGAAGAATGAACTGGCGAAATAATGTCAAGGAATTGCAGCTAAAGTGTGGAAGAAGGAACTTATTTTTATTTCCCCCTCCCTCCTCTTTTTAAAAAATTGTTTCTTAAATCTTCTAGCATGGCCAAAGGTCTCAGTGGCATATTAACTAAGCAAGAATGACTAGGAAGCCTTCCTACAGTCACTTATGGTTGTGTGTGGACTGTTGTAATGAACCTTATATGGGACTGATTTGGAACTTTATGCCCATGTAACATCTCTGCTTAGTGTCTATGAAGATTTTCAGTCATCCAGGTCATAGTTGTCCCAAAGATGCTTTTTCACAAGGCAGCTGGACTTTCTTGTTCTTCAGCCAACACAACATACATGCACACTTCAAACCAAAGAATACACTAAGGCAGAAGCTTGTCCACCCCAAGGATAAAACACCCCAGGGCTTTTTTTCTCATAGAACGCCCAGAACGGAGTTCCGGCACCTTTTTTGGATGGAACCTTGTAGGATAGGCAAGGCGGGTTGTATGACGTGTGTGAGTTCCGGCACTTTTTTTTTTTTTTTTTTACAAAAAAAGCACTGAAACACCCAGACACAAACTGAGCAATATGGTATATGCAGTACACTGCAGTGAGCCATGAGCAGATCTGTACATTGGGGAAACAAAACAACTATTTCATAAACTCATGGTATAACGTAGGAGAACAAACCCATCAGGACGAGATTCAACAGTCTATCTGCATTTAAAAGACAAAGGCCACTCTTTTGAAGACAGCAAAGTCCACATTTTGGACAGAGAGGACCGCTGGTTTGAAAGAGGGGCAAAAAGGCCATCTATGATAAAATTGAACAGCCCTCTCTCAACAGAGGGGGAGGGATATAACATCATCTATCTCCAGTCTACAACACAGTCCTTTCAACAGTTCCAAGAAGGCTCCACACCCATTTGCACTACTCAGGTGACTCTGATGATACAGATAAACCTCCAGGTGGCCTGAATGACTCTCTAAAACAGGGCTTTTCAACCTTTTTACTGATTGTACCACTTTTAGGATATGGCAATATTCGAGTACCACCTAGCAAGGTGTCAAAAACTTGGTGACAAAAAAAAAACCTGTTCAAAGTTGCAATTGCACTGAAATGACTTATGACCATTTTCCACACTTATGACCATTGCAGCAACAGGGTCATGTGATTTATATTTGGATGCTTGGCAACTGATTCATATTTATGATGGTCACAGTGTCCCAGGGTCATGTGATCCCCTTCTGCAACCTTTTGACAAGCAAAGTCAATGGCAGAGCTGCTGGTGGCCAACTGCTAAGGCGGGACTTCCTTCCTTCCCTCCCTTCCCTGCCACCCCTTTTTTATTCCCATCTCCTTCTGAAGGAAGAATTTGAACCCCCCCATATTTTCCCTCTTCCATATATTGATCAAACAAGGAAAGGCCTCCAGAGACAGAAAAGACAAGCTGCTGAGTGAACTAGCTTAAAAAGGCACTTCCCCTTTAAGAATTAGCTACTGGCTAGAAAGGAAAGTAAGGAGCCCAGCTGGCACTTAAAGAAGAAAAAAAAAAGTAAGTACTGGCTGCCGGCTAAGGCAGCCTCCCCAAATGGCTCCATTCATAAGTAAAATCTGCAGCTCCAGAGGACTCTCTCACTGTAAGTCTTTCCCTGTGCTGGCTCTTTCCCTTCCCCACTACACTTGGCTAGGCAGGGCTGCGTACCACCTGCCACTCATTAATGTACCACAGGTTGAAAAGCCCTGCTCTAAAAGAATGCCAATGACCAGCTCTCTGCAAGGAGTATAAATCCTTCCATTCCCCACCATCCAGTCAGAGGTGAAGAAGTTTCTTGGATGAGAAGTGACACATCTTCAAAGAAAAACAGGAAAGTCCTGTTGCCTCATGAAAAAGCATATTTGGGACATCTCTGCTTAATGAGTTTCACTAGTTGGCAGTAGGCTTCTAGGTGCAATTCAGGGTGCTGGTTAATGGTGTAAGACTCTCAGGGATCTGGTGCCCTATACAATCACACAAAATTGGCATGCTTCAGGTCCCAACAATTAAACAGTAGTACCTGATGAAACCCCAGAAGCAGGTCTTCTCTATCACAGTGCTGACCTTCTAGAACAGCATCCCACCAGTGATTCAAATGGTTCCAATTCTGGACTAAGTGAGTGTTGAAGATCTGACTCTTTCCCCAGTCCCTGGGTTGGGAAGTGAGATTTGGGGAATAATTGGAGATTGGGTGTAGAGAAATATTGCTTTCTTTTTCTGGACATCTATTTTTTTGTTGGTTATGATATTTTTGTTTTTAATATTATATGCTCCCCATCATTATGGAATTGGGTGGCTTTAGAAATTTGACAAACAAACAACAAACAAACAAATAACAGGAATGATTTAAGTTGTGGTCAGTCAAAATAGGGCTGAAACTGCAGCCCCATAAAGCAGAATAGAAACAATTATCCCAGTCTGTCACTTGCTAACTCTTCTCCAAGAATTCTCAGTTTTCACCAATCTTGCTGTGTGGAATTTAGGCAATGACAATTATCTAGTTCTAAATAGTCCTGCCTTAGACACAAAGTCAACTAGGTGATTTCGGGCCAGTTCCTCTCTCTCAGCTAAAAAAACGAGGCAAATCCTTGTCAAGAAAACTCAGGGCCTAATCCAGGCAGTTCCTATGAGTCAAGAACCCTCCTCCCCCCCAAAATGTGAAAGCCCAGCTACAAGGATAAAATTGGTACTTGGATGAAAAATCAGTAGGAAATCCCAGGATGGGTTCATATTGATTTTCAGTATGAAGCAAAAATCCAGCTGGAAGAAGACATTGGCAAACCATTTCCATATTGTCACAAAACCACACTGACATGTCCATGAAAAGTCACCAGGAGTTGGCTTTAAATTGAGAAAGGTTGGGGTAGCAACAAATAGTGGCCATTTGTTTGTTTGGGCCTATCAGCATCTTTGAATTGTTCATTTTTGGCAGATGTCAATGTTTGGCTCATGTAGCACTGGGATTAGATTTCGAAACCACCTTTGTCCATTGCTCGCAACTAATCTGCAGCACAGATATCGCTGAAGAAATTTTTAAAAGGTTACATTCTCTTTTCAGGAGAGCTAAAACTCCCTTCACAACTACCCTCTATGGTAGTTGTGATCCCAAGTCACATACTTTGGACAAACCACTCTACCAGTCTCAGTCGCTATGCATGGTAATCCATGATCAATAGTCAGAGGCAGCATTTTTCTGCTGAAATATGTAGAAATGCCTTCTCCTCCACCTTCCTGGAATCATCTTGTTTTGTGTGTTTCTGTTCATCAGAAGTAGAGTTAGCCTCACTCCAGAATAAGCCTCAGTGGAAAGAGAGGTTGGCACATTGGTGCAGTGATGGCAATTGCTGGGATAGAGGTGGGTTTGGGGGAGGAAGGATAAGAGAAAAAAAGATGAAGAAAGGGACACTTGTGGGAGATTAGAACAAGGATGCAGAATCCTTTGAAAGTATCCAGTGATACCAAGAATCCCTTTGAAATTTGCTGAACTTTAATTTTTAACGCAAGAGAAGGGTTAGGGTTAGGATTAGGGTTAGGGAAATTATTCACTATATGGGCTGTAAACATTAGTATAATAATTTAACCTAAATTTCATTTTTTTCCCCTGGTTCCAGACACTTCTTCATCCTAGTCTCGTTACTACTTTGTTTGAGCATAATAAGCCTGTGATCCCAGCACACTGCTCATAAAACAGTCAAGTACAGCATGGGCTTGAAAAGGGCAGCTGCATAGCCCCAATCTATGAGAGGTCATTTTGCAATATTTAACCCTGCAGGAATCTTGTTTTTTTTTCAACATCTAAGGTAATTTTCATTTTAGTATGGAATACAGTAGTTCAAGCACAGATTTGCCAAGGGCCAAACTGTATGTGATGAGAAAGATCTGATAAATAGGATTTGCCAGGGTTCTAACATGCAACAGTGGAGGCTTTCTTTTTTCCTTTTAAATCTTTCTCCACTGCAGGCAGTTGTGGTCATACCAACACAACTGGGACTGGAATTACTGTCACTAAGTAATGTGGTTGTAAAGTGTGACCGCATGTGACCGTATCACTAAGTGATGGCAATCCTGGCAGTCCCAGTTGCTGTTATAACTCCAGATGTGTGTGTCATGAAGCAGGAATAGGAAGTTGGACCAGATAAGGAGGATGGGGATGCTGCACAGGGGTGGGGGAGGCTATGCATGAATGGGGGGGGGGTACTGCAGTGTGGTGTGAGTTCAGGGAGCCTGGGGAAAGAGGGAGCAGGGTATGTACATGAATGTGTGCAAGCACAGGAAGGTTGGTCTGATATGGCTCTGAGGCTGTAAAAAACCTTTGAGCTGCAGTGCAGTGTGAAGCCCAGCCCCAGCCCAGTCCAGCAGCATAGCACAAAGTGGTTTCTTGCTGCCCTGGGTAGCTGCAACTGCCCCAGCCTAGACCCAGGCCATACTTACACTTGCCACCCTGCATTCTGAACCCCCTGTTGCTTTATGCTCTGTCACCCTAGCTAACGTCTGCAGAAAGCTTCTGCAGCACTGTGCAGACCTTGTTAAGGCAGCAAAACAAAGCAGTTTATTTTCAGGCTGCATGGCAGCGACCCAAATATATGTGCAAAACCAAGTTACTATAGCAGCTCTATTAATCTACTGGAATATTGGAAAGATATTTGTGGAATCCAGTTGTATATATTTTTTTTATATTTTAATTAAAAAAATATCTAGTGTTTTTATACTTCGTACATACTTTTAAATAGTGTATTTTAGGAAAATAATTGGAAGAAGAAATATATGTCCCTTTTATCCTAAGAACTAGGAATAGAAAGTATGTGCAAATAGCAAGATGAGACTACCGTTTTTCAGATGACCTACAGGATCTAAGTACTGTACCACTTTAGCTTGAAACCAAACCAGTATTAACCAAAGCATTAACATGGTTTTTTTTTTGGTCAGGCTAAGGATGGAGTGGGGTGAAGTCTTGAACGTACAGTGTATCCAAGATGTTTGGCTTTCTTCAGATGACAGGAGATCATATAATCAAATCATTGCCGTCATTCAGCCAGTCTGATCTGGAAAGTGCCTCATCAATTGAGTCTGCACAAGAAGCTAAACTAGGCTAAAATGGAGCCGGGTAGTTGCTAGAAGCCCAGCCATTTTGTTAGTAATTTGGGTGAAACCATCTCAATGTATTAAGTCATCCTGTGGTTTGTCTGGGCACAGAATAGTTATATGAACACAGCTACTGTTCGCTTGTTTTTTTTTGTTTTTTTTTTAAAAAAAACCCAGATTGAGGATTTGGCATACTGTGTGAAGCCAGATAACTAGCCTGAGCAGAGATTGTTCCACATAAAAAGATTTCATCCTGCTTAGGTAGTTCTGCACACCAGATCTGGGGTTGATTTTGTAGAGGCGGAACAGCAATAGGTCAACCCTCCCCTCCCCCATAGTAGCTCTTTAAATTAGGAAGGTTGGTGCAACTCAGTCCAATGAATTTTGTTAAGTAACTGGATGAGAATGGGGGAGGCCAGCAAAAGAGCTCTCAATGTCTGAGGTAAACTTTTCCATGCTTTCAGTTGCCTCCCACCCACTCTGCAATTTTTGAGGTGCCATTTAATGCCTAGAATGCCTTGCCGGCTGCAGCAGCTCTAGCTGTGGATGAAATGGCGGCTTTTCTTCAAAAGCCAAAGAGCTTGAGCACCAACCAGGAGAGAAAAATAGGGGAAGGAAAGAAAGAATATGCAGGTGAATGAATTCTTCTGTTTTTGTACACCAATTAGGAAAGGAGAGGACACAGTAATGCTTGGGACTTCCTGCTGCCAGCGAGAAAGGCATTTAGTTGGCAAGCTTAGGAGTCCCACAGTTTGCATGAACGTGGAGTGCATTAGCACATTGTGTCAAGAAACCATGATTTCTTGCACTCCAGGATTAAAAACTAAAGGTAATGTTTTCACTTCATAAGTCTCTATTTAGATTTTTATACAGCTCCCTAGGCTTAAAATTTGGCTTCCATTGGAAAATGCTTCTTACTTTCCAAGTCTCTCCATTAAAAAAAAACAAAAAACCCTTCTCACTTGGTCTATCATTTAATGGGGCAAGTTCACTTATGGAACAAAATGGGAATGTATATAATTGTAGCCATCTTTTAAAAGTCAAAAATAATGCAGCTTCCTAGTTCCATTAAAAATGTCGATGTGTGTCCATGCGTGTGTGTGTGTGTGTGTACGTTCCTTTGTACAAGGATTGTAATCTAAAATATGTGTACACACCCACACATCCTTTTAAGTCAGAAAGCTGGTATGTTCTAAATTAAACAAAACAACCTAAAATCTGTCGAAAGAAACAGGCATTTTGACTATGCAGATTTATGACTGTGAAATAAGGAGCACCAAATCACAGGTTAAAAAAAAACAATAATGAAGGAAAAGCTTAGCTGGCATTTTCAGTATGACTACTAATTAAAACGACATAAGCAAATATGCTCAGGATTGCATGTCATAGTTACAATTTTGTGCAAATTTTTCCTGTGGACCATTTTATGACTGTGACATTTTTGCACATTTTCATTCATAAGCTTGTTCTTTCCTGTTTCTGCACTAAGTGGCTTAATTTATTTATCTTTATAATTTGCATTAAAATATACATACATATTTATAAACATATTTTACTGGAAATTATTCATGATAGAGCACATTTCATGCTCTGTTATTAACTGCATGGGAAATTTGGAGTAATATAGAGCTGGCTTCATTTAGAAAATATGGAGAAGTAAATGCAAAACTAAAGAAGAGCCTGAGTAATCTTTGCACTGAAATAAATGTAGATAGAATTTGATTGTGCTGCTAGTATATGTGTTATTCTGTAACGCTAACAGAGGAAGTTTGGTTCAGTGGTTAAAAGCACTGGCCTAGAAACTGGGAGCCTGAGAGTTGTAGGGCTCCCTTAGTCATGAAACCTGGCTGAGTGACATTGGGCTACTCACGGTCTCTCAGCCCAACTCATCTCACAGAGTAGCTGTTTTGGGAAAAACAGGGAAAAGCATTAAGTATATATGCTACTAATGATCCAGAGTTTAGTCATTTGTACTTTTCAGCCTTTTTAATACTTTGTATGACCTTCCTCACCACTTTTGAGAAAAAACATGCACAATAACAGACATGGATTTGTAAACCATCTACCCTGTTAAAGTCACAAATCTGCCCTGTCTTGATTATCTCTACACAAAGGTGGTGGTGTGGTGAAAAATAATAGACTTGGCTGATTTAAGCTTGCTTTGGATGGTTTGCTACACAATGCTAATGAGACAAAGGTGGAAACAAGATCAATTCATGAAAACACTGAAAGACAAGTAGCTAACATTTCCTAAAATGCTCTTAATATTCTGACAATATATTTCATATCTCTTGAGTGTTGAGGAACAAATACTCGTGTTTCCTGTGAATTTTCTCATATGCGTTGATTTATGAAGAAGCTCATAGAATCTCAAAGAAGATATTTATACACTTCTACCTGCCCACGAATGGGATGAGGGACAGGATGTGCTTTTAATCAAGCAAGTTTACTGATTGGCATAGGTAATTTTGCCCATGCCTGATTTGATTCTTAACTCTAGTTGTAATTAGAAGGTGTCCCAGATTTACAAGAAATCAAGTTATTTTGCATTTTTGTTCTCCAGGGGAAGATTTTTTAAGCACTTCTCAAGAAGCTAGCAGTTTAGAACAAGAGAAACACAATAGCACTAATAGCTATATTTAGATGTTTTTCCAGTTTAATGATTTTATAAGTAGAGAGGGAGATATTATTATAAAAACATGGGAGACATTAATTTCCTTCTGACGCTAATGATTATATGGATGATAAAGGCATTCTATGGATGCAATGGTGTATCTGTGTGAATGTAATCATTCCGGAAGTAGGGAGTTGGCTGCTGCCAATAAGATGTAGAACACCAATAACTCTGTGTTTCCTTACCATCTCAGTCTTGGAAATCACAGTCTGAGAGATATGATGGACTAGCCATGGATAAAATGGAAATGGAATCTTAACAAATCAATCTTTGTGAATGATAACTAACCCAGGGACAAAAAGTCTGTTGTCAATAGATTTTAAGTTTAGGTTTACAGTTTTTATTCATGAGCTGCTCAGACAGCCGCAACAAGGCTGCTTTTTAAATTGATGAAATAGTGCTGACTAATACCACGGGTAGATAAATTATAATTCCTTTATAAGGTCAACTGCATTGGCTCCTACTTCATTTCTAAGCAGAATTCCAACTATTTGGATCAAATGAATAAAGGTCTGTTTCCTCTCTCTTGAACCTGCCATCCTACAAAAGCTTGGTAGGAAAAGCCATCCAGTATCTTAACCCACTTCTCTGATCAGCTGGAAATTAGTGGCAGGTTGCCCGTTTCTAAAGAGATTAGTACATGGAAGGTTGCCTTACTCTTTCTGCCCTCCTGGAGATCTTGCCCAAGGTCAACTGGGAAAGGAGGGAAGGAAGGAGATTAATATGTGTGTGATTCCTGAATAAGTGTGAATGCATGTGCAATGAGGCTTGTTGCCTCCAGGAGCTCAAGGTAGTTTACATGGATAGCAAACATACAGACAAATGTTTGAATTACCCAGCATCTTTTGTGACTGCAAGAACAGTCAGTCTTCAGAGACAAGCTCAGATTGCCTTCTTTGAACACTAGGATTATATTCTTCAAACATCCAGGCCTACTTGGAGGCTCTAAGTATACTTTCCCTTGCCTTGTCTTCAGGAAAGCCATGGCTTTATTTTCTTACCTCTCTCAAATTCTTAACTCTGTGCCTAGCATTTTCACTTTAAAATGGGGTAGATATGTGTGTGTGTGTTTGCATAAAATGCACTTAATTTTGGCAGGGTCATCAGTTTTCCCAAGAATAATTCCATGTTTAACTATCTCTGGGACCAAGCAGTTGACCATGCTGGCAAAGACAGATTTATGCTACTGTGTACCCATTGTGCAGTAAAATCTAGTGTTCTATCTATAATTACTATAAGAAAATCACATCCCATTGATTCCCCCCCCCATAATAATAACCTTAATCCTCAAGCTTTTAAAAATGCAACTTTTAAAAAGTCTTTACCTTTTCTTTTCAATTTGCTTCCCAAGCCAAAATAATAACATATCTACAGCGAAATAAGAAAGACAAAGGAGCAGTAGGGTTTCTTTTATGGAATGCTTTTAATGCCACTTTTGCTACGGATGTCACAACATGATGCTCTCTTGCTCACAGCTGGGTGAACTGAGATGGCGATTTTGATGGAAACTACATGAAGAAAGCATTGCTTCCAAAAATGACAAATGGTTAATTAGCAGCAGATGAACTGGCAATATTCTTCTTCTCTTCTCTTCTCTTCTCTTCTCTTCTCTTCTCTTCTCTTCTCTTCTCTTCTCTTCTCTTCTCTTCTCTTCTCTTCTCTTCTCTTCTCTTCTCTTCCTTTTAAGAGCAGGGGCATTGCATGAAATTGTCTAGAACGTACAGCAATTGTAGATACGTTTAATAGTTTTGATTACTAGAAATTCCTTTTTGTTGAACATCAGTGAGTTGATGGGCAAGTTCACACACAAGTTACTTTGTCCAAATGAAAAGTAACTTGTGTGTGAACTTGCTCATCAGCTCATGCTGTTTGAAGAAGAGGAACTTCTAGCACTCAAAACTACTAAACATATCTACAATTGCTATACTTTCTAGACAATTTCATGCTATGCCCCTACCCTTAAAAGATAAAATTGCCTTCTGGGACTTTTCTATCCAATCTGGCACTCATCCAATGTTTCAGACAGCAATTCCCATTCACACCAACCAGTATGTCCATAAGCACAAGAATTGCAGTCCTAAACATTTGGAGGGGATCATGAAGGAAAAGGAATCATCTGTCCTCATACAAAATTCACCTCCTCACAGAAGGAAGTGAAAATATAATTGTAAAGATTTCGCAGTTAGTACCAAAGCCCTTATACTGTATGAGGCATCTCAGAGAAAGGGAAGCAACTTGCATTTGTGTTCAAAATTATTATGGCCCTACTGTGGTTCTAATACACAGTATTAGGACCTTTTAATTAAGGTAGAATTTTATTTCTGAAATCTTGATCCACTCTTTCATTTGCTGCTGGAGCTTTCTTTAAAAGTTGCAATGAAACTTACAAACTCACAATGAAAAGATTTTACAAATGTTTTTAACAGTACTAATCTATATGGTTACCTAGAAGGAAGTCACATTGCTTTTAGTACACTTAATTTCTAAGTTACCGTAAATAGTATAGGAGTCTCATGTGAATCTTGAAAGTACCTTGATTAAAAATTTGTCCTGATGGTAAATATTTCCCCCCCCCCCGATATTATGGTTCCATGTTCTCTATTTATCTCTAGATGGGATCCATGTCATTTGTCCCTTGCCTGGTTAAATTTCTTTTTGAGATTTGTACAAGAAAATGAAAATAAATGTTAGCTTCTGGAAGCAGTAACATAAATGGGGGTGTTGAGGGGGGGGAAATCACTTTTTTTGCCAGTTTTCTGATATCTGCAAAGTTGAAGAGCCATTATACATGGGCTACCTGTAGCACAAAGGGGTCTTCTTGAAATCAGATAATTGTCAGTGCAGAGAATATAGTAGTTGTGAGTGAAATGAATACAATAGAATTCAAATGGCCATTCCGCTCACAAAAGAAGCTCGGAATACCGTGTAAAGAATTGCAGTAGCTTAGACTCTGGAAATACATTTTCAATCCATCTGCTAGCTTTCTTTAAATCAATATTAAAATATAGCACATGGTCTAGATTTTAAAATATTGCAAGGTTTTATTTGTAAATGGTGTCATTTTTGAGGCAGAAAAAAAAGAAAAAGAAAGAAAAGGTGAACAATAGAAATTGGAATTTGCAAGCTCTCTAATACCTGCATATTACGATTGATAAAATTATCATTAAGGACAGTTACTGTATATAAATAATAATTGTAATAATTATTTATTAAATGTAGATGCTGTCCGACTCCCAATGGCACATATCAGAACAGGGTAGTCAATTTTATATATTGGAAAACTGCAATATGCTCATGTTTCCTAGTTAGTGAATTAACATCTCTCTCTGACTTTTCAAACATACCAACTTTACACAATATAATAGCAGAGATAGCCTTGGATTTCTAATTTAGAAAGAGATCGAAAAGATAAATCAGTTAAAAAAATTATCAAATCTAGTTTCCTCTTTAATTCCTTTTTATGGTGGGAAATGTTTTAGAAAACTTAATTATAAGAATGATTGACAAATTAGAACCTAAGTAATGAATAATTAAACAAATGTTTAAAGTGGCCTGGGAGAGATCACTTCTTTGTCCTGGGACTGTCCAGTAGACATTCATAAGTGGTTATTGTACAGGGATTCCTCATAGATGCAGGTTCCTTCTTTTACATAGAAGCTTTTCTGCTTGAGGAATTAAGGTTTCATTTTCGCCAGAGTCTGACAGACATTCACCAGCTGAGAGGAGAGGCGATAATCAGTTGTAGCACAGGGAAAATCAGGTGTTGTTCAACCTCATGGCTCTTTCCATGTTCCTTGAAAATGGGAGAAGTCATCTGTATAGCAATTGCAACAGCACTTAGCTCAGACATGTCAAACTCGCGATGTCACATGATGTCGCGTGACGTATCAGGACTGTTTCGCCATTGCCGGCAATGGGGTGGGCGCGGCTTCCGCGTGACATGTCCAGCCCGCTTATACACCAATTCATAGTGTTTTGCAGCACTCTCTGAGCAGTTTACAACATCAGCATATTTCCCCCAACAATCTGGGTCCTCATTTTACCGACCTCGGAAGGATGGAAGACTGAGTCAACCTTGAGCCAGTCAGGACTGAACTCCTGGCTATGGGCAGAGTTAGCCTGCAATACTGCATTCTAACCACTGCATCTCCACGGCTCCTAATTTACATGTATCCTAGTTTACATGTGTGTATAGCAGGTAGCAGCATCTGACTATAGTTATCTAGGCTCAGACCCTAAGCAGGATCTGGCTGAGTTGTCTGGTTAGTTTTTGGATAGGAAACATGCCAGGAATCCCATGTTTATAAAGTACCCTGAGAGTTGAAAAAGCAACAACAGAAGAAAATAACGAAAACCCCTTCTGTATTGCTGTCAAGAAAACTAGATGGACATGATGACTACAAAGTTACCAGAGACTCTACCCTTACTTTTAAATATGTAAAAAACATATAATGTTAAAAAAATGAATCTGTGGCTGCTCAACTGATCTTGTTATCTACAACATTATTTTGTGTAGAACAAGATATATAGAAGGTCTCGATCAAAGTAAACTACTAGCCTGATCTTTTTTCGGCATCACCATTGCATTCATGCACCTATTTTACTTTGAGATGGTAACTAAAGAGCCTTTTAGCATCCCAGAAAGAATAGGATAGGGAGTAGGGAGAAGAAGTTCTGTTTTCCATATCCTGTGCGCTCTGCAGAAACAATAACATACTATTATTTAACTGAAATTGTACGCTTATCTTAGCTTTCAGGATTAGTAATGCTTTAAGGCCAAAATGTAGACATGATAAACAAATATCTAACCTTAGGCATTTTCTCTCTATAATCCTTTTTGTCATGCCGTCTGCATAAGATTTTGCTTATTTTGTAAATGAAATTATTAGATTTGTCGATCAAGTGTAGAACTAACCACACCATTCTTCAATTTACAGAGTTGTGTATTATGTCTTGCCCTGGGATTACAACTTCCTACATCCCAACATTAGGAAACATCCATATAGTGTCCATGCTACAGTACAGAAATTTACTGTAAAATCATACATGTAGAAGAAAATCCTAGCTTCATTATATATATATTATCTTAGCAAACATTTAGCTTTGCCATCGCCTTAGTAATCAACAACTGGTATTATTTTCAATCCATTTTAGATCTTGTATCTAAATGAAACAAAGCTTATGTGTGTATAAGATTAAGTGATATGCATCTTTTGTTATATGTATTTCCCCCGCCCCCTGCTATTGTTTTACTCATCACTGTCTAAGAGACTGTATTTTCCTTATGTTGCATTGTAAATTATAAAGTCAGCTTCCCCCACTTTATTTTTGGTCAAGGCTATGTTACTGAAACAAAAGCTTCCTGACATGCTAATTGTATCTAATGATTTTAGATGGTATGCCCAAATGCTTTGAAGTATTCTGTTTTAGAGCAGCGGCCCCCAATTTTTTGGGCACCAGGGACTGGTTCCATGAAGAGAGGTTTTTCCACAGACTGGAGAGGGTGTAGTTTCGTGTGCTGCCTGCATCCTGCAGATAGGGCTTCACTTGTTTGTGTGACCCGGTTTCTGGCATGTTGCGGACCGGTGCTGATCCATGGACCGGAGGTTGGCGACCCCTGTTTTAGAGCATTTGTTTTCAATTTTGTAAAGCGCACAAGGTAAATTATCTTGAGCAATGAAAAGATGCTATTGAATGAATGAGTTCTATTGATGGGATACCCTTATTACAATGCAAAAGGCATGGGGCATCTTGAAGACAAACAGATGTGTTATTTATTAAGCTTCCACAATAAAATGCAGTGACATTTAGAATGTCACAGGGCTCGTTAATGTGACTCCTGCTGTAGAGATTCCTATCCCTTTGGAAGTCCACGTCTCATATTCATCGCTTAGTAACCCTTGTCATGGTTCCGACAGATGAAACTCTTCAAAAGAACTTTGAGGCATTGTTTACCTTAAAGAATCTTTATTTTGAGTAGCATAACATCGGTACTGGATAATCGAAGCCAAAAATTGAATTCCCCTCCCCTGAGCACATAGTATCAAAGCACAATTCCCTCCTTCAATTAACAGTCATAAATCACATCCCCCAATTAGCTTGAAGCGCGGGCCTCCTCTCCAGTTCTCCAGCCCGCCAATTCCTTATCAGCTCTGGTTACAATAACCTTGTTTCTCACGCTAGGTTTAGTGTTGTTATGTCTAGCTGGACTCTCGTTCACATCCTCCCTCCCAGCATCGTCTAACTCTAAAAGCAAAAGGTAAAAGATGGCTACATTTCCATCTATTGTCAATGCAAAAACATCCGATGTTAGCAGCGTTGACAACCTTCTTAGCATTTTAAAACCCCAATGAAATGAAAGGTTCTGGCAAGAGTGTATTAGATTTTTCATCTACTTGGATCTGAGAAATTCAGGATAGGGACAAAACTAGTTGGAGCAAATAGAAGCTGTACCATATGTGAAAAGAACATACCCTAATAGTCTTAAAGATCTAAGGTAGCAATGTAGACTCTACGGCTTTCAATTGCCTGAATTTCCTGTGACCATATGAGTCGCGTTTGAGTTGCTACTTTGCTTCAGCTACCAATGAAAGCTACCTTTCAAGTAGAATTTTTTTTGTCAACCACAGTTCTCTAATGATTCTCAGCAGAATTGCTGTTTTACCAAAAGATACTTATATCTGATCAGCTGAATTTCCATCTGTTTGTCATTCACAAGGTTTCTTTTGATGTTATTTTTTTCTTTCAAATGGTACAACGTTCACCTTTCGATATTTGCAAGTCAGGTTTTTGGCCTCACATTGAATGTGTCCTCTGCAAACATTACAGTGGGTAGCATTTGGCCAATTTAGGAGATGATCTAGTTTAATGAGACTTTATTGAGGGTAATACATATTGCTTTACTTAATTCAAACCTGTAAGCATCTTTTCTTCATTAAGTTGAGTGGTGAATGTCATCCTAGGGTTTTGCCCTGAAGTCCTGCTCTCAGGGCTCTGTGTAGATTGTAGATTAAAACAGACTATTGTTTCATGATTAATACACTTTAATAATCTTGCACTCTCAATAAATCCTTGAGCTCAGCAGCTGTTTGGGATACTTATGAATAATTATATTCTAAGGTGGATAGCCTTAGAAGGAAGCATTCTTTTTTTGTTGTTCTTAAGGGAGGTTTTTGTGATTTCAATGGTTCTGTCCTATTGGAAATGTTCAAATATTAGCAACCTTTACCTGCTGTTAAATAGCAATTATCAAAGCCCAATAATATTTTTTTTAAAAAAATCCCCTAAATGCAAAAAAAAAACCTATAATATTTTGAGCTCATCAAGACACATTCAACTAAAAGAGCCATGGTGGCACAATGATTAGAATGCTGCATTGCAAGCTAACTCTGCTCACCCTGCTACGAGTTCGATTCCTTCGATCCTGACTGGCTCAAGGTTGATTCAGCCTTCCATCCTTCTGAAGACGGTAAAACGAGGATCCAGATTGTTGGGGGCCGTATGCTGACTCTGTAAACCACCTAGAGAGGGCTGTAAAGCACTATGAAGCGGTATATAAGTCTAAATGCTATTGCTATTGCTAAAACATGCACATAGGGATACAGTAGTATAGCCTTTATATTAAAAGCACAGTAAGTATTTGCAGCTGGTATGAAGTTGATCATTATTATCTCAAATATATATTTTTTTAGTGAAGTGTGATTAGCACTTTACTTTCTTTAAAGCAATTCATTTGCAGAAGAATATTATAACCTCCTTCTATGGATACTACCATTTTAATAATATGGTCTATTATAATGATGGGGTGTTTGTTTTTGCGCCTAGAAATGTCTCTGACTTTGGTATGGGAATAGTCAATGCACAAGACTTCCAGCCCCTCACCTTTTGTTAACTTAAAACCTGGGCTAACAGAAATGTTCCTATCTAATCAACAGTAAAATTAGTTTTTATAAGCTGTACTGAATTCAGGTGTAACAAGCTGTATGCAAGAGATTAGGTGGCCATTTCCTCTCTTTCCTGTGAAAAGCAGACACAATGTTTTGATTTTACCTTTGCTTTGCGGAGCATGGCTGCAATCTACAGTGAAGCAGTGTTAACATTTTGATTGTTTGATTAATGGCTCGCAGAGCATAAAAGATCTACTCAACCATATATTTAGTTGGAAGTTCTTCAGCTAAGCAAGCAAAAGCCTCTGGATTTATCTCACAAAGTGGGTTAATAAATTACAAGTGGGCCCTGCAACAAAAAAATGCAATGTGAAGTGTTCCTTTTCAGGATCAGTCATTCAGCCAATCCATCTGGTCTTCTGCTCCCTGCCTCAAGACTGTTCAGGTTCTATTTTTACACATCTGCCAATGCTTAGACATGCTTTTCTGTTCCACTAAATCTATTCACATTTTAATCTTTTTGCATGGGTTGGAAAGTTTTGATTCCAGAAAGAGTCATATTCAATTTTGGGAGCAAAATTAATGTTGTATCAGCTCTAAAATCACATTTGATATTACAGATGTTATGGCACCAGGTAGGTAAACTCTAGGGTTGAAATGATCATGAGTAAGAATTTTGAGTAAAAAAACAACAATGGTGCTAATATAAGTCTCTGTTTAAGGCACACCATTAAAAAAGTAATATGTTCAGAATATTTTGGATGTTTTTCTTAAATAACATATCCCTTTCATTCATGTACTATGGCAGGCATGTTAAACTGCTGGCCTGCGGGCCGGATGCATCATGCCGAAACCGCGCCCACGCCATTGCCGGCAATGGGGAAAAAGTCACGATACGTTGCGCGACGTCATATGATGTCGCGAGTTTGACATGCCTGTACTATGGTGACTGTCTTTGGGCATCTTTCTTTTTTATCATTCCTAATACTACTTTACTGAATATATCTTTGAACAATTATTCTAAGTTCTTGTTTAACCAATTTGTAATTTAAGTTTTCAAATGATCAAACCAACATATAATTGGAAATTGACTTAACCAGTAAACCAAACTGACTCTCATATAGAACATAGTAGCATAATAGGGTTAGAAAGGATCTTTTAATTCATCCCCCAATAGTATTCTGGACAAATGGCTGTCCAGTCTCTTCTTGAAAACCTTCAACTGTGGAGTACCCACAACTTCCAGAGGTAAGCTGTTCCACTGGTTAATTGTTCTCAACGTCAGGAAATTTCTCCTTATTTCTAGGTTGGATGTCTCTTTAATTATCTTCCATCCATGACTTCTTATCCTACCCATGTTTTGGAGGCTAGGTTGACCCCTCTTCTCTGTGAAAGCTCCTCAAGTACTGGAACACTGCTATCATATCACCCCAGTCCTTCTCTTAATTAGACTAGACATATCCAGTTCCCTCAATCATTCATCTTATGGTTTATCCTCCAGACCCCTTATTATCTTTGTTGCTCTTCTCTGCACTCTTTCTACGGTTTCAATATCTTTTTCGTATCATGGTGAGCAGAACTGGATGCAGTATTCCAAGTGAGGTCTCACCAGTGCAGCATAAATCACTACTATCACTTCATGTGATCTTGTTATTATCCCTCTGTTGATGCAACTTAGGACTGCTTTAGCTTTTGGGGGGGGGGCGCAGTTGTAACACACCTTCATTTTCATGAACGATGGAATATTTGTATTTCTGATTACTGTCATAAATAGCTGTAGATGGCAACTGCGATGGTTACTTCCCTATTCCAAACCTACAAATGCATGAACTGTATTAAATTCAAAGATTAATCAAAGAATATTTTGCATCCAAATTAGTTCTATATCCTGAAATAGAGGACATTATAATGTTATTTGTAATGATTGTAATGATTAATTGCACCATTGATAGCATAATGTATTGGTCCTGACAAAAAGCTTAATTACTAAAAATAAAAACAATCAACCAATATAATCTTTAGCAGAATTGAATTATTTAGTGGGAAATCCAATCCATCCCATAATTTCATTTTAGAACATCTTCTGGATTAAAAAAAATATGGAACATGGGTTACAGCATGTGAGACTCACTCACCCACACTTTTCTTGTTGACAGATGACTTTTACTATTATAATTTCATAACATAGCTTTGGACTGTACGGAAATGGCAAGCATACTATGCAGATTACAGATGAATCACAACTAAAATAAAACAAATTAGTTTCAATAGGAAGATATGTTCTGATTTCTTGCACTTTAAAGAGAGCACACAGTTTGCTTTAATTCAGTAGGAGACAGGGCAACAAAACACACATCCACAACACTAATTAACACATACATAATGAGTTGAGAATAGGTCTGGAAAGAATTTATGCTTCCTCCATTTAAATGTCTCACGTGTTAAGAACTATGCTCTAAGAAATGGTGTAAATGCTAATGGACTATTCATTCATTTAATTGCTTGTTTGTTTGAGGATTTATACACTGCCTTCCAGCAAAGCTCTGAAAGTGGATTATGTATGATAAAATTATCATATGAGGACATGAGATAAAATGTTAAATACATTAGTTAAATACATAGCCAATAACTATGGCCTTAGCTATGTCCTATACTATACCACCATCCCCATTGTTGTCTTGTTGCATTTATTTTTGCAAACAAAAATCAGGAAAAAAAACCCCAGTTCCTTAATTTAGAAAAATGGGCTGAAATAGCAGTGGGACATCATAACCCCTTAATTCAGTAAAGGGAAGGAGACCCATTCAGTTTAAAAAGCAGGAGGAAATGGTGATGAAGCAACATGGTATCTTCAGTTTACAGAGAAGGAAGAGTCAAGGCAGAGTATGTAGAGAGTTGGTCATGGAAATCTGCTCACCTTGAAGCTCTAGTATCAATACTGCAAAATTATCCTGAGTTTCCTTCTGTATTGTGCAGCTTGCTGAACCAGGACACAACACCCTCAACTTTACACGGTTCAACTGCAGAAGTCTGCCAGACACATTACATGGCTCAGCTAGATAAGGAACTTTCTTATAAACTGGAATGAAGTTATAGAAATAGCTGAGCATAGCCACAGCAGTGTTAATCCATTCCTATTGCTTCTCACCCTTTCCATGTTTCTTTGCTCTGGGCTTCTTAACTTTGAAGCTGAGCTATTGTTGGCTGTTGTCCTAATTGGCATCTGTGCTTTGAGAACATCACCACATGTTTATTATATATACACTATAGCTGAGAGGGAAGATAATCAGGTCACATGCAGAAAACTCTTCATCCCTGGAAGAAGAAACATACAACCCAATTACCCAGTGGTCTGTAGAGTTATGTGCTTATCATATGAGTAATTGATGTAGATTAATTCTGGATGTTGCATTGAAATATAGATATAATTTATTGAGATGTTTCTGCATAATATGATGTAAAAATTAATACATAAACATATGCCATGCATGGTTTTGCTCCTTCCTTCCTTCCTTCCTTCCTTCCTTCCTTCCTTCCTCCCTCCCTCCCTCCCTCCCTCCCTTCTATTATTTGCGGGAGGGTTCTTGTTTTTCATTTTCAGAAAGAAGATTGGGCTGATATAGAGTAACTGGCTCAAACTCATCCAACTGGCTTACAATAATTACAAGAAAAAAACAATGTAATAGTAATCAAAATCAAAATGTGAAAAACATGCAGTTTTGCTATTTACTTGGAAAGTGTGACCAAATACACCTCCCTGGGTTAAGTGTTGCAGAGTCAAAAATATATAATATTTAATATGAAATTTCTGGACTTTATTTTGTTTTATTTGGAGGACATCTTCTGCAATCTGGTAGCTATTCTGGCTCCACTGTAACTTTTACCATAAGGAATTGAATACAAGCTCCCAGAATATTGAATTCATTAAATTAGGGGGGGAAATCATATCTATAAAATATATTAAATGAAAACAAACATCTTTTTTTTCATTTCTTATATCTTATAATTATAAGATACATGTCAGTGTCATCAACAGGAAATAAAGTGAGGTCATGACATTGCATTGATTGACTGAAAGTTTACATATATCCGAAGCAGACAGAATATTGTTATTCTGGTATTATAAAAGTCTAATGCCCTGATCCAGCAAAAGAGATGGATGTGGTCACAGCCCTCTAAGCGAGTTATGTTGCACTCATGTGTGCTATCCTCCTTCACAGCATTCTTATATTCAGCTAGGCGGAATGAAGTGATCTTTGATAAATGTGGAAATCAGATGCCCATTCAGAACTGTTAAAGCTTCATGCATGTGGTAGGTTGATAAGACTAAAAGTTCCACAAGTCTCCGCTACATTGGTCAAGTTCTGAGATATTCTGGGAATTACAGTCCCAACATGTCTGGTGAGTGTCAATCAAGTTGTTCCACAGTTTTAAAAGCTCCCTCCACTTTCATTATCCTTTTAGTGGAGAACTTTCAATCCTTATTCAATAATATTTTATAACATGAACATAGATTGTAGACATATTTCAGATGGTGAAATGAAGCATGCCTAACTCTAAAGAGCCTGTGATTATATTTCCCAAACCTCCCAAGGCTTATCAGCATTTTGTTCTAGGTCAAAATTAGGTACACCTCTATCAGTTGCAAATCTATATTATGATAATGGCATTGAAATTATAATTCACTTGCATATAAACAGAAGGGCAGTGCCAGCAGGACCTCTGTTTGCAAATGAGAATTCAGGCTCATAAATTATCACTGGTCTGCATAGTAAAAAGACCATTTATATGGAAATGGGCACACAAGTATTCTTGTGCCAGCTCTTGAGCAATTCATGAACTGCTTTTCATATTACTAGAAGTGCTTCATGAATCAAGTAGAAAACCAAATGGAAACATTGGTACTTTCCAGCATCTTTTGATAAATACCTAATGCAAACATGGGATTAGGGAAGAAATTAAGAGTTATATGGTGGAAAGAAGTACATAGAATAACAATATCAGCCAGAGTGAATGTTATTATCAGGTCCCAACCCAGGGACTTGATGGCTGTTTGGGCAGTGCATTTGACCTTAAGGCAGGCATGTCAAACTGCCGGCCCGTGGGCCGGATGCATCATGCCGAAACTGCACCCACCCCATTGCGGGCAATGGGGAAAAAGTCCTGATACGTTGCACGATGTCACGTATTGTCACGAGTTTGACATGCCTGCCTTCAGGGATTGCTAGTATAGTTCAGTATATTCCGGGTCTGTCTGTAATGAACCTGCATGGTTTGGTGCGGACAACTAAGCAACTCTGGTGTATTACAAAGATCTGGCTAGGTGAAGATGGTATTATTGGCCTTTCTGAAACTTACCCAGAAATATTTCTAAACCTATATTACCTTTGAGGGCAGGGTGTCAGTAAAGTATTGGAAGATTAATTTGTGACCAGGGTTACTGTTCCTGCAAGGGTAAGTTGTCTGTGTAAAATTAGGCTGTGGAGACAAACTGTGGGTCTTATTGATGTACTGGACAACCTGCTGCCCAGAACTATATTTCCTGTGCTTCTGGACTGATGATGGAGATGCTCTGTTTACTGGGGTTGTTTGGGACTTAACTTCCATATGACAAGTGCTGGATTCAGTCTGGTCTAGGAACTCATAGGCTCTGTGGAAACCATGGGCTTCTCTTATGGTTGGGCCTGATACATAGGCAGACACATATTAAACCTTGTCTTTGTTTTCAATCAATGGTGATTTAGATGTGGAGGGTATGACCATCATCCCTTTGCCATTGTCAGATTGCTTTCTGATCCAGATGTGATTGATATTCATTGATATTCATGACCTCTGTGTGGCTGGACTTAACAATATTTGAATAGTATGCCCCAAGTGTCAGATGGTTTTCAGCAGTTGCTTGGGGAGCTTCCTGACAATCTTGCAGGTGAATCCACTGAGGGCCCAAGTTGCTGATGGCAAGGTGAAATGATTTGTGCCCTTAATGAAATTGTCCCAAGTGGCATCTCTTTCTCTATTCTAACCTTGGCTCCTTGGTTTACTGAGGGCTCCCTGGAAATGAAGCAGCAGAATTGAACCTAGAGGGTTGGTAAAGAAAAACAAAAAGGGAATCTGATTGAACATGAATATATGCCCTCACTCAGGCCTGTTCTGTAATGACAGGAGAGGCAAAGCATATTTATTTCTCCTTTTTTTATTAAATTAGTACGTTGTCATCCACTAAACATGTTTACAGTGACTAATTTCCCATTGGGAAACAGTCAGCATAAAGAGCTCTCCATTGACTGCTATGATCAATTAGTGCAACATTTTGCTAATAATTTCACTCAGATTTGCTGAAGTCTTGACTCCATGTGACCAGGGACTATGATGACAACTGGGGCATCTTCTTGCTAATTATTTGAGATTTCCTTTGACTTATGACATCCAGTGAAATGAATAGGGGGTTCTATAGAATGACATCTGCAAACTATGGACTGGATCCTTGCCCTTCCTGCTTTCCTTGTATACTGGAGGAGAAGGGGATAGTTTCCTGGATCTGGGAGATTGTTATTGAATGAAGGAACATTGACATTATGTTAGCTCCCACTTTGACAGCTTTTTGGAAACAGCTCAAAATAGAACTCTCCCAGAGAGTATTTGGGCTGTGATACCATCTGGTTGAGATTCGTGGATTGGTTTTTGTTTACATTTTGCATTCTATATTTTGTTTGTTTTAATTGGGATGTGATCTTTTCATTGTGCATTTTCATTGTGTATTTTTATTTCTGTGAACCATCAACAGTCCTTTGGGATTGTATCAGTGTCTAAATGCAATAAATAAATGAATAAATTAATAATAATGCCACCACAGGATAATGGTTCCTACCTTCCTTATAGATTGAAGATCTGTTGAAAAAACTCCACAATAAACTAATGCAGAATCATTGGTTCGTAAATAGTGAATAATTTTTGGTTTTGGATGGTTAATCTGTGAGTCATGTTATCCCTTTAAATGTATTCTTGCTAATGGCTTGGTACAGAAAGAACTGTTTGTATTCCAAAATATTTTTTTAAAAAAGATTTATATGTATAATCAATATATTTGAGTATTTTCTTTTTTGTGTGGAATGTACTTATTACCCAAAAATGATGACTCTGATTAACTAAAACTTCAGAGTACTCTTCCCCAAATTTGGACTTTCAGATGTGTTGACTTACTACTCACTTATTTCTCAGAAGAATGAAGGCTGGAGATGGTGGGAATTGAACTCCAACATATCTGGTTGGTAGCAGGACAGGGAAGGGTGTTCTAGACCAGTGGTGGCGAACCTTTTAGAGACCGAGTGCCCAAACTGCAACCCAAAACCCACTTATGTATCACCGGGTGCCGGGTGGGTGTGGCCAACTGGGTGGGCGTGGCCCACTGGGTGGGCATGGCTACAGTGGTCATGGCAGACTGGGTGGGAGTGGCCAGGATGGGCATGGCCAGCTCGATGTTGCTCCTGGGGAGGGATGCCTGTGGGGGCCGGACAGGGTTGGGGGAGATCCAGGGGGTCTCTGGCGGGTTGGGCAGTGGGCAGGAGGGCATCTTGCTCAGCTGATGGCTTGGGGGAGAAGGGGGCAGCTACACCCCCTCCCAAACGCTGCCATCTCATGAAAGCAGGATGAAAACTCCAAAAAGCGACAAGGAAAAAAAGTTAAAACAGAAGAGTGTCTCGCAATGGTTTTCTTCCCTGGAGGGGATGGAGGGCATAGGGGGAGGCTCCTGAGCCCTGCAGCTCTTCTGAGGGGGGGAGGAGGAGTGTGGGGAGGGGCTGTGCTGGGATCGGGGCTCCTCGTGCCTTTCACTGCCCGTCTGCGCTCTTCTGCTGCAGATGCTGCGGCTCCACTTGCCTGGCAGGGCGGGGGTGCACTCATGCACTGGGATGCATGTGGGGCTGCTGCCTCGCTCTCTGTGCCATGCCGTGGCTGGGCTGGACTGGGCTGGGCGTGGAGCTTTCTCACCACTTCTTCCCCCGCAGACATCGGGAGCGCCTACCTCACCTACCGCTCGTCCCGGGGTAGCTGCCGCCATCTGGCACTCTCCAGCCTGTCGCCGGCCAGCCCTTTGGGCTCCTCAACCTCTCCCCCCCTCCAGCTGGGGCTGGTCACATTCTCCCCATGGGTAGCACTGCACCCATCCCTGGCCAGCCCTCCTCCTTCATCTCATCCTCCTTCTGTGGGTGGACTGTGGCTTACCGAGCCGGGCGGCGCTTCTCCCTGCATGCGTCCTCAGGCAGAGGAGCTGGGCAGCCACAGCTCTCACTCCCCTCCGGCCTCCGTCTGCCCAAGGCCCAAGCTCGGCGTGCCCGGCTGGCGGCAATGGGCTGGAGAGCACAGGATGGCGGCAGCTGCCCTGGGATGAGGGGTAGGTGGGGTGGGCACTCCCAATGCCCGCAGGGGAAGAAGCGGCGAGGAGGCTCCACGCCCAGTCCAGCCCAGCCCAGCCCAGCCCAGCCCAGCTCAGCCCAGCCCCGGCAAGGCACGGGAAGTGAGGCAGCAGCCCCATGTGCATCCCCGTGTGCGAGTGTGCCCCTGCCCTGCCAGGCAAGCACAGCCGTGGCATCTGCAGCAGAAGAGTGCAGGTGGGCTGGCTGGCTTCGGCGTCACCTGGGCA
This sequence comes from Azemiops feae, assembly GCA_023970755.1. Lineage (NCBI taxonomy): Eukaryota > Metazoa > Chordata > Lepidosauria > Squamata > Viperidae > Azemiops > Azemiops feae. Next base: position 457,859 of record JALGBA010004189.1, on the reverse strand, counting down.
GGCCTGGCCGCGCAACTGCCCAGCAGTGCTGGTGGGCCCAGCCTTCCTTCCTTCCTTCCTTCCTTCCTTCCTTCCTTCCTTCCTTCCTTCCTTCCTTCCTTCCTTCCTTCCTTCCTTCCTTCCTTCTCCCTCCCCTCCTTCCTTCCTCTCTCTCTCTCTCTCTCCCTTTCTCCAAAGTCCAAACTTACATGTCCTCCTTCCCCTGCTAGCCTTCTGTGGGGGAAGGGGGGAAAGCAGCTACCCCCGAGCACCACGCCTGCCTCCCTTCGGGCTCCCTTGGCCTCTCCCCCCCTCCAGGCTGGGGCTGGTCAGATTCCCCCAGTGGGCAGCATTGCGCCCGTCCCCGGCCAGCCTCTTCTTTTAACCATGATAATAATTCTGAATTATGTTATCAGACCTAGCCTAATACTATGATGGAGACACATTTTGACTAGGTTTGCCCCTAACATTAACACCTATATAGTTTGTTATGCATTGCCTTAGCACTAAGCCACTACTGCTTGGCTAAGTAACTAGGATTAACAAAATTACAGAGTTGGAAGGGGCCTTTGAGGTGTTCTAGTCCAACCTCTCTGCTCAAGCAGTATACCCTATGCCATTCCAGACAAATGGCTTTCCACTCTCTTCTTAAAAGCCTCCATTGAAGGAGCACCCACAACTTCTGAAGCCAAGCCATTCCACTGGATAATTGTTCTTACCTTTAGGAAATTGTTAAATCAAACCATAGTTAAATCAAGCCATAGATTTATGGGAAACATAAACCACAACATCACCTCCCTAAGTTGTTAGTAGTATTATTAACAAACACACCTATTAGCTACAGTAACTAATGATTTAATAATTCCATTTGTCCAACACTGCTTATAAATAATGGGAGATTAGTATAGAAAGAAAGAAAGAAAGAAAGAAAGAAAGAAAGAAAGAAAGAAAGAAAGAAAGAAAGAAAGAAAGAGAGAGAGAGAGAGAGAGAGAGAGAGAGAGAAAGAAAGAAAGAAAGAGAAGAAAGAAAGAAAGAAAGAAAGAAAGAAAAAGAAAGAAAGAAAGAGAAAGAAAGAAAGAAAGAAAGAAAGAGAAAAAGAAAGAAAGAAAGAAAGAAAGAAAGAAAGAAAGAAAGAAAGAAAGAAAGAAAGAAAGAAAGAAAGAAAGAAAGAAAGAAAGAAAGAAAGAAAGGAAGAAAGAGAAAAAGCAAGCGGGGGAGAGAAAATATTGCCATATCTTAATAGGGAGTGCAACTAGCCAAAGTACAGCTCCAATTTTAGGTTCGGTGTTTGAAATAAACCAACTTAAAGTTTGATTTAATAAGAGTACAAACTGACATTTCATTCATTGGACTGCTGCAATGCAATCAAATTCAGTTGCATCATCATACATAACTGATACAAAGAGAATGCATGACAGAAAAGTAAATCCTTGGTAGTGAAGGCAAACTTGACATCCAAAACCAGCTTGATGACTTTTGGGTCAGTCAGTGTCTGTCAGCCCAACCTATCTCAGAGGGCTATTATGGAGAAAACAGGAGGAAGAAGGATATTGGTATGTTTGTTGCTTTGAATTGTAGATATAAAAAAAGGCAGGATAACACATTTTTAAAGGACTAACAGCAAGCACAGCCTCTCAGGCACTCTCACCTAATAAGAAGGCAAATTTGCTTAATACAAAAGAAGAAAGAGGCAGACAAGAAGCAGAAAGAAACAGATTTGGGTGTTTATGACTTATTTATATTATTATTTACAGGCCTCCCTTTTCAGCAAAGGAATCAGTGTGGCTTACAATCGAATGCAGGCTATTGAAACAGCAGTCAAGAACCGACTCTAACTAACTCCGGTAGCTTTCTCTCCATCGATGTCAGTATCACCTGCAGAACAATTCAGTTTTTAAAGACTACTTGAAAGCCAGGGGTTTGTGGGTGTTCCTTATCTCAGTTGGCAGGTTGTTCCAAAGGGCAGTGACTGCTCCTGAGAAGACATGTCATCAACTCCCCCAACTCTCCCTCTCTCTCAGCGGGATCTTCGGTAGGTTCCCAAAGAGAGTTCTCTAGGACCCTGGGCACCAAGACAAGGAGGGCTTAAAAGGTGTTACCAGAAGGTTTTTTTTTTTGTGGGAGTGGGAAGAATTAAACTGAAAGAACTGAGGAACTTTGGTCCGACAAGATACAGGGATATAGTAAACAGATATTACTATCCTACAGGTCAGGCAAACAGACTGAAAATTAAGGCTAAAAGGGTATAGATTTAGGGAAAGGATTATATACAAGTGAAACTAGAAAAATAAAAAACAAAAAAGCAGCAGAATACCTTTGAGAAGCCCATTCGCAAGAAAGAGGAATAAAAGCTGCAATAAAATCGTGTTTCTTTCTTATTCCAAGCAACCCTAACTAAACAAGTCCTAGCAGAAGAGTTGGGCATAAACAGTACAGCAGCTATGGATGGATTCCTTATCTGCCCTCCAAATACAGCAAGGCAGGTTTTGTAGAACTGATAAAATCTAGGGGGCATCTGCTCCTGTCAATATAAGACAATCCATTATGCCATTCAGCCATTCATTCAAACACATGCATACTGTACATGGTTTGTCCCAGGAAAGCTCAAGAATAAAAGCGCCAACCCCCCAAAAGCATTTGAAAACCTGCGGAATGAGATTTGAATACCTCTGGTTTATATCAGTGTTTGACTCGTCTTGAAGATTTGATTCAAAGATTTCTTCCAAAGGAGTGGTTCAACAGGATCTCCTTTGAATCAAATGACACTTTTAAAACTTTGCACGGCCCTCTTTATTAGCACTGCCAACCATTAAAAAAGCAGTTAAATCTCTTTCAACGATATACGTGTCTTTTTCAAACTTAGTAATTTGTAATTAGTTTTCTAATTAGGGATGCGCTGAACACTTAGGAAGTGGGGAGTCATTTGCCTTGCAGCTTTGCCAACGAAAGCTATGGCTGCCCTCAGCAATCCACATGCCATATATTCAAAATGCCACAATGTTTATGTGACAATTAAGAATATTTAGTATCTTGTATAAAGCCGTGTTCTGAAATAAAAATGTGCATTCATATCTAACATGGTAAATGCCATCTGGGTTGTTACATGGTTTCAGAAAGAATTAGTGGGGGATATTTTCTTCCGTACTATACCAATGTATAAAAGAACAAGAACGCACATTAAAAAAAAAAAAAAAAAAAAAAGCTTTGCACAGCTCAGTTCTGAAGTGTAATAATATTGTGGGCTAAGAGAGGAGGGGATTTTTATTGCTTCTGCTTCAGCAAGATTTGAAGGGCTGTGAGGAAGGTTTATGGGATTTGAGGTCCTTGAGCATATTTACTGGAGGGGAAATATGTGTGCAAGCATGGCCAGGAAGATTTGCTAACATTTGCCTTCTTTAATTTGCATATAGCAATTGGGAGAGAACAAAAATCAGATGGTTTTCCTATTTAACTGTTATCAGTCCATGTCTGCCTATTTTTAGAGCAGTGTTTTATCAACCTTAGCAACTGTTAGATGTATGGACTTAATTCCCAGAATTCCCCAATCAGCCACGCTGGCTGAAGAATTCTGGGAGTTGAAATCCACCCATCTTAAAGAGGCTGAGGTTGAGAAACATTGTTCTAGAGACACTCTAGATCAGCTACACAGGCAGAATGTAGGTAACCTCTTTTGAATGGGAAACAACCAGGTTTTGTAGGCAAGACTGTAGGAAATTGAAGAAGCATCCCAGAAGACAACACTGACTTGGTGTTGCCAAGAAAATGACAGAAACATGTCCAAAGTCATAGTCACCAAGCACTGAGCATGACTTTTAAGACACTCCAGTTTAAATAAGTGAAAGGTGGATAAAATAATGTGAGGCCCTTAATATCCAATAATGAGGAGCACAGTCATTTAAGACCATGATTACTTTGTGCACTTTATGCACAGTAATAACTTTGTGTACAATTGTTAGTCTAGGCCTGTTATGGTAAGCCCAACAAAACACGCCAGGCTGCTGGACCTTCGGCAAGTCACACAAGAGGGCCCTGCTCTCACCTAGTCTCTGGAGCTTCCAAAAAATCACATGAGAATGAGGAGTGCTTTTTCATTTTTTTTCAGAGAACATGCAAGAGCATTGTCCCAAGTTTTCAGACCTCATGCCACCAGGATCTGTCTCAGATAGGCATTTTTATAATTAAGCAGTTATTTATTTATTTAATACTAAATTTAAATAATATAATTTCATTTAATACTCATTGTTATAAATTGTTTCTCTTTTGTCCGGTGTTTGTACATGTGTGTGACATGTCAGCAGAGTCAAGGTAGGCATTTTCCATATTTTTGATACCCAGAACCCCAAAAGGTTCACCGTTACTAAACTAGACTCTGTGCACTTATTCAAAACCTAAAAAAGAATCAAGCACATGCCAGATGTGCACAAAAATATCCACTTGAACATAGGACCTTTCATTATTTTATGGCAGAAGAAGATGCCATCCTCAAACTGCTTAGAAATTCTGGGGAGCCTTGAGGTGATATTTATTTATGTGTTTGTTTGTATGTTTATATCCCACCTTTATTATTTTTACAAATTACTCAAGATGGAGAACATATCCAACACCCGCCTCCTCCTATTTCCCCACAACAACAACCCTATGAAGTGAGTTGGGCTGAAAGAAAACAACTGGTCCAAAGTCACTCAGCTGGCTTTCATGGCCAAGGTGGGACTTGAACTCAGGATCTCTTGATTTTTAACCCAGTGCCTTAACCACTAGATCAAACTGGTTTTACTCAGAAAGGCTCCACTCACGAAAAGTCATCAACAGCCTTCTTCCTAGTTGTATTTTGTAAGAATAGTTTTACATATACTTTCACATAATTAAAACATCTCTTTCCTACTTTATTGCCCAGAATATAAATTGGGATTATAGTTCTCATAAATACCAGCTAGCATGCAAAATTGTGTCCATTGACTTGGCTTTCAGGAGTCTTTAATGTCAAGTAATCTGTAGGGCTCTCTGGCTTGGAGAAGGTTGCTAGTAGGTTACTATTTTTCTCATACTAGAACAGTTTTTCTATTTGTTTGCGTTTTATGATCTTAGCACATTCTACAAGTCAATGAAACATGAGAATATGGAAGCACAACAATGGCAAGAAAAAGAATAATAGTAGAGCTTTGTTACTTTTGTCCCTGTTAATTCCCTATCCTTTCTTGCCTCTGTCTATGAAAAAAAAAAACTGTTCAGCATGGAATGCACAGGAAGTTGTAAATGAAACATCTTTCTAAATTGACAATACATTTATTTAGACACGTCTCATGTTAACTCATTTCACATCATTATGTTGCTCCCCAGGCTATGCATTAGATGGGGGAAAAGGGTGAGGGGAGCGGAAGGAATGCATATATCTGATGAGATTTACTCCTTTTACATTTTCACACCTATCCCGCTTTATTTATTTTATCTGCCTCCTCCATGCAAGCCACAAAAATGCTTCCCTCTCTTGCCAAAAACGTTATAAAGTCTAATACACATTCATTAGAAATCCAAGGCCAATCTTCCACACCCTTGTGGGGGTTTTCTTTGAAGGCTTTGCAGACATCTTTCTTCTGGAAATTCTTCAAGCCAAAGCTGCTTCTGTGCTACCCTTGCCAAATTTTTGCCACCTCTCTGTGTCACCTCAAAAACTTGACATATCCGTGTAGTCATATTTTGTGGCTGCAGCCCAGCTTCTTTTGAGAGTTTCTTAAACACATTTCTGTCCCTCAAGGAAGTGGTGGAAAAGGAAATAAAGTTGTATATAAGCTATTATGAAGTTGTTGTTCCTAGGAAGTCTTGTGGATTTCAGAAAATGATTCAAACTGATATGTGTAACTCTGCCACCCCTTCCTCCCAAATATTCCTTACAATTCTCCATACCCTCAATAAGTCTGGGACTTTGACTTGGCCAACTGCTTATGTAATCTAGAAATTCATTTCTGAAGGCTCTTAACTCCGAGACATAATGGAATGGGCAGCTTATAAAACCATGTCAGGTTCATTGATTGTTGAATCATAAATATGGTAGTACATAAATTGATATGGGAAAGAAGAATAAATTGGAAGGAGAGAAGAGGTTTTGCCTTGGGAGAAATTTACAGTCAGGTGGAGCTGGTAGTTATCAACACAGATAAGGAAAAGGAAAGAAAATATAGCTAAAAGAATTTATACTAACCTCATTCAGTAAGTCTCTCCATTCTCATCATTGCAAATTATCCTTGCTCTCACTATATCCATATATTGCTTTATTAGCTCTCTCTTTTTGAGAATCTCATCCGCTCCATTCAACTATGACTTTCCCTGCCTTCCCCTTCTTTTGACCCATTCACGCTTCCTTCATAAATTAGTTTTGCAATTCGATCCTCATTCCCTCTCTATATTTGACCCAGGTTATGTCTTTGGTCATTCATTATTTAATCAATCCACATTTACTCAGCATTCATTCTTTCCTGATCCTATCACTTCTTATTGTAGAACACACATGCTTCTTAAGATCCTATTCTCACTACATTCAAATATGTTTCTCTTAATGTACACAAATTTCATTTCCATATAAAAAAGCAGGCAGAAGCATGTTTTTATACACAGCCATTTTCACTTCTTTTAACAAACACTGATTCCTTGCAACAGCATACTTGTAGCACACTGTTTACCAGCATTTGCACATCTTAAAATGTCTCCATCAATTTCCCTATATTTAGTAAACATACTACCCAGGTATACAAATTCATCCACATGCTCTAATTCCCCCCCCCCCCATTTAGGTATAACGTACAATTGTCCCTTCTGCTTTTCGTGTCAAGCATAATTACCTTGTATTTGAATAATTAATCTGAAGTCTTACTTTCTTTTCACATATCCATAATTTTCTGGTAATGATGTGGGTTCTCATTTAACAACATGGTATCATCTATGTATAAAAATACATGTGCATTCACATCCCCAGTCAGCGATTCTTTACATCTTTATCTATAAAGGTATTAAAATAACTGTGAATATGTAATTTCATATGACCTCAGAAGCATTTAAGGGCACAATCTGAAATGGGACTGTGATTATAAAAGTAAAATATGTGGAATTTTAAAAATAAACGTTCGTATAAAGGGGATCAAGCAAAAAATTGCCTATTCTTTTGTTCCAGTCATTATGTCATGCAACCCCCACTCAGAAGGCAAATGTTTAAAACTGGGGAAAATTTGACAGTCCAACAAATCTCCCTTTTTTTCTAATCTCCTGTCAAATTATGGATATGGGAATCAGCTCAACTGTGTAGAATAAGCTTGGCTGGGCATGGAAGTTATTAATGAATTGTTTGGAGATGGGATAACATTTGGTGAAAGCCTAATGCACTTAACCTATTCTAGGAACCTGAATCTTCAGTAAAAATAAATTGTCATGAGCTAGAACGAGTTGAGCCTTACTGCTACTCGGGAGCTTCACATTACCATGATACTCAGAACATTGATGGTTATGATAATATTGATAACAAGTTTTGGGGAAATCAGAAATAATGGAGTTATGCATATTTTAAAGTTGAAATAGGTATGAGAGGAAGTTGCTGTTCTGTGTGAATACGTGCCAGTTTGATGTTCCTTTTAGTAAAGATGCTTGGAAGAAGAGGAGAAAAGTTGTCATTTTATTTGTTCATAGCAATTGCATTTAAAATGAATTAAAACAAGGACTATAAATAATATCCTGGAAGTAAAAAAAACATATTCTTGAGATCTTCCATTTGGCTAAGGAATCTTTTATATTTGTAACAAATGTGATGCTACCCTTGTGCCATTTATCACAGGGATGGACCCCAAAGGTGGCACAGTTCTTTTCCAAAGCTATTTTGGAATAGCAATGCTGTGGCACTCAAAAGCAACATATTGGCAAGCTCTCCACATGAAAAAAAAGTCCCTCATTCACATACCCTCCTCACCCTAGCAAAGGCAGGGTTTGTTAACAATTTGTTGAAGGCAAGTCCTTGCAATGTAGCCTCCATTTCATTGTGGGATTGCCTCAGTGATTGAGAATGCTCCCTTTTCTTTTGGAAAATGCAGTACAACCACCTATGTTATGGCTCTCCAAACTTGGCAACTTTAAGACTTGTGGACTTCAACTCCCATGAATTCCTCAATCAACCATGCTGCCTGGAGAATTCTGGAAGTCCATAGACACCTATCCTATGTGAACATTATGAATTATGTAGAGAAAGAGACTGAGGGGTTGCCACAAAGAAGATGGAGTCAAGCTATTTTCCATGGCACCTGAAGGCAGGACAAGCAACAGATGGAAACTAATCAAGGAGAGAAGCAACCTAGAGCTAAGGAGAAATTTCCTGACAGTTAGAACAATTAATCAGTGGAACAACCTGCCTCCAGAAGTTGTGGGTGCTCCAACACTGGAATTGTTTAAGAAGAGATTGGACAACCATTTGTCTGAAATGGTATAGGGCTTCCTTCCTGAGCAGGGGGTTGGACTAGAAGGCCTCCAAGGTCCGTTCCAACTCTATTCTATTCTATTCTATTCTATTCTATTCTATTCTATTCTATTCTATTCTATTCTATTCTATTCTATTCTATTCTATTCTATTCTATTCTATTCTATTCTATTCTATTCTATTCTATTCTATTCTATTCTATTCTATTCCATTCTACAAAGTAGTTATTTAAGCAACAAAAGCCCAGTTCAATTTTTATCATTATTTTCTGGGCTCTGCAATTTTGGACAAAGGGCTGCTGTATTTTAAGTCAAGCTCCATTTCAGAGTGCTGTGTCAATGCTGCTAACATTGGATGTTTTTGCATTGACAACAGATGGAAATGTAGCAATCTTTTACCTTTTGCTTTTAGAGTTAGATGATGCTGGGAGGGGGGATGTGAAAGAGAGTCCAGCTAGACATAACAACACTAAACCTAGCGTTATTGTAACCAGAGCTGATAAGGAATTGGTGGGCTGGAGAACTGGAGAGGAAGCCCGCGCTTCAAGCTAATTGGGGAATGTGATTTATGACGGTTAATTGGAGGAGGGAATTGTGCTTTTATACTATGTGCTCAGGGGAGGGGAATTCAGTTTTTGGCTTCGATTATGCAGTACCAATGTTAAGCTACTCAAAATAAAGATTCTTTAAGGTAAACAATGCCTTGAAGTTCTTTTGAAGAGTTTCATCTGTCGGAACCATGACATGCTGTTAAACAAAGCAAAAATATCCCTCCTTTTATTCCAAGGCTGTAATCATTACAACTGCAATAGACTCATGGCAGGATCCTCCCTTCCCATCCCATCATTGGGTTCTTGCTTCTATGACAATTAAGAGGACCAAGCAAATAAAAATGAGACTTTGGGAGACCTGAAAGACCAGATTAGGGACAGATTGTCATGGAAAATATTTATAGGGTTGCTAAAAATTGATAACCAACTTGATGGCACATAATGGATTATCATTTCTGCTTTGACTGAAGGAGAGAACAGAGCCTTTCTGTCAACCAACACTGTTTATTTATTTTTAGGCTCCTTAAGGTCGCTGTTCCTATGAGTAATCTCTGCTGCTTGGTTTTTTTCCTACCCAATAAGTGTCCACCCTTACTAAAGAGGATATAAAGTAGAAATGGCTTTTTGTTATCTAGTAGATGTGGAGCTTTCCATCCTTTATACTCTTCCCTTACCACTGTGCTCCCCTCACCCTGTATGATAGGTTACAATTTTGCTAGCTATGTTTTGGAGTTGCATGAAGAAGAATGCTGTTCGGGGCAGGTTTTTATTTGTTTTTGAAGTTGTGTGCTTTCCTCTGTCTCAAGATCACAAGGAGTGCATATTGCTGAGAGTGTTGGGGGAAAGCCCAAGGAGAATTCATATGGAAATACTAGGGGTCATAGAGGATTGCCTCTTCATTTTGCGCCACTATGGAAACTTGGAATACAAAAAAAAAAAAATGCCATTATGCATCTAGTTTAGTGAAACCAAAATTTTTCTGTGGCAGTGCTGCGTTGCTATGGGTCAGCTGGTGGCCTTGTGCCCTTCCAACTTGCTGATGGGTTTAAAATTATATAGACTAAAAAACCTAACATGCCCAGCTTGTAATTTGCTTTTTGGAATTTGAGCTCTTTAGACTCGTGGTCCTGTCATATCTGGCTACCCACCAAGCAGAGTAACACTGCATTTTTAGAAATGTTTGTAGAGATGCTTGTGATTCTAGCAAGTTTCTATTTCCATGATGCATTTGCTGTGCCAAAGAGACCTAAGGAATAATAATAAGAAAATTAAAAAGCTTGAACAAATCTGGTTGAGTTTTGTTTTCTTGGTGACAGTGATAGTGGGGCTCTTTAAGAGTGACTGAGAATAAATTACTGAGCTTCAGTCAGTTGCAGTCTTCATAATTTACTCTAAGAGTCAGAGCCAGACAAAGTTATTACCATTATCTGCCCTGCAGTACAAGATTAATAAGCCCTATTCTTCTTGTGGAACGACCAACTTCTTTGGTTTTTAATTCTTTTACTTGTTAATAGCCATAGTTGGATTTATTTAGTCATTTCTGTAAGCTTAGTTATAGTGCATACCAATTTTAGCTCAACAATGTGTGTGGTGAGAGAGAGAGAGAAGGCTAACCAGTTTCTGGTTAGCATGACAACAATCAGAAGGGTGAAGGATACCATGGCTACAATCCAGTACCTTTATCCAGTGTGCTCTTGGGAACACGTCAGCTTGTTTGGCTAGCAATTGAGAACTCTTTCAGATCAGTGGGATTTATTTCACAAAAATAAACAGCTAACTGTACCATAGGTTTCTTCTGCACCTAAAACAAACTGCTCCAGAAAAAAATTACCCTTTTAAATTAGCAAATGAATAATTGGAGTCAGAATATAGGTTTTGGATTTTATAGTGGGCAAATATGAAGGCGAAGTCGGCTGAGGATGTAACTCACTGGACCCAGTTTCTTCTTTTTCCTCAGGAGCCTTCCTCCAGGAACTTGTTTCCTGACTGAAGAAAGAGAGTTAATTATCCACAATTGGTTGTTTCAGAGGAAAGAGGTAACTGAGTGGGTCTTGCTTCTGACCAAACCTCCATGTCCTTTTAGCCCTGATACCAACCATCTTCTTTTTGTTGATGACTGAGACTACTAACATTGCAGAGGCTGATATGAATGTGCAGCCTTAGTAGCAGCCTGAGGTTTTAAAGGTGGTCTCATAATTATATTTCATTCCTTAACTAAGCCCCTTCATTACTCTTCATTTCCTTGTCTATTTAAAAATGCACCATAGCGCCAATTTGCATGTACCCCATTAACATGTCCTATTACTGTATCTAAGCCTATGTTATTAGGCTTTTCATTTGGGATATGGGGCTGAAATTAGTCATTGTGAATTTGTTAGGAATAGTGGTTTCACTTGTTTTCCTGAATCTCTTAATTGCCTTTTGGATCTTGTAATAACTAGCTGTCTTAATAGTTTTTGCTATTATCATTCATGATACCTTTCTGGGGACACCATGTTTCAGAACTGCTCAGAGCCACTTAGACGATGAGATGGATGATGTATAAATTTTGATTAATAAATAAAATGAGCAAAAGGTAGCAATGCTATGTACTATATAAATGATCCTTAGTACAGACCTATAATATCCCAATAGAGTCCCATGGAAAAGATCAATTGGCGTTTTGGAGCAATGTCCAACTAATGTACTAATGACCCCTGTCCTACTTCTCCTTATCATTAAACTTCCAGGAAGCAATTGGTTTTCTTCAACTTTGCCAAAGTTCAATAATAGGCTAGAATGAACAAACTGAATTTAAATGCAGACAAGGTAAAAAGATTGGAGTTCAACCATTTCTAAATGTGTCTACCTGAAAGAGCAGGTTTGCAATTTGGGATTTATTCCTTGATTCCTGAACTCCAGGTCACTGGATCGAAACAGCATTGATTATTCTGATATACTGTACAGCACAGCATCATAGGTCCCAGGAGCAGGGAGGAGAAGAGTGGAGAAGCAAAATGGAGAACTGCGATCATGCTAAACAGGTAGTCCTCAGTTTAAGAATGAGTTCCATTCTCAATGATGTTCATAAGTCGAATTTGTGTATAAACTCGAGAAGTATTATTGTATAATATGGTATAAGTAGTAATGAACTTGAATCACTGGGTATTTAATTTAAACCCTTGGGTATTTAATTTAAATTTGCTACAATGGACTCTTCTTAATTATGGGTTGCCTTTAAACTGGGCTGTTCTTTATTCTGGGACTTGTATCTAGAACTGTTACATAATAAATAATTGTGGGTTCCAATTTACTTTGGAGTCTTGTTAAGAACTCTTTAAGAAAAAAATATAGCATGGTCCTTCATTAGGATTTTTATGGGAAAAGTAACCCCTTTTGGTACTTTTGGACCTCTCATATTGAGACAGAATTAATTACAGCATCTCTCTGGACTACCTGCAAGAAGTGAGAGTCAAAGACACTGGATTATTATGGTTTCAGTCCAACTTGAATGGATGGATCCAATCAATGTTAACTGGAAGAGTTGACACTTGGGTGCCTTAGTATGGGTACAACAGGGTTCAGTCATTTCCTCTGTGTTATTTAAAATCTATATAAAGATCCAGGGAGGGAGAGATCACCCATCAGTCTGATGTGAGATATCAGCAATATGCTGATGGTACCTAATTTTACATCACCATTTTGGCCAAGAAAGAGATGTTGTAAACACCTTGAACTAAAATTAGATTAGGACCCTTTAAGACGGAATTATTAAATGTTTATAGACTTCAGTGTTATCTGTTAATATGGTACCAGTAATAGTTCTTGATGGAGTCCCTGAGAAAAAGCTGGTCCGCAACTTGCAGGTTCTCTTGGACTCAGCTCTTGCTAAATCAAGAGGGAGAGGCTGTGTCTAACTTCAGCTAGTGCCCCAGTTGCAGCTGTACCTGGACCAGGATGCTCTGGGGAAAGCAACTCACACTCTGAACCATTCACAACTGGACTACAGTTTATTTATTTATTATACTCATTATTAAATATATAGCTGCCCAACTCCATCACAAGTCTGGGTGGCATACAATATATAACAGTTTACAACAATACAATGCACGCAATGCAGAAAGGAAATGTAGAAATAGAAAAAAACCTTCCAGAATCAAGACAAACTAAGTATCCTTAAAGGGGGTCAGAGTCTATGGAAAGAACCAGGCATTAATAGTTCATTTATATAAGGACAGAGTAGAGCCATATTGGAGATATTGTTCCAGCGATGCACTCAATGCTGCCTTTGAAAACATTACAAGGTGAATTCCTTCCACGTGGGAGGCCAAGGAGATTTGGACTAGAAGAAAGGATTCTGAGTAGTAGCACCTACCTTTGAAAACATACTTCTTTTAGAGTCACAGTTTGCACCTACCCAGGTTGCATGTAGGAAGGTCTTCAAAGTAATCTTATTTCATCAAGTCTTTGTGTCCTAGAGTGAGTAGTACACATTGGTTTGTCATTCTGCCCTCACCTACCCACAGTTACTGTTTGTGAATACAATTACACTGAGTCATTGGTTTGGCTATTTCTAACTAGTAAAATATTAGATACTGGTTACTGATTTGTTCTTATAGGTAGTCCTCGACTTATGACCATAAGTGAGCCCAAAAGTTCTGTTGCTAAGTGAAACATTTGTTAAGTGAATTTTGCCCCCTTTTATGACTTTTCTTGCCACAGTTGTTACGTGAATCACTGCAGTTAATAAGTTAGTAACATGGTTGTTAAGTGAATAATAATAATAATAATAATAATAATAATAATAATAATAATAATAATAATAATAATAATAATAATAATAATAATAATAATAATAATAATAATAATAATAATAATAAAGTTGGAAGGGACCTTGGAGGTCATCTAGTCCAACTGCCTGCTCATGCAGGAAACCCTATACCAGTGATGGCGAACCTTTTAGATAACAAGTGCCCAAACTACAACTCAAAACACACTTATTTATCACCAGGTACCATGGCTGCGGTAGGCATGGCAGACTGGATGGGTGTGGACAGGATGGGCATGGCCACCTCGATGTTGCTCATGGGGAGGGACGCCTGTGGAGGCCAGGCAGGGTTAAGGGAGATCCAGGGCATCTCTGGTGGGTGGGGCAGTGGGCAGGAGGCTCATCTTGTGGGGTGAGGCGAGGCAAGGCAGGGCGGGGGTGCCATTGCCACGGAGCAAGGCAAGGCGAGGCAGGGGCCAGGGCAGCTGCTGTCTGACACTATCGGCCCCCGTACACAGAGGCCAGCAAGCACATGGGGGCCGACGGTGTCTGTCAGCAGCCACAGCCTACTGGCTGTATTGCATCATGGCGAACTGGTCATGGACCCTTGTCAGCGTGGGCGGAGACAGCCCCAGGATGGCCAGAAGGAAGCCCTTGCCTGGTCTGGGCCCCGTCCAGACCCAGGAGGAGGAGGAGGGGCAGCCAGGGGTCTAGAGCCACCTCGGCTGCTTGCTGGCCGCAGCCGGCCCTGCCTCAGCAGCCTGACGAGGCAGTGGATTTCACGCACTGGCTGCCCCTCCACCTCCTCCTGCTTCCCTGCGTGGTTGGCCGGTTGGAGCAGCAGCAACAGCAGCTGCCCCCATCAGAGCCGTTGAGCAGATGGGGCCCAGACCGGGCAAGGGCTTCCTTCCGGCTGTCCTGTCTCTGCCCTCACCAATGGGGCTCCATGGCCAGTTCGCCATGATGCAGGACAGCTGGCAGGCTGTGGTGCTGATGGACAGCATCAGCCCCCATGCGCTCGCTTGCCTCTGTGTGTGGGGGCTGATGGTGTCAGGCAGCAAATCTGGAAGCAAAGCTATGCTGCCCATCCTCATGCTGGTCGGGGCGGCAGTGGTGGCAGCGGGGAAAGGTGGGATCTGGCATGTGCCCACCCTTCACTGCTGCCACCCCACATCACCTAGCGTGCCCCTCCGGGATGTGTGTGTGGGACAATGTGGGCTGGTAGCAGTGAGGGGTGGGCATGTACCACAGCTCACCTTCCCCCACCGCTGCTCCCACCTGTGTGAGGATGGGGAGCACAGCTTCGCTTCCAGATCTGCTGCTGGCTGGGCCTGGCGATGCAGGGATCACCGCTGCTGCCTCCTGCCCAGCCCTGTGCCTTGCCCAGGCGCTGCCCCCCCACAAGACTGGGCAGCCATTGTGCGAGATCCACTGCCTTGTTGGGCTGCTGAGGCAGGGCCGGCTGCAGCCAGAAAACAGCTGAGGCAGCTCCAGCCGCCTGGCCGCCCCTCCTCCTCCTGCTTCCCTGCATGGTTGGCTGGTCAGAGTAGCAGGAGCAGCAGCAGTCGCCAAGTGGACAGGGCCCACACTGGCTGTCCTGGGGCCATCTCCACCCACATTGATGGGGCTGCACTGTGGAAGGGAGATGGTGGCGGCTCTGATTCCCCCCTGCTGGCCGTCCCCCCAGCCCCCTGCCCAGTGCCCCTTTTATGCAATCCTACATGACCACAGTATGGATGAGAGGCTTGGCTGGTGGGGGGGCAGCTTTCCTCCATGCAGGCATCCTGGATCCTCTGCCCCTCTAGCCAGACCCCTTTGCCTTTCCCCAGCCAGGACCTGATGATCCCCCACCCTCCTGCACCCACCCCAGTCCAAGATTCCTGCAGCCCCCCAACCGTACCCTTCTCCCCCCCCAGCTGGGACCTCCAGCAAATCCACAACCTGGAGCTCCTGCCCCCACCCCAGTGACTCCCTGAGCAGCCCACCCCGACCAAGCCGGAGGGAAGGCAAGGCAGAGAACCGGTTGTTAAATGATTTGAAACCCACCACTGGTCGCTTCTAAAGGCCGTTCACTCACTCTCCTGCCAAAATCTGTTCCTTTTATAGGTTCCTCTCCCCCCACCTGGCTCTCACAGCTGTTCCCGGACTCCGCATGCATGGAGAGGGGGCGGGGAGCAGCCCGGCCCTGTGTCCCTCTGTCTGGGGCAATGATGCGCATGCCAACAGAGAGGGCTCTGAGTGCCACCTCTAGCACGCATGCCATAGGTTCGCCATCACTGCCCTATACAATTCAGACAAATGGCTGTCTAGTCTCTTCTTAATACTTCCAGTGTTTGAGCATTCACAGCTTCTGGAGGCAGGTTGTTCCACTGATTAATTGTTCTAACTGTCAGGAAATTTCTCCTTAGTTCTAGGTTGCTTCTCTCTTTGGTTAGTTTCCATCTGTTGCTTCTTGTCCTGCCTTCAGGTGCTTTGGAGAATAGCTTGACTCCCTCTTCTTTGTGGTAGCCCCTGAGATATTGGAACACTGCTATCATGTCACCCCTCATCCTTCTCTTCATTAGACCCAATTCCAGCAACTGTTCCTTATATGTTTTAGTCTCCAATCCCCTGATCATCTTTGTTGCTCTTCTCTGTACTCTTTCTAGAGTCTCAACATCTTTTTTACATCGTGGTGACCAAAACTGGATGCAGTATTCCAAGTGTGGCCTTACCAAGCATTGTAAAGTGGTATTAACACTTCACGTGATCTTGATTCTATCCCTCTGTTAATGCAGCCTAGCACTGTGTTAGCTTTTCTTGCAGCTGCAGCACACTGCTGGCTCATATTTAAGTGATTGTCCACTAGGACTCCAAGATCCCTCTCACAGTTGTTACTATTGAGTAAGGTACCACCTATACTATATACCTGTGCATTTGTTTTTTCTTGCCTAAATGTAGAACTTTACTTTTTTCACCATTGAATTTCATTTTGTTAGATAGCGCCCAATGTTCAAGTCTGTCAAGATCCTTCTGTATCATAAGCCTATCTTCTGAGTGTTGGCTATTCCTGCCAGCTTAGTGTCGTCTGCAAATTTGATGAGTTCCCCATCTATCCCCTCATCCAAATCATTGATTAAGATGTTGAAGAGCACTGGGCCCAGAACAGAGCCCTGGGGCACCCCACTACACACTTCCCTCCATGTAGATGCAGTTCCATTGAGGACCACATGCTGAGTATGGCCGGTCAGCCAGCTACAAATTCATCTGGTAGTGATGCTGTCTAACCCACATTTTTCTATCTTATCAAGTAGTAGGTTGTGATCTACTTTATCAAATGCCTTACTGAAGTCCAAGTAAATTATATCCACAGCATTCCTCTGGTCCACTAATTTTGTCACCTGGTCAAAAAATGCAATAAGATTTGTCTGGCATGATCTGTTTTTGACAAACCCATGTTGGCTTTTGGTAATGACTTTGTTTGCCTCTAGGTGTTTACTGATTCATTGCTTGATTATCTTTTCCATGATCTTCCCCATTGATATTGCTTGTAAGAAGGTCACAAAAGCTGATCAGATGATCCTGGGACACTGCAACCATCATAAATATGAGTCAATTACCAAGCATCTGAATTTTGATCATGTGACCAAGGGGATGCTGCAACAGTTGTAAGTTTGAAAAATAGTCATAAGTCATTTTTTTCAGTGAAGTTGTAACTTTGAATGGTCACTAAATTAACTGTTGTAAGCCAAGGACTACCTGTATACATACACCATGCAGATATGACCAGATTGGAGCTCTCTCTAAACATTGTTAAATAAATAATCGAATCAATATGACTAAATTTTAGTTTTTATGAACTGGATAATTTAACTTGGTAATAGAAATTGTTCCACATCATGCATCACACAGAGCTGTCCTTGCATTCAAACACACATTCAAACAGACAGTACATTTTGTCATTTCAGGTCTTCCTGAAGTATCATTAAAATTTCCTAGAAAAATAAATTAATAATAATAATAATAATAACAACAACAACAACAACAACAGCAATCCCAAAACAACTAGAGCACCATTTGAACACCATTGGCATTGACAAATTCGCCATCAGTCAATTGCAAAAGGTGGCCTTACTCGGAACTTGCATACCATCAAACATCCACATCTGCCTATCACAGGTTCCTTGGTAAGGACTCGATAGGTAGACAAAAATGCCAAATTCAGTCTGAACATCTGGCTGACTGTGCGATGATTAACAACAACAACAACAACAACAACAATAATAATAATAATAAATACATAATAGAACTTAATACATAAATAGAACTCCTTATACCTTGAAACTGGAGACAATAAATGGTGGGAATGTGCCTATAGCATTCTTGGCTCTCTAGCTATGAACATTTCAAAATTGTGGAAATAGTTCAGTCTTAAGAGTTACACCACTGATATAAAGTCCTTTTTTCTTGCTGCAACAGCATCCAATATAACTACCAGGCCCATGTGAAGAAGCCATATTCTTCCTCAAGACACCACTTCAATCTGAATTTGCCTCACAGCAAATCATGCAACTGCTCTGAAGAGCTTATTTGGTTGGCTAGTTTGACCTTGTGAAAAGAGCAAGCATTAAATTTAGCATTCAGATTGGACTGACATAGTCAATCTGACCCAGCTTTTCAAAAAGGAACATTACTTCAAATTGTTACTTAATCAAAACTCTACACAGCCATTTTCCTTCTTCCAATCTTCTCCCCTAAACAACCCTTTGATTGGGTGATAATAAGAATGTTATATTAGATAGTTACCAAAAGTGACTTTATCTTCCTCCCACTGAAATGGCAACAGCAAGACAGCACCAAATCTGAAATGTAGGCCTGTGTACAAAATGTTTGCATGGCTGTAAGGAAAATAGGTGAACAACTGTATTTCCTCTCTTCCATAAGCAAGTTCCCCAGCCTTTGAAAGGACATTTGGATAAAATAAAGTGATGTTAAGAAGGAGAGAATTGAAAAGTCCTTTTGTGTTTCTGGAATATTAAAGGTAGCACTCTGGGTCTCACATTTGTCTCTGGTTTTTTTCTTTGCCGGTGCGCGATGGCTCAGTGGTTAAAGACACTGAGCTTACCAGCTGGAAAGCTGAGAGTCCAGGTTCGAGACGCAATCACCATGCAATGGGGTGAGCGCCCGTCCCTTGCCCCAGCTCCTGCCCAACTAGCAGTTTAAAAGCATGCAAATGCAAGTAGATAAATAGGTACCACTTTGGTGGGAAAGTAACAGCATTCCATGCTCCTTTGGCATATAGTCATGCTGGCCACATGATCGTGGAAATTATCTTTGGATAACACTGGCTCCCTTGGTCAAGAATCAGACACAACTGGAAAGGGAAACCTTTACCTTTTACCTCTTTCATTGCACTGAGAATCTTGATGTTCCAAAGCAAAGTTCCAGAGCTTGAGTAAATGTACTGCTTTGGTTCTCTCTTGGTATTCATGTTCTAGTCCTCTTTAGGGCTTCCTTGTAGATTGTTGACGTCCTCTAATAGCTGCATCTTTAAAAAGAAAACATAGCTTATGTCTCTCTATGAGTTTTATTTGCCAACTCATAGTTCCTTAAAGCCAAACATCACATTGTAAAAATGCTCTTGGTACCCACTCGTTCACACAGCTCTCTGTTACACAAGCTCCATTTGCCATTGAAAGAAGTCCCATTAGAAAAGATGCAATTGTGATTGCTTCATTAGGAAGCCCACCTTGTTCCCATTATGAATGGGACTTAAGTGATATTTCCTCTAAAGCTATTCCAATCTTTCTCAGCCTACTTGGAATCCTATGTAGGACAGACAGAGTTTCCAGAAGCAATTTAAGAAGAAATCTGTCCACTGCATGTTCCTTTCACCCATATCACCGAGAACTGCAAAGATTGGCAGAAAAACCTGTAAAATTAACTTTCTGAAGCTGCAGTTTAATTACTGGGTCTATGAAAAGAAGTGAAGCTTTGCCTCAACGAGGCCACTTTGCAGCAAAGGTAATACATGGTGAGCTGTTGGGCGAAGGGCTCAGAGCAAGGTTGCTGCTCTTTTCAGTTAGTGTTCTCTTTCCTACTGTTTGCTCTCACTTTAATTTCAGCCCTCAGAATTGAAGGGCAGTTAATGTTTGTTTGTTTGTTTGTTTGTTTGTTTGTTTGTTTGTTCGTTCGTTCGTTCGTTCGTTCGTTCGTTCGTTCGTTCATTCATTCATTGTCCACATACACTTGCCTGAATGTTGAGAAGCTTCTGGTTTCTCTTCAGATCAGATAAATCTTTTGCTTTTTACTAGAGAAGCTTCTTTCAGAAGCTTTTTTTGCCCAATCCCTTCTTCCTCCTGAGATGAGAGAAGTGGTGATATGCCATTTTGGATCATGGTTACCTGATCAACTGTCTGAATGGCAAGAAATGTAAATCAGCCTCCATCCAGTCTATTTTCAATTCATGTGTACTCAGGCTCTAAATTTGTGTTTATTTTGGCATGCAACTTTTCCTCACACACACACACACACACACACACACACACACAAAGTGTATATGGGTAAGGGAGCATAGAAGTTGCATTTTGCCTGGATGAAGTTTCATGCAGAGCATCCCTTAGAACAGTTAATTCCTCCTTCAACACACACAAAGAATTAAGTGAGGAGTTTTGATTCTAGCATGGTTCAAAGTGCATATTAAATGTATTTGATCCCCACCAACATTTAAATAGTTCCAAAAAGTTCCTAATTAGATTTGATTTAAAAAAAATGAATCAAAGAAAAATAATAATCAAAGAGTGAGATGTAGAGATTAGGAGATCACCAATAAAGTGGCCAAGTAGCAAAGAAATGGAATAAAATATTAATTAACATATGAAATTTTTAAAAAAAGTGTTAGAAGCTTTTAGAAAGGAAGCCAGACAGATATTGAAGGTTAAAGAATTTTCAGTATATGGGGAAGCCAAAGTAAAAATAATGATGCGGAGAGGCCTAATATGTCAGTTCCAGACCTTACTACAGACTGATTTTTTATAATAATAATTATATTAAAAATACAATTATAATATAAAAAATACAAATTAATACAAATTAAAAAATAAGGCAAAATAGAAAGTGCAAAAATTAGAACAGAGAAAAATTAAGCATATAAGAAAAAAGAAGACATATATTAAGAAATGACTACACCCCTCATCAAAAATATAATTTCACCTTCTCTCAAAATACAACAAATGATTTCTTCTTCCCATATCCCAACTCTTGTCTATAAACAAATCCTTAAATTACCAATTAATTTAATTAATAAATATAAATTAATATTTATAAATAACACAAAATATTAAACCTAATTAATATGAATGTATGTCTGTTAAGCATTATCAGAGATAATAACGTACTGATTTTTATCTTGATCAAATAAACCAACCTTATATTCCTTCTTTTTTACTTTTAATAATCTTGATCTGTAGTTCCCTCAAATAATAGCCTAGAATTTAATTTCTTTTTTTTTTCTTTGACACTTCTCACAAAAAAATTAGGAAAGTTATCTAGCTCACTCTTTTAGTTTGTTATTTGTATATTTCTTGTAATTGTTAAGACATCAGCCAGTTTCATTTGTATGAACAGTATAGCATACTTTCCCATATTGTTCTTGTATCTTTTTATTTTAAAATCCATTTTCAGATCAGTCTCAGTCTGAAAAGTTCTAATCACTCTTTTCCTATGTATTCCCAAAGACTTTTTTAAATTCTTAAACTTGTACTTAAAACTGCTTTTACTAAGGGTTGAAGGACACTCACCTAGTACTGACCAATCTTCAGTTCTTCCACTATTTTCCCAATGTCTGAAAAGCAGTTAACAAGCAATTTGCAGAACTGATTAGAAAAGGAAGCATGTGAACCCAGTGTCCTTTTCAAGGAGCTGACCATGGTTTGAACAAAAGGATGGTTATTCCCTCATCTCCTATAGCCCTAAACCTGCTTGAGACTACTGTATGGCGGCCTCCTTGTGAGAAGCAGCTGTATGGAGGATTTGTGGACAATCTCAAGTTCTCTCCTCCTCCTTTTAGCAGTGCCATCTCCAATATGCTATTTCTTCATCAGAAGTCCAATACAGCTTTATTTCTCACATGTTTGTACAGATGAGAGCATGGATAAGTTCAATGTTGGTGTTCTTCTCTGTATCAAACCCAAAATGGCCATGTCAATTCAAACATAAGAAAGCCTTAAAGATTCCAGTCATGCACAGTTTTGAGACATGGCATCCATTTGTCTTTCTCTGCTGTGTTTTATTTGCTCATTCAGCCCTGTTCTATCCCATTTCTGGACCAATCTGTGTTTACAAAGCATCCTGAACTAATTTTGTTTCCCACAAATACCCACCTTTTGTCCCCTTTTTAAACTTTTAAATCAAAATCTAGAGATGTGCAAATGAAAATATCTGTTTCAAACTGTGTATTAGTGTGGGAAATGCAAATCATTTGATTCACTTAACAATACACATTGCACAAAATCCTTGAACATTCATATCCATATTCAGGAAGTTGATAATTGATATTATTGGACAGTCACTTGTCTGAAATGGTATAAGGTCTCCTGCTTGAGCAGGGGGTTGGATTAGATGACCTCCAGGGTCCCTTCCAGTTCTATTCTTATTGATTGAAATGGGGCTCTTTGCTTCATATCATGACTTCTTTACTGGTTTTTTTTTTCCTTTTGCCACTGCACTTTAGTGCTAAAGGGCTACAGTAAAAGCTTTTCTGCCAAGGCATTTTTAAAAATATGATTACTCTTCAGAAGTGAATTAAGCTCTTTAATATACTTTAATTATGCCCTGAAGGAAGACCAGCAAGCAACAGAGCTTACGGGAAGCCCAGATACATTCTCCTAGCTGTTTTGCCCAGCAACTGAGACTTGAAATGCTTAATAGCCATAATAGCTTTTTCCTCATTGAGGACCATCACGATATCTTCCAGTTCCATAATCTATAGTTAACTCTGTGCCAAGTGAAAAGTGTTTCCTTTTATTATTCTGAATCAGAATCTACTATTCAGACTCATTGTATAATCCCAGATTCTACTTTTCTGAGAGAAAAGCAAGCAGGCTCCTTATCTTCCTTCTCCATGCCACATTTCCACAAAATAGAATTGTTCCAGGCCACTGATCATCGTAGTTCCTCTTTCCTGCATCTTTTCCAATTCTGCCTTTCAAATATTTTGGCAGTACTGCAGTCATTTATGGGGTGGTTCCAGTATGGATTTCTAGAAGTGTTGGCAATTTTATTGTTTTTAAGTTTCCTTCTTGAGGAGTCTAAAAAGACTTTGGGATGTTCGTAGCAACCATATCCACATACATATGCAATGGTCAAGTTAGAGAACGGAACCTTTCAGTAATTTTCCTCCATGTTCTCACTTAAGTCCATCTGCATCCTGATTTTGATTTCAATGGTAGAAAAAGTCTTTCAGCTTTCAAATCATAAAAACATCCTTACCCCAAGCAAGCAACCTAATTAGTAGCTCTGTGGGAGAACAATGAATAGTACTTTTTGAATACAAGAAAATATATTAGCCTCAAGGATTTCGTTTTGGGGTAAGCTTACTTAAACTTTAGTTAACCTTAAGTGCATTTTAACAGCCATATTCACAAAAGTGCCTCAAACTGGTTTTAAACTGGATTTGAGGAAGTGTCCTTATCTTGCATGCATGGATGAAGGCTTCTCTAGAAGTATACACAACGGCTAATGTGTGGACGTTTTTGACATATTATTACCAAATTAGACATCCTCAGTAGTATTTTAATCTGATAATGAATAATGTATGCAGTGAATATATAAATGGAAGATTTGGAGCCAGCCACTGAAATTCTCCAATACTGTATTGCCCAATGAAATAACTGATTGTTGCTAACTTGTTGCCTTTGTTGGGAAGTGAGCAAAACCCAGCATATCTGTAAAGCTCTAGTTACCTGCAAGAATACATATGTGGACCCATGCTCTTAAAATATAAGGTGAGAAGCAGGAAATCATAAATGTTAAACAGGAAGGGAGGGAGGGAGAGAGGGAAGGAGGGAGGGAGAGAGGAAGAAGAAAGGAAGGGAGGAAGGAAGGAAGGAAGGAAGGAAGGAAGGAAGGAAGGAAGGAAGGAAGGGAGGGAGGGAGGAAGGAAGGAAGGAAGGAAATCTACCAATGCTTTACAGAAATAAGACTATCCCTGCTTTCCATTTTTTGTTTGTTTAATTACATTTCACTTCCAGTCTGGTTGGTGTTTTGAACTGTGGCTTAAAAGACTAGTCTCCCAGGAAACCATACCCACGTGTGACTGAAAGTCTAACAAATTAAAGCACAGTTGGAGAAGGAAACATGACTGTAAAAATGCCATAGTGGGGTTCTATATATAATATCTATTTTTCTTTCACTAGCTTCAGATCAAATCGGCTCTGTTGACAAGTCAATAGATGATTTTTCAAGCTGCTGGAATTGCAAACTCAACATGGGAGTTGAAAGTCAAGCTGTGTTTCTTTTTTTCTCTCTCTTACTTCATTTTCGAATGCTGCTATTAAAACTATTAAAATGGATAATCTATGAAACTCTAGATGATGTTGCCTGTCAGAAGTAAGCCTAGGGGCCCTGAAGGTCTGGAATTCCAGGCCTTGAAGCAATCTTGAAGACAGGTACTTGGAACTTAACTCAATCAAGCCAATAGTAGCTGAAATGCTATTTCACCAAAGAAATATATTGCAATGTATCCTAGTGGAATCTGCATCTATACTGGAAATCATTAGGCACAAAAAGATGATGAATGAACGAATGAATGAATGAATGGACTTTTTTTTTTCAGTGCTTGCATGGATACATGATACTTTGCTTCTAACACCAGCCACTTGTTTGCTTGTTTTTCTTTTGCTGCCTATCCTTGTCTGTAAGATGGATTATCAAAGTTTGGTTTTAGCAACTGTTTAATCCATCCTCTCCATTATAAGGAGTAGAGCCCATATGGGCAGGTAAAAGCAAACTGAGCTAATCTGACATGGCATTGATGGAGTCCATTGGACCAAAGGAAAGCCAGAGTGGAATCTGGCACACTTGTATTCAAGATTGCTAGATATTTTAGACCCGATTTCCTGGGAGTTCCCCTTTGAACTCAAAGACAATGAGACAGGATTTCAAATGAGAGGTTTAAGTCTGAAACATGGCAGAGTCCAATCGGAAGGTGTGGTTTAAGAGCAAATTTAATTTAGAATTAATTTAATTTGAGCTGTTTCAAGACTCAAACTGACAAAAGAAAGTTTACCTGCAGATAAAGCTTTTATCATTGGTTTCAGTAATAGCTCAGCTCCTCCAGGGAAGGAGACCTCATCCCTGGCAGATGTACAGAGATACAGAGGTTGTACCACGATTTCATCTTGTTGGCAATATTCAGTTGGTTAATTAGGAGATGAAACAAGAGCTTGTTATCTGTTCTATAATTATTGGATGTATCCTGCTGTGCAGAATTTAACAGTAAGTTTTGACTCAAGAGATGACCAGACTGGTCAGCCTTGAATCTTATTCAGAGATCAGACAGCTAAACTGAACTCTCAGATGGGTAGGCAGGACCGTCATAGAAATGAAGCATTCCCCTTTCACAACAGACAGCAAAGTTAAGACTTGTGAGTGGCCACTAAGCATTGAGAAAAATTCCTGGACCCCATAGCAATACTAGCCTTGCTACTCCAAAATAGCTCTGACAGTCAGAGATTTTAATGGGTAATACAAAAGAATCAGTGGCCAGCTAATATATATCAGTGTTAGAGGCTGTCACCTTCTATGGAAGTAAAGTTGCACCTGCATATTATCCCGAATAATGTAAGGGGCAGCACAAATAATGAAGCGGTCGGAAAGGCTACAAAGTGTTTAGAAGCCACGTCCTAGTAGTTCAATTCTCTGCTTCAAAGCAAATCCTCACTTTGATTTGTGTATTGTTTCAATAGGGTGATTTCATTGAAGCTTCCTCAAACCAAAGCATCCTTGGCACCTCTCTGAGCCTGGCTGTTTTACTTATTTTGTTAGAGTATGGGGTTTTTTGTTTTTTGTTTTTTTAACTGAAATTGTGGAAAATATAAAATGACAGGAAATTTGAGATTTCCATAGTTGCATTTATTAGAAAGAGGAGGAGCAGGATTATTATCTCTAGTTCATTTAAACTTTTCTGCAGCTTTACTCCAGCAATAAACAGCTTGTTTGTTAGCATCTACATAAAGTGAGTAGGAGTTTAATGGTTCCCATGGTTTGTTCTTTCTTTCTTTAGAAAGAAAGAAAGAAAGAAAAACCCTAAAGCTGTAGCTCCCTCCCTCCAACAGCTCAATGAGGACTAAACATGTTCAATGGTTTCAGGGTACTGAAAGGATGGGAAATCAAGGTAGAAGGATGAATAGAATTAAGAATTCTGGGATAGAGAAAGGCTGACTGAATTGAACATTGAACTGTGATATTTTGCTGCAGATCCCACTTGTTGAAGTATAAAAGGGTTTTCTATATGTACATATGCTAGAGTTGAATGTTATCAGCATATTTATAATACCTTACTCCAAAGGATTGCAAATTTACTTTAATTTCCCATTTATGATTCAAGTACAATTTGCATCTGAAAAGTGCATTTTCTTCAAGTAATCACAGGGGTCTAATAATTGAGTTGGAGAGGACAGAAAGAGACTGGGAGCTAAGCTGCTTACCTATTTGCAGTCGGCTTTGTTTTTCTGTGTGACATTTAAATGCATCGCTATTCAGTGTAGCCAAATGCTACAGATACTTTGAAATTTGGAAGTATACTTCACTCTTCAAAGAGACTGCCCGGTGCTTGGGGTTCAAAGGCAAAATGTGCCTAGGTGTATCTAAACATTCTCAGGAGCATCTCTCTGCAACTCCCTATCCCAGTTGAGTCATTTGTAGCACAGATCTTGGGGGGAGGTCTAGCTATTTCGACAAGCTGTAGAAAAGGTGTTAGAGGAGCATCTCTGTGTGGTCCAAAACACCCTTTTGTTTTTGAATCGGAAGGGCTGCACAGCAATAGAAAGCCTATCTTAATTACTGATCCCAGCATTCCTCAGCATTAAGCATGCTAGATATGATATATGTTATAGTTCAGAAATTGTAGTTCAGGTTCTGGTATATTTCAGGAGTGTAATTCAAATTCCCCAGACCTCGTATAGTTCGATTGTTGGATGAGATGGGTAATTAAGTATTATCTGCCCTCAGATGCCTATCTTTCTGCCTGATGTACTAATTTATTCTGACTCCTGCTTAGAACACAGCCAGCATAATGCAACTCTAAATGCTACCAGAGTAACATCAAGGACTATTTAGTGGCCAAAATCTGAACCCCCTTTGCCAGAATAAGCAAGAGTGTCTCCCAAATGCAGGGGAACTGCCTTATTACATTACGCAGCAAGTGAAGTAGAGTTTTACCATATGTCTAAAAGTTAATCTGGAATTTAAAATTACCTAATTGCGTTGCTATTTGATGGTTGGATCATCAGAGATTGAATTATTTAACTCACTGAGTTGTTTAATCATATCTCATGGTAGATGAGCAATTCTTTCATGGCAAACTAGTGCACTCAACCTGAAGATGGAAGACAACATTTACAGCCACAAATCTGCAGGTAGCATCTAAAGGGTAAAGGCCAACGACACAAAGACTTTCGGGGAGTATTTTCTCTCGTTTCCTCTCTTCTTTATTTTCTTTCTTTGTTTATCCTCTCTAATGGGGAACTATGAAACTTTGGGCCTGGAGGCTGCAGAGTTTAGAACAGCGTAGTGTGTCGAAAGGATTGTATCAGAGCAAAAGAGAGTTGATTTGTGAAAGATAGTTGATGAAGTATCTAAATGTCCTTGAACAAAGAGGTAAAGAAACTGAAATAAAAGGCTATTATCTTCAGGGGGTTTTCCAGAATGGGTTTTCCTAGCATTACTAATTGATCTGCATTTGCTCCATCTTTTCTGTGGTGGAAAGATACCATAGTGGAAGAATGATGGTGGATTACAAACCCTTGATGTGTCCATGAATATGATAGGATAATTGCACTGTAATCGTATCTTGTGAGACCTCTTTGAAAAAGGCAATAACAACAACAACAACAACAACAACAACAACAACAACAACAACAACAATAACAATAACAATAACAATAACAATAACAAAATAATAATAATAATAATAATAATAATAATAATAATAATAATAATAATAATAATAATAATAATCAATAATAATAAAATGATCATGATAATGATAATGATGATAATAAGATAAAGTTGGAAAGGACCCACGCTCAGGCGAAAAACCCTATACCATTCAGACAAATGGCTGTCCAGTCTCTTATTAAAAAATTGCAGTGGTTGGAGCATTACAGCTTCTGGAGGCAGGTTGTTCCACTGGTTAAATTTCTAACTGTCAGGAAGTTCTCCTTAGTTCTAGGGTGCTTCTCTCTCTTGATTAGTTTCCATCAATTGCTTCTTGTCCTGCTTCAGGCGCCTTGGAAAATAGCTGATCTCTTCTTTGTGGCAGCCATGGAGATATGGAAACACTGCTATCATGTACCCCCTCGTCCTTCTCTTCATTAAACTAGACATACCCAATTCAGCA
Source organism: Azemiops feae (assembly GCA_023970755.1). Classification (NCBI taxonomy): domain Eukaryota; kingdom Metazoa; phylum Chordata; class Lepidosauria; order Squamata; family Viperidae; genus Azemiops; species Azemiops feae. Next base: position 429,534 of record JALGBA010004189.1, on the reverse strand, counting down.
AACGTTCTCGATATGCTTTAGCCTCCAGTCCTTAATCATCTTTGTTCCTCTCTCTTGTACTCTTTCTAAAGTCTCAACGTCTTTTTTACATCGTGGTGACAAACTGGATGCAGTATTCCAAGTGTGGCCTTACCAAGGCATTGTCACAAAGTGAGTATTAATAATTCATGTGACTTGATTCTATTATTCCCTCTGAATGCAGCATGCACTATGTTGCCCTTTTGGCAGCTGCAGCACACTGCTGACTATATTTAAGTGATTGTCCACTAGGACTCCGAGGTCCCTCTCACAGTTACTGCTATGGAGAAGGACCACCTATACTATACCTGTACATTTGGTTTGTCTTGCCTTAAATGTAGGAAACCTGCTTTTTTCACCATTGAAACTCATGTGTTAAATAGTATGCCCAGTGTTCAAGGTCTGTCAGATCTCCTGTATCTTAAGCCTGTCTTCTGGTGTGTTGGCTATCCTGCCAGCTTGGTGTCATCTGCAAATTTGATGATTTCCCCAATCTATCCCCTCGTCCAAATCATTGATGAGAGGTTGAAGAGCACTGGGCCCAGACAGAGCCTGGGCACCTACCACTTTCCCCCATGTATATGCGGTTCATGAGGACCACACGCGAGTACGGCGGTCAGCCCGCTACGGATCCATCTGGTGGGGATGCTGTATAACCACATTATTATATTTATCGAGTAGTAGGTTGTGATCTACTTTATAAAATGCCTTACTGAAGTCCAAGTAAATTATATCCACAGCACTTCCTCTGATCACTAATTTGTCACTTGGTCAACTAATTACATATTATCCTTTTTTTTTTGATTTGTCTGGCATGATCTGTTTTTGACAAACCCATGTTGGCTTTTAGTAATGACTTTGTTTGCCTCTAGGTGTTCGCTGATTCGTTGTTTGATTATCTTTTCCAGAATCTTCCCAGGTATTGAGGTCAGGCTGATAGGTCTGTAGTTTCCTGGGACCATTTTTTCCCCTTTTTTGAAGAATGACTCATGCTAGAAAGAGTGGACTGAGATATGTGGCAGTGGGAGATTGGGACTTACCATGGTCATATCCAAAGAAAGATTTTTAACCAGAACATTTTTTTTTTGGCTTAGATCCAGTAGGCTGCAAAGGGTGCTGAAGAAAATACTGTATTTCTAGAAGCTGGAGATGAAGCTGGCAAATCAGATGAATATCCTGTCCTATCAGTCACGACTTTAAGGACATGGTGGTTATTACCTACACTGTGGTAATGTTTGTGCTCAAAAAGATTGCATTATTATACAGTAGGTTATAATGCACTATAAATGCAGTTTTTGCATAATACATTAATAATGGGATCCAGAATAGTCAGCTATCTAGAAATTAACAGCATTTCTTATTTTAGTTAGGAAATGTCCATTGTTTTATAATTGGCATCATAAAGTATTGCTTATAGTTAAATATTCAGTCGCATATATGATTTGTATGTACTAACAAAAAACATTTTCACCAAGAGTCCACCATAGAATTTCATTTAGGTATTTCATATTTGACATCAATATTTTGCTGAATTAAAGCTGCCTATGATTTCATGACATTTCTCTCATTGCTGAGTTGACATTTCAATATAAAAAAACCCTGCTGGCGTAGAATTGTTGATTTGCTGAAATAATATTCAGTTTAATCATTTTTGTTTAAGCAATCTCTCTTCCTCTCTACAAACTGAGAAAGCTGGATTGACTGTAGGTTATTCAGAAATAAACTTGTTATTATTGATAAAAATGAACTTAATTCCTTTTTCTGGATGCTAAAATGGAAAATGTGCACAATGGCAACAAATCTGAATATATTACTAAGTGAAATTTACTTAGAAGTAAACATTGAATTTCAAATTATTTTTACCCAAGGAATTACTAAGGGTTTGTAAAAAGAGTTTGAGACATAAGGTTCCATGTCATCAATCAGGCCAGTTACTCAGGCCTGATTTCTTAAGTTAACCTAATCCACAAGAGCGTTATGATATTACAATGAAGTAATAATCTGATTTCTTTGGAGGAAAGATGAGATGTAAAGCAGATTTTCACATTTAGATTTATTTATTTAATTAAATATTTTGCATGATTTACGTCTTACCTTTCTGTCCAGGGAAGTCAACAAATATGCATTAAAACAGTTAAAACAATCCTATGAGAAACAATTTAAGGTACTATTCAAACTACACAGAGGAAAGGTATGGCCAAAGAGAAAGCAGATTAAAAAAAAAAAAGCAGAAATGACACAGGCAATTTACCACTGTCAAAGGTGTATGTTGCCTGATTTGACATCAGTGTAGGAAAAGGCTCAATAAATGAGTCTCAGAAAATGAAACCATCCTTTAAAGTTTTTTGTCATTGAACTTTATGTCTCATCTGGTTCATACTCAGTGACCTGTTTGTTTGGGTGGTAAAAACTGAAATTACTTAGAAAATTTTGAAATATTAAAATCAATATCTTCAATAGTGCTAAGAAAACAATATGACCAGTTGACGTCATAGACAGAGTCCTAAAATGCTCCTAATATCATGTTCTAATTAGTCACCTAGCTGCCACATTTTGTACCAATTAAAACTAAAAAAAACCTTATGGACGGACCCACATAGTCAAATCAAGATGTTCTGATTGGGTGGAGGTGTGTTCTGATTGGTTAGGGGCTTGGCTGTGCTCTGATTGGATGGAGGGTTGGCTGTGCTCTGATTGGCTGGGTGTGTGTTCTGTCTGGGTGGGGGCTTTGTTGTGCTCGGATTAGTCTGAGTTGCAGCGGGATTTGAGATGGAGAGCTGCATTGCTGTTGTTTGGCTTCACGTTCGTGGTCGTGCCATATCATCAAGGTGGGTGTCAGTTTGCTTCATGTATGGATTGGAGGGGTTTGAAATGGCTAATGATGCAGCTGTGGTCTGGTTTATGGTTTATGGTCGTGCCTCATCATTGGTGTGGGTTTGGGTTTGCTTTTTGCGTGGATGTGTGGTGGTGACATCCTGTGTGGTTTTCGTGAGTGTGGGTCTAGTGTCAGAGCACAGCCAAGCCCCTAACCAATCAGAACACACCTCCACCCAATCAGAACACAGCCAAGCTCCCACCCAATCAGTTCATACCCCCACTGCAGTTAAAAGGAAGAAACAGCTGCGATCACACATTGCTCCTAGAAGCATAAGGCCGAAGAGACACCAGCCTGAAGATGACGAATGAGACTTCGTCGAAACGTCGCCAAGATACTTCCAATTTTACGTGGGAGAAAACCCGAATTACCAAAGACCTACATACAAACACCCGTGAAAACCTCAGAAAACAAATATCGTACCTCTATGGGGAGGAAATCTACCATCTGACCAGGACCTATGAAAAACTCGAAGTCCAAAGAGCTTCCATTTTATGTGACCTCACATTCTTACGCAACTGCCGAGATCAAAATTTAATCCCCACATGCTTCCAATTGAAATTCCACTCCAACTCTGCAGCCACCAAACGCATCCTGAAAAGAACAGAATTGGCCCTAATCAGAAATGAACTTCACACAAAAAGATTCCTCCTAGACCGAATCAACAAAGATCTCCTCACACCTCACCTCAAACTCAGCAACAAGATCCACCCCGCACTTTGGGACAAATCCAAACAACTCGCCGTCTGGAGAGCCGAAACACAGACCACCCTCAAGACAGACACATACACCAACAAATTCCGAAGACTACAAGAACGCCAGAAACAAACCCCTCCTCCCTCACAGCCATACATGAAACAAACAGTGCATAACATCTCAGATAGGATCCTCACCAAAGCCGAAACCAATGTCCTTTCCAAAGGATTCAACTTTGCAGTCACTCCCAAACACATCCCCACGGAAACCATTATATGCGGAGTTGAAACCAGCCTGACCAAAATCAACCCCGACGACGCTAACAGAATCAGACTCGAAATCTCCAACATCCTCCAACATCTTGCACCAGCAAGCCACCCAAAAGCAACTTACACAAAGAGGAACAGACAGCACTACTTAACCTGAAAGAAGACACCAGCATAATAATCCTACCAGCAGACAAGGGCAACGCCACGGTGGTTATGAACACATCTGACTACCAAACCAAATTAACCAACCTACTCCAAGACTCCACATACAAACCCCTAAACACAGATCCCACCACCTACCTGGAAAAAACCACTAGATCCAAAATAAAAGCCTCCCCCATCAGCGAAGAGATCCAGCAAAGAATCATTCCCAGAGAAAAATCATCCAGATGCCCTAAGCTCTATGGACTCCCCAAGATACACAAAGATGGAACCCCACTTAGACCCATAGTCAGCTCCATAGGCTCACCTCTACAAAACCTAGCCAAATTTCTCGTCAAACAACTACAGCCCTACACAGAATCCATCACCTCACACGTAAAAAACTCATTCCAATTCATAGAGATCATAAAGAAACAAAACTTACAGCCCAGCGACCTACTCGTGAGCTTTGATGTCATTTCCCTCTTCACCCAAGTGCCAATCAAAGAAGCCTTGACAGCTATCCAAAACAAATATAACCCCCCAAGCACATCCTAGATCTGACCAACCATTGCCTATCCAACACATACTTTATCTACAACGGACAAAAATACAAACAAATAGAAGGAGCACCCATGGGATCACCCCTCTCACCTGTCATTGCAAACCTCTACATAGAACACTTTGAAACCCAAGCTCTAGAAAAATCTGATCACAAACCCAAACTCTGGCTCAGATACGTAGACGACACCTTCATAATCTGGCCACATGGGAAAGAAAAAACTAGACAACTTCCTCACACACCTCAACAGCCTACACCCCAAAATACAGTTCACCATGGAAACAGAAGCTAACAAGCAACTTCCCTTCCTGGATGTCTTAGTCTACAAGAAATCCAATGGCTCCCTAGGACACACCATCTACCAGAAGAAAACACACACAAACCGCTATCTGCACGCACTCTCACACCACCACCCAGCACAGATCAACTCTGTAGCCAAGACACTCATCTCGAGAACAAAACGCTTAGCTGACGAACAACACCTAAAAACCGAACTACACACTCTCACTAATGTACTAACATCCAACGGATTCCAAAGAAATAAGATTACCAACCTAATCCAAAAAGAAACACCCAATAAAATCCAAGACAGAGAACAAGAAAATGGCAAAGCCCTCCTCCCATACATAAAAGGCACCACAGACAGAATCAGCAAGATCCTCCACAAACACAACATCAAGACAGCATTCTGCACAAACCGAAAAATATCCACCATCCTAAGAAACCCCAAAAACAAAATTGAGTTAGAAAATCAAGGAGTATATGAAATCCCATGCACTGCCTGCCCCACCACATACATCGGACAAACCAACAGAAGAATAAGCGCACGCATTGAAGAACACAAGAACTCAGTCAGAAAAGAGGAACCAACTTCTTCCCTGGTCCAACACCTTAAAGCCACAGGACATAAAATTGACTTTAAAAATACCAGAACTATCGCCAAAACTGAACACTTTAACAACAGAATAATCAGAGAAGCCATCGAGATAGAAAAATGCCCACACAGCATGAATAAACGAGATGATACCTCCCGCCTACCAGCCATTTGGAAACCCACCCTTATTGACAAACGAGTCCCTAACACAAAGAATGACACTAGACCCACACTCACGAAAACCACACAGGATGTCACCACCACACATCCACGCAAAAAGCAAACCCAAACCCACACCGATGATGAGGCACAACCACAAACCAGAAACCAGACCACAGCTGCATCATTAGCCATTTCAAACCCCTCCAATCCATACATGAAGCAAACTGACACCCACCTTGATGATATAGCACGACCACGAACGCGAAGCCAAACAACAGCAATGCAGCTCTCCATCTCAAATCCCGCTGCAACTCAGACTAATCCGAGCACAACAAAGCCCCCACCCAAACAGAACACATCCCCATCCAATCAGAGCACAGCCAACCCCCCATCCAATCAGAGCACAGCCAAGCCCCTAACCAATCAGAACACACCTCCACCCAATCAGAACACAGCCAAGCTCCCACCAAATCAGTTCATACCCCCACTGGCAGTTAAAAGGAAGAAACAGCCGCGATCACACATTGCTCCTAGAAGCACGAGGCCAAAGAGACACCAGCCTGAAGATGACGAATGAGACTTCATCGAAACGTCGCCAAGACACTTCCAATTTTACGCGGGAGAAAACCCGAATTATATATATATATATATATATATATATATATATATATATATATATATATATATATATATATATATATATATATATATATATATATATATATATATATATATATATATATCCCAATTCAAAGTTAGAATCCAGCACAGTAAAAAAAAAAAAGCTCGCAGTGATAGACTTCCCCTTTGTATCTCCCTACATTCATTCAGATTTGGGATATCTTATTGTTTGTAGTATCATAAAATCAAATTGTCTATCAAAACAATTTGATTTTATGATATATCCATGACACAGAAATTTTTTGTTCACAAATCAGATCACAGTTACAGAGGTACCCAGTATTTGTTGAAGGTATTCAAAAGTTGTTTGCTGTAACCCTGGTGACTATATGAAAAAAATCCCTGCCTATTGACCTGTCTCTGGGGATAATTCATAGAGCTTTTCAGTGATCTCTTAAATCCTGTTGTCTTCCTTTTTTACTTCTCTCAACTTAGCCAAGCATATTTTTGTTTCTCTCTAGTCTATCATATGCTTATATCTTATGACCCAAATGTGTTTTGTCTCTGCTTGGTAATCACTATCTCAAGGCAGCAATTGTTTTGTCTTGTGCACAATGGATTGACTGTTTTTTATTGCAGTCCATGATAGTCTTAGAAACTGTCTCCAGCAATTCATAATTTCAAGGTGTCAGTCTTCTTTTTCCACTTTTGCTCAACATCCAGCTATCACAACCATATATTATCACTTGAAGAACCATTGCTTCAACTATTTTTATATTTGTTTGAAAAAAAGTCTTTCTCCTTCCAAACTTATCTAAATTTATCATTTCCTCCCTCTTATTTATTTACGCTTTACTTCCTCGGCATAATGTCTATGTGTATTTATTCCTGAGCCTAAGAAAATAAAACTAGCTACAATTTTCACTTTGACATTAATCCAGATTTTTCATTTTCATTTTTTTACTTTTATAATAAGCTTTTCTTAAATCTTTTTTTTTACTTGCTAAAAAGACAGGGACATGTTCTAATCTCAAATTATTAATAGTTCAACTTCCAAGTTTGATTCCAGTTGTCATCTCTTTCAATTCTGTGAATCCTATGCCAGACAAGCCCATATAGAATAATATGTCTCTTTGTCTCACTCGCTTCACCTATTCTGAACCATTCTGTTTCTTCAAACTCTGTAGTTTCAATAGCTTCCTATTCACTCTAAAGATTCTCAAAAGAATAATCCTGTATCTTGGCATGCCTTAATATATCACATATTCTGGCATTATCTACACAAGGACCTTACTTTTTTAGATGAAGGAAAGGTAAATGTCTTTCTTACTCATTCTATTTAATCTGAAGAGAACTTTGTTTACTGCCAATCTGTTACACAGATAAAACAAGGTCCCTGATAATCCCACTACACACACTGTGTTTTCTGTTAACAAATCTTATGCAAGATGTAATTGGCCATGGTGAAGGCAGGCCTCAGGTCTTCCTCTTGTCATGGAGTCATCCATCAAGGGCTGGGGTAGACATGCCATCCTCTTCAAATCCAAGTACAGCAATGAAACCATATGTACAAAAGAAACTAGCAGCACAACCCAAAATTGCTTACTATGTCTGATTGTCATCTGGAGTCTTGAGCTTATATCTAAGTGGTTCATGAACTCTTATGTGGACTGTGAAACCTCCAACCTCATTTGTGCATACATAACATTTAGACAGCACTAAGTAGAACTTCTCTTTTATAAACCTTGCTGTAGGTTTAGATGATGACAAAACAAGTTCTTTTTATTAACATTTGCTCCCCTGAATTTTGCAAGGTTACCCAAATAATGTACAGCTTATAAGAAACAGGGAACATAATGATACAGTTATCAGGCATAAAAATATACTTACTTGCAGATACAAGAGTCAGATGGCCAACCATTAAACTTGCAATCTTGGCTGAAAAGATAGAAAAAGGGATAAATGTAAAAGAAAAATAAAATTTGGACATCCAGTTGAAAGGGCAGAGTATGTGCCATGAAAGAGATGTTATATTCCCTCTGCCAGGTAGATGGAACAAAAAGCAAACCTAAAAATTTTCATTATCATCAAAACCCCTTGGTTAGGTTAGCTCTGGTCCATCCTTCCATTGCCCCTCATTGTTGTTGTTGTTGTTGTTGTTGTTGTTGTTGTTGTTGTTGTTGTTGTTCTTCTTCTTCTTCTTCTTCTTCTTCTTCTTCTTCTTCTTCTTCTTCTTCTTCTTCTTCTTCTTTTTCTTCTTCTTCTTCTTCTTCTTCTTCTTCTTCTTCTTCTTCTTCTTCTTCTTCTTCTTCTTCTTCTTCTTCTTCTTCTTCTTCTTCCTCCTCCTCCTCCTCCTCCTCCTCCTCCTCTATATTCTTTTGCTCCTCTCCTTTACTAAATCTTGCCTGTTTATCTAATATTTGTCTATCTGTGGTTCCATTATTCTTTGCAGAATCTTAAGCAAAACTTTGCTTCTGTGAGGAGTTAGTAAAATGGCTTTCTTCCTTTCTCCTTTGGCATGAATATATTCACCATTTTTTCCCAGCCTCTAGATTATCCACAGTCTTGCTCTGTTTGTTGAAGAGTATATATAGCACTTTAAGTGCTGCTTTGACAGCTAGCTGATTCCTTGTTGTTTCTAACTTTCTAGTGGAGATGGTTCCTTAATCTAATCTATGTCTACAAATGTTTCTGACATTTTAGAATCATGTTTAACTAAGGGTTTCAAAATAGTCTTGCCATCTTTCTTTCATATCATTTGCCTCTTTTATATATTTCCATAATAGTTGTATCTTATCTGTAAGCTCTCCTATGATCTTTTTGATCTCCTTAAAAGTATCTTATGTTATCTCTCATAATCCTTTCTAATATTGACATTCTTGGCTGAGATATTTTTCCTTGTCCTATCTGGCTTGATGGTAAAAGTGTACTCTCAATTCATGTACTGTATATCCATCCTATTGCCAGCTATCTTGATTATCCAGATCGCTTGTTCTGAAAACCACTGGTTTCATTTCCTCTTTGCAGTTTTTTTAAAATATATTTTATTGATTTTTTAATATAAACATCTTGATATTTGGTAAACAGCGTGTTGTCTGGGTTTATATTTACAAAGTAATCACGAATGATTAATTTCTATATTCCGAAATCCCCATAAAAACTTTGCTTGATTTTCTCTTCTTCCAATAATATTCTCTTTGCAACCTAAATTAATACAATTCTTATTAATTTGATAGGTAACAATTAAATATCAAGATTTTTCTAAAATTTCTACCAATAATAAATACTCTTTGCAGTTTTTTTGGGGGGGATTCTTTTTTTAGTTTGGTTTTTACCATCTCTTATCTCTTTTTGTAGATCCTCCTGTTCTGCTTTTCAAAAGACGGGTTTTCTGAATCTATTCCTTGTATTGACCTCATATTCTGACCGTATGTCTTCCAGATTAAGTCTTGCTAGCACACATATTATATTTAATATTCTAAATTAGGAATTAAGTCCATTTTCTTGGATTATAATTCCACTCATATAATTCTGATGATGACCATATAGTGATGCCCAAGTGTAAATTATGCATTCATATTGCCTGATGCAGTTATTGGCATCAAACAAAGAATTCTCTTTGCAAAACCCTGTTAATCTACTTCTGTGTCACTGCATTTATTGACTCCAAATCTTCCTGTAGTTCCAGTTTCCCCGTGTTTCCAATCTCAGTATTACAATTACTCATAGGTTTTACTATATTTTTTAGATATTATCTTTAATACCTCTTTTACGTTATCATGGAATTCTTCAGTGTCTTTCTGTGCTGCATTTGTATAAAGTAATACAACACTGAGGTTCACCGAACATTGACTAATTCTAATAGATATACAATTTTTTCTTGGGTTTGAGAACATAGTCAGCAGTGGACTTTTTGAGTATAATTACTATTATTTCCTTTCATATTGTCTCATGCCTTGAATAATCATCATGTAACGATCTGATTTAAAGCACTGTATCTCATTTGTTCCTAAATAACTGAGATTTCCACTTCATTTTAACTTCAGTAATTGAAGTTTTTCTTAGTTTGAGCTTCTCACATTCCATGTTTCAGTTGTATATGATCTGATAAAATGAAAAAATACCACAATTGAGGAGGTCATACATCTGCCACATCACTCTTGGCATTTTTATTGAGCTCTCCCAACACGTCAAGATAGCTGCAAATTTCATTAAATTAACACACACACACAGACACACGCACACACAAGAAAAAAAGCTATAATAGTCTTCTCAGAGGGAAAGAAAATAGCAACTTGCAAAATATTATCAATGTGGGGCACTTTTTTTAATTCTTCCATAACTGTGAAAACAGATGGGAAACTCCTATCTTGTTAATAAAAGAAGAAAGAAACTTTTGCCCTATTAAACTTAAAAAAAAATTAAATGCTACTACGAAAATATTCAATTGCCAAGATTTCTGCAGTCTAATTTTTTTTGGCTTTCAACAAATCTAGTTAAAGAATGTTCTCCTAAAAATTCATTTTAGTATGTAATCAATAGTCAAAACCTTAATACTGGCCATGGTAATCTTATAAAGGAAGATATACTGATCACAATTTTTCAGCTATTGAGTTGATAACTAAGTCATGGCAGTCATTATCCCAACCCCAGCATTTAACCGTAATTCTGACTCAGAACTCAGAACTCTGAACTCTGAATCAAAGCAATACAAATCAATGCAACCCATTCTGGGCTGTTGTGTAATGGCTCCAAGAAGCATTGGTGTGTTGGGGGGGGGGGCTATAAATACAAATAATTTGTAATCACTTTCAAATTCAATTTCTTGGTATTGATCTTGAATGAGCACAACTCACAAACAATTCTGCCTTCTGGTATTAAAGTTCAAGTTATTTCATAGGCAGCAATAAAATTATTTTTTCTTCTCATTATTAATAACAACAAAACAACTGCTTTAAAATTGAGGCTTTAATTATTCTGGTTTCAGCCAGGGAGGGCAATATTTTGTATGCAGAATGTTAACTTTCTGCAGTATCCAGTATGTATTTTCTGCTTATTAATAAACCCAGTAATTTCAAATCAGATTTCACTCTCATGTGTACATTCAGTGTAGATCACATCGATATCAATTAATCCATAACAGTGTTAGGAGAAAAACATTAATGAAAGCATGGACTTAATAGAATAATTTTCTAACACTTTTTTTTTTTAGTTTACTAGCAAGTTAATAAAACATATTTCAGGATTTTTTTATTTATATAAAGGTGATAGGTAATTGGTCAGTAAAAAAAGGTTGTCTTTATTGTTCTAAAAGATGACAGAAATATAGTGAAATTGGACGACAAAAACTCCAGAAGACTAATTAAAATGGAGAATAAAATGTGTCTTGTACATTTCTGACAAATTATGTTTTATTTCTTTATTTGATTGATTCGTTGATGGATTTTTATAATCGCCCATCTCAGCAAACGACTATGGATGGCTCACAGTTCAGAAACATATATTATAATTAAAATCTTAAAAACACTTTAAAACAATGAAAACCATTAAAACACTAAAAAACATTAAAACGTCTAATTAGTTCCCTTGTTGGCTCACTTGAAAACAAAATGTCATGCTTATTACAAGTTTCAGTACAATGTTTTAACTAGATTTAAATAGTTTTATTTTAGTTATAAAAGAAAATGAATATTCCCCTTTAGTGAAAATAAAGTGCTGAAGGAGGGCTAATGGAGTAACATCCAGCCTTGGTAAAACATTCTGTTCCAATGCAATAAATATAGTTATATTACACTGTTTAGAAACTGTTGCCTGAAGCATAAAGCAAGGACTTTTGGGAATTTGGGTTTTGTACTGCAGGAAGTATAACTTGATTACATCATGATAGTTTGCCATAAAACAGATTTAACAAGCAACTTAAATATATTGCAAAGTGGGGCTTAAGACCTTAAGCGGATGTGCTCTTGCAGTATAATGGGATTGCCTTCTAGAACATAGGGGCCTGTCATGCATTAAGACACAATGATGTCAGATGGACTGCACCTGAGGTATGACATCATCACATAAATGCTGCAATTCCATCATAGAGTTTGATGCAGGTATGTGTGTGATGATATCGTCACACATATATCATTCCCCCCCCTTGCCCTCCCCCATCACGGGCGGCCATGCTTAAATGTGATCAGAAACATTTGGTTCACCAGGCAACAGTCTTCCAACATGTTAGGAATATCTTTCACATCACCTGGTATCTGCTCCTTTCGGTTTAGATATCAAGCATTTGCATAGTCAAAACTTGTGGACATTTGAGCTCTGGGCCTTTCCTCTATATTCAGCATCTCACAACATCAAAGGTTTTATATATCCTGTGCTGAAGGCCCCAAGGTAGATGGTTTTCCTACATTTATGTAATTGAGGCGGGGTAACAGAGAAAGCTACTATTGCTGATATTAGGCTAGTGGGGAAGTTAAGATAGTTGATTGCAGTAGGTCTCGTGCGCAAATGCTGTTATCAACAAGTGGGACTTTGGAGTTGAGATCGATCACAATCAGATGGGAATTGGTGAGCAAAATAAATACATAGTTTCGAACTTTGAATTTCTAAATCAAGCAACTTCAGCGAGTGTTAAATTCCAGAGCCGAATAGAACTCAGGTCTCTGGTGGAATGAGGGTTTGTACCATGTGACTTGGCTCAGAAACGACTGTTTAATGCAGAGGCTGACATCTGCAAACACAACCATGGTCAATAATTTATATAAAGAAAACTACAGCAGTCACCCATCAGAGAATGCAGCTTTCCCCTAAGCTTGGATACAAGCCATTTCATTAAGCAGAGGCTTATTTAAAACTTGCAGCAGTTTTGCAGAAAGCCTGATAAGTTCACCATTTCAGAGAGAATAAAAAACAGGATGGGTAGTAATCGTGTTCAGTGTTTAATACATTTATGAAATGTGTTAGGCTATAAAATATTTTCCCTAGCTAAATCTTTCTCTCTTCTTCTTTTCTTTCAGTTCATTATTTTAACAGATTTTCCTTCAGAAAAGAAACTAAGAAGACAATATAGATCATTACTAAATGATATAATTGGGCTTAGAGCCAAAAGGCCATTACACAAACAAAAAAGCACAAAACTGCCTCTTGGAATTTTGCCAGTTCCCTCTACTCTCCGTAAACTACTATATTCTCCTAAAGTTGCCTCTGAGTATGTGCCCCAAGGGGCAAAAAGAACCAAAACTCAGAGCTTTGATCCTGCACAAACAGAAATACTTGCAATAACAAGCACCTTTAAAATTCAGCTGATGGGTTTCTATGTCCCTGTACTCTTCCAGTGAACATAGTTTGGGAACTCGTTAAACTATTTTAGCAAATATTTGAAGAAACATTACTTCAGTAGCAACCTTCCATCTTGCTTACTCTCTTGCTATCTTTCTTTTTTCCTGCTATTGACCCAGCAACAGGGAATAACTTTTGTGCAATTTTTCCCAGCATTCCCAGCAAATACAGAATTATTGCTCTCTCCTCTAGGAGAACAAACCATATTGGATCTTCTTCATCTAGTGAAGGACAGCAAATTTCTCCCTTCTTCCAGCAATATATCAGGGTATCGGCTTTTCCTCACTTCTCCCTAACTGTGGAATGAACATACTCTGAAAACCTCCTTTTTTCCCCTGCCATGTCATCATTGATGCTTTCATCTCATTCCCAAGCCATTTGGTTGTTGGGTGGGATCTGCCTAGCTTCCTTTGGCCACTCTTGCTGCTGCAGTAAGTGTCCCCAGTCACTGGAAAGCACTCCCCAGCAGTTTAGTGGCTGCATTGGCTTGGACCACAGGAGAGACAGGATAACCTGCTTCCACAGAGTAATGCTCCACCTGCACTTTCTATAGCACTTTTCAGAACTTATGTAGGCTCCTCATAAATGTAGGGTCACAGGTTTTTGGAAACAGTACTGGTCTTGGGTTACACAGGGTCAATTTATTCTCCAAAGCACCAGAGGGCAGGACAAGAAACAATGGATGGAAACTAATCAAGGAGAGAAGCAATCTGGAATTAAGGAGAAACTTCCTGACAGTGAGTACAATTAACCAGTGGAACGGCTTGCCTTTCAAAGTTGTGGGTGCTTCATCACTGGAGGTTTTTAAGCAGAAAACAGATGGTCACTTGTCTGAAATGGTATAGGGTCTCCTGCTTGAGCAGGGCATTGGACTAGAAGACCTCCAAGGTCCCTTCCAGCTCTATTCTGATTGAAGAATTTAAACTGGGTTCTGCCAGTTCTGTTGCTTGTTCTCTCATTAGTACTGCCATTAGAGATTTTCCACTGCTTGTAGATAAGGCATTCTAAGGCTCTATTTTTCCTCACTTTTTGATATTAGTTCTGAGACCTTGGCGCCAATATTAAGCAGCTGCAGATTCTGTGGCTATTTGTGCAATACACATGGTATCTTTGGTCGCTTTTGGTGGGGGTGCCATCATTTTGCTTACTCTATTCCATTCTCCATATATTCCAAACTGAGGGCCAATTTGGTGAAGCAGTTAAGGCATCAACCTGGAAAGCAGGAAACTGTGAGTTCTAGTTTCACTTTAGGCACAAAGCCAGCTAGATGACCATGGGCCAGCCCAGCTCTCTTAGCAAACAAGAGCAAACCACTTCTGAAATCTTGCCAAAAAAACCCACCCATCTCTACTAGGGCTTGTCCAGGCATTCACCAGGTGTACACACACATACAAATGCAACTTCAGTGCACTGGGAGCCCTGATGATGATCATTGTCAATATTCTCCATGGCCATTCACCTGCATCTTCTGGGTGTTACCCACAAGGTTAGAGCGGGACTCCTTGATTATTCACTGTCAGCACTGACATTATTTTATTATACTAGTCAAGGACAGAGCATATTCATTATCTGCTGTTTCCTCCTACTACTCCTCTGTGTCTTCTATCAGTGGGACTTTCCTGGAATATGGTGGGTTTTTTTTTAAATCACTTCCATGTCCATATATTCCAGAAATTATTGGAATATATGTATCCCTGTTCTTTGGAGATGTATATGTGTGTATATCTGCATGGGTATACAGAATGTGAGTTTATTCAAGGATGAGCCTGGCCCTGTAAATCACACTGTCCTTCCACACGATTTTTCTAGCAGGTATCTACAGGTATTTTATTTTGCATCTTTTTGCATCTTTTTTATTATTGTAAACTGTCTAAGATACTGTCTATTCCTTGTGACTTTCTCATATCTGTAATATAGGATATGTGTAAAAAATGTAAAATGCTTAACCAAAGTAAGTAAGAGGCAATGTCTCAGGATTTTCCTTGTTTATATCCTGCAGCAACAGAAGTGACCAAATTACATTAAAACTGCCATATTGAAAAAAGACCGTCATGCCTTGATTTTAATTTCTTCAGTTAATTCCGGTGACTTTTCTTTCGTACAAACATTGTCTTTGCTTAATCTGATGGCTTCAATCTCTTTGCCAGCTGAAATATCAAATCTGCAGTGGTGTAAGAATGGAGGATTAATTTTAATCATGCCAGACATTTATATATTTGTAACTGGAAAAATAAGTTACAGAACTAAATAGGGATTTCATGGGAAAGAATAATGTTGAGGAGTAAGAGATGGCCTTGAAGAAGGTATTCATCAGTTATTATGTAAATAGCAGTTCAGCCCAGAAAGCAAGGAGTGAGTGAGAAAGACACTCAAGGTTAGCCTGCCTTGATCTTCTTTGATAAAAAAGAAGGGAGTCTTTGGCAGCTTTCAAGTTTCTGTTACAGTGTTATACTCTACAATAATAGAGCTCCAGGAATTATTGTGAGGTCTGTTTCCTGACCTGATCTACCTCAAAGGCATCAGTCTTAAAAGCCTCACAACCTTCTAATCAGAGAGCTATTGAACTTTTCCTTTGATTGTGAAGATGGCACCAGATCCTCAGGGCACTTTACTATATGTAGAACAGCTTGCTCAAGCATTGTTAAAACATCAATGGCAAGTAGACATAGAAATAATAAATTTGCACAATGCCATGGTCCAGTTAATGCACCATTATCTCAGCCACAAACAACTAAAAAGTCTACAGCCTGCCAATCTGCTTTTGCTCTCATGGGATGTTAACAGAGATGTTTGGAGGATCCCAGAATCAAATTCTAAATTTACAATTCAGAGCAATTTTTTAAGGTGGGTTGACTACGAGAATTTCCTGATTGCCCCAAAGATTGCTCTAAGATGACATTTTTTCTGAGTGCTGTAGAAGGACAGACCAAATGGACTGGACCCTTCATTGATCATAGTGATCCATTTCTGGATAATTAAAAGAATTTCATATAAAGATTTCAAGCTGCAGTTGACAATATAAGCAAGAGAACAATAGCAAATTTAAATGTTTACAATCTGAACCACAGTCAACCACAGAATTTGTGACTACATATGGGATTTGTCAGTAGTGTGGGGTAGAACAGTGATGGCGAACCTTTTAGAGACGGAGTGCCCAAACTGCAACCCAAAACCCACTTATGTATCGTTGGGTGCTGGGTGGGCATGGCCCATTAGGTGGGTGTGGCCATTTGGGTGGGCATGGCCATTGGGTGAGTGTGGCTGCGGTGGTAACGGCAGACTGGGTGGGACTAAAAAGTTCAATCAATCAATTCCAAGTTTGCGAGATTTGATTGATTGAATCTTTTTTTTTTTTTGCACACAGCGGTGGAGGCCTAAAGCGAAAAGGTTTTATAAAACCCAGCTGAAGGCCTCGGACTGGGGCGATGGCGCACGTGCCCACAGAGAAGGCTCTGCATGCCACCTGTGGCATGCGTACCATAGGTTCGCCACCACGGGGGTAGAATGATTTTGCTTTGATTAACCAATTCTGAGAAAGTCTTGGTGATGAATGGAGAAAGGAATTAGTGAGACAAGGCACAGCAGTGAATTTGGAAGAACTGTGTAAACATTGTGTGTTAATAGAGTGGTGACTGGAGCAGTTGAGACACAAAGGAAATAGTAGAAGGAAGAAGCTTTACAATCTGCCTTCAAGGCCTACCCCTCCCTGTGTCCTCCTCAGTGTCAACCCTTTGAGGTCAGAAAATAGACTCCACAAGGACTATGGAAATTCTCTGTGATCTGCCACCACTATCACTAGAGAGTGAACAGAGGATGAAGAAGACTCTGTGCTTTCTGTCAAAATATATACAGTATCTAATACAGGCCACCTTGTAACCGGAAGAGAGGGGAACACTCCTTTTGTGCCAGACTCTATGCAGCAAGATATGCCTAGTGATGTTAGAGAACTGCCAAGTGTAGGTGAGAAAAATGAGTCTGTGGTTGGTTTCCAAAATACCTTTGCATGTGGGAGTGGCAACTGACTAAGAGGGGAAGTGGTATAGAAAAGATGGGCTTGAAAAGGCATTCAGTGATATTTCTTAATGAATTCAGAAAGGAAGGAGTGAGTGAGAAAGAAACTCAAGATTGCCCTGCCTTGATTTTCTTTGGTATAAGACAAGGGGGGAAAGAATCTTTGTCAGGCTTTCAAGATTCTGTAAATATATCCTGCAGCTGTAAAATGGAGTTTCGGTAGTTCTTTTAAACTGTTTCTTGATTTGACATATCTCAAAGAGTTGGCAGATAATTTTGACCCTGTCTCACCTATGCATCGAAGAATTTTCAGTTCATCAAAAGAATAAGTGTAGTCAAAAGGAGAACAAGACTGAACACTGAAATAAAATAGCTTTTTCAATAATCATAAAAGTTTTTTTATGTTACCACCAATAAAATGCCATTGTAATCTTGGGACTTGTCTGTACATTCTTGGGAGGGAAGCATTTATAATGCCAAGACTCCAGAAATTATCATCAGGGGATCCCTGTTTAAATCTGAGAGAATCAAGCAACTGAGGCTTTTAAAAACTGTTTGTAAAACAGTTTTAATTTCCCCCCAGAATGAATAGTATGTATTTGTTCAGATAGAAGAAAAAAGACTGCTCTCAAGAACAGTGCTAGGAGTTCTACCATCTCAGAACAATTTCCAAGTTTGAAATTTGCTTGTCTTTTCTTATAATGTTCAACTGTTCCACTGACTATCCAGGCAAACATATCCATAATTTCACCATATATTCACATAGCCTGTCTTCTAGTGTCATTTTAGCCCATATTATATAGTCACACAACACATATCCTTATATATTATTTTGTGTACTGTGTATGTGTGTGTTTGTCAGCGTGTGTATGTATACGTGTACATATATGTGTATGTATATGTATAATTACTTATTCATTTCAAAACATTATGGATCAATAGTGAATGAGCCAAAGTGAGCCAGAATCATGTCAATTGAATAGCTCATCTTATACCAGGTTCCCTCAGCTAGGATTTGGCAGTAAATCACAACTTACCTAAATAAATATGGTTTAATTCAGCTCCTAGGTTTGTTGTTGTTGTTAGTTGCGAAGTCGTGTCCGACCCATCGCGACCCCATGGACAACGTTCCTCCAGGCCTTCCTGTCCTAGGTTAGGATTTTAAAAAAGTCTGCTATATTCAAGTCAGTTAGGTACGAATTCTTACTCCAACATTTTTGTTAAATGCTAAGTATCCAGAATGTAAAGTAGCAGAAGCACATATGGGAAAATATAGCATATTCAATGGTTCATTGCACATATTTAGTTATATGTCCTCTCTGCCAGTATTGGTCAAACATGTTGTGGAATTAGTAGTACACTGATAAACTGAATGAATTGGACTATTGGAAGAGAAGGCTTGTAATTCCTGCACAAATTATTCAGAGAAGTATTGTATTGTGCACCTTCACAAAACTTTACAATGATTCTGGCTGATCTACCAGCCTAATAAGATAGTTCTGAACCCAGTAACCATTATTGGGTGGGAGGTCTCTTTATAGAGCTTGGTTGTCATTCAGGTTACAACAGGAGTGAGTAATGTAGTGTTTGGCTTATTCCTCTCATAATCTTCTGCCATCAGCTATGTGTAGGAGCAGGGGGGGGGAAGATGACCAAACATATGGGAAGCACCTAATTGCCCGCAGTTTATGGGATAGGGTTATCAGGACAGAAGTGAAGCAATTGTTGAATGGATGGCCGAGTTACATCTTCCAGAGAATCAGTGTGGGCATCACCTCCTGACTAAAGGAGTGGTACAGATA
This sequence comes from Azemiops feae, assembly GCA_023970755.1. Taxonomy (NCBI): domain Eukaryota; kingdom Metazoa; phylum Chordata; class Lepidosauria; order Squamata; family Viperidae; genus Azemiops; species Azemiops feae. The sequence goes on along the minus strand of JALGBA010004189.1, from coordinate 410,171 downwards.
GTCCTCAACCCACAACTCAGACCAGAATTTTCCATTGTTAAGCAATGTAGTTATTAAGTGAGTCATGCCTGATTTTATGACTTTTTTTTAACCATGGTTGTTAAGCGAATTACTGAAATTGTTAAGTGAATCATGTGATAAGCAAATTTGGCTTCTACTAGTGGCTTTGCTTGTCCAAAACTGACTGGGAAGGTAGCAAATGTTAATTGCATGGCCCTGGGATGCTACAAACATTGTACTTAAATGCAAGTTATCAAGTGCCCAAACTTTGATCGCCTAACCATTGGGGATGCTGTCAAAAGTGTGAGGACTGTCAGACACAGAGAGAGAGAGAGAGAGAGAGAGAGAGAGAGAGAGAGAGAGAGAGAGAGAGAGAGAGAGAGAGAAACAGGGAGAATTAGAATAGCTAACCAAAATTAAGTGTTGAGCACTGAAAATGAAAAAAAAAAGGTATACCCTTAAAATAACATGTACAAAAACACTTTCAGAGGATACATGTCTGTGATTGTATGACTAGCTATCGTAATATGTTTGCCTTCATGAAAAGTATTAAAATGACCCTGTGTTCCATTTTTCAAGCAAAAGATGGCATTTTAGTTACTGCTGCACAAATTAACAGGTTTTATTTGGTATTCCAGGTGAAATGCAAAACACAGTTGCTAAATAGTAAACTCCTAGTACAAGTTCCTATCAAAGTCACTTTCTCACACAACGCAATAACTTCTCTGACATGACTGGAAAATATCATGAACATTCATTCTAATTATTTCAAGTGTGTATGAATTGTAGCATGTTTTTTTTTTCTGAAAAGAAAAATGATATGCCAGCTCAGTGATTCCATATCACTGATTTCAGAATGGATGAGATAGTAATTCAATTTAGCTTGGATGTTGGAGGTTTAGTCATCCATTCAACTGATTAGTTAATATTACCAACTAACTTGGCATGTGATGGATGATGCAGGCTTAAGACTCTGCCAATGTTGCATTTAGAGTTTGCAGAATTTGGTGATTGGCTGATTAACATATTCCGTTGCATCCAATATAACAGTGGTGGTATTTGGATACAATATTGAATCAAATAAACATTGACTGAGAACTGAAAAAGATTGCAGTGGATACATACCTTGGCACATTGTCAATAATATTTATGGACTGGAAAGGTGGAGAGGTATGATGGTCTCTGCTGCAGCAGTTCAAATCCTAGCATTGTGTGGCAGGGTAACCTCCTATCACTTGCCTTAGCTTCTGTCCACCTAACAGTTTGAAAGCATGCTCTATGCGAGTAGGTAAATAGGTATCACTTTGGTGGGGAGACGAGCTGGTGCTCCATGCAGGCAATCAGATTTCTACTGGCTCTGAACCTTCCCAGTTGTGGCACCCATTTACGAGGTGGCTCCAGGAAAGGGAGGGGCTCTTGAATGGCACTGCAGGAAAAACTGCTTGACTGCCTTCCTGGTGCAAAACCAGCTTGCCCTCCTGTGGCGCACCTTGGGAAATGTGCGAGCGTATCCCACAGCAGAGCTGGTAAATTGGCAGCCAAACTACTACTCTGCAACAGCATTGTGGTCTCCTGTCTAATGTAACAACACCATATGCTAATAATAATAACAACTAGAAAGGTGTATTTTTTTAAAATATCAAAACAGTTTTGGATGAATTGAATAAAACTGAGGCAACAATTATGAATACGTTTGCCTTACATACATCTAATTAGTGTAAGAAAAAAGGAGGTAGAGAGGAGGCAGCTTTAAGTTACAAAAGGCAATGTTCAGACGTTACTGTATGTCCCAACATAGAATAAAACGTCTGCAGTAATCATGGGACAATGGACAATGTCAGATCTTCTAATGACTCCAAGAGTATTGCCCCAGTCTCTAGCAGTCCCTGATCTCTATGTGTTGAATAAGGAAGATTATAACTGCAAGTATGGAGCTTTTGAATTGTTTGGAATATATATATGTATGTATGTGTGTATGTGTGTATGTGTGTATGTGTGTATACACACACACACACACATATATATATATATTGCATTCATATAGTATTAAGACCCCCTTCATTTTGTCAAGTTTGTTATGCTGCCGCCTGATTCTACAGTTGTTGAAATTCATTTTTTTCTCATTAATCTACACTCAGTACCTCACAATGACAAAGTGAAAACAGAAGTATATATACTTGCCCTATTGTTATACACACACACACACACACACACACACACACACATTCACAAGCATTTTTGTGGCCTCCCAACTTAACTGCATAAAAAATGAAGCAAAACCATACTTCATTAAAATAATCCAAATTTGCAAAAGAGAGAACTGATGAAATAGATTTTTTTTAAAAAAACCAATAGGGGATTCTACTCATCCCCTCAATGTCCTGAGGAAAAAGCCAGGTCTTAAGTGCCTTTCCAGAGGTCAATAGGATTGGGACTCATTGTAGTATTTTGGGGGAAGATTGCTCCAAAGATCAAGGCATACATTCTAATCCCCAAAGAAAAAGGTGACCCAGAACAAGTTTAGAGCTTCTTACACAGAATACAGCTGTGAAACAACAGCCATTTCTATTCAAATATGCCCCCATCCAAAGACTGGGGATTCCCCATTTGAAAGAAATATCAGGAGACTCCAGGGTGTGCAAAAAGAAGGAAAAATGATCAGGAGAGAAAAAAAATGCCAAAGCAGAAAGGAAATTTTATAAAGGATTGACCATATCTTTTTGACTGGAGCTAGGAAAAAAAAATAGGGAATGAAGATTTTACAGAGAATGATGTAATTGGCTGGTTGGAACTTGCAACAGGAAGACTCTGTCTCATGGTACTTTCTTGCCAATCCCACTTCTTCCAGCTTAATGGCCATTACCCATAAACCATCACTGTTTCCAATGAAGGAAAACAAAGCAAAGAGAAGACAAGGAGTTACCCATTTGTCTAAAGGATTTTTCCTCAAGCATTCTTTCATGCCATGTTTCCACCCTTTGACCTGCATGCTTCAACCTGGCATGTTTCATCCCCGTGGAGTTTCTGCCACCTGCCTGCCAGTTCAGGGAGAGATCTAATTTGCCTGCCTATTGCTGAAGGGGACTCACAAAAGGGGAGCATGCTTTCTGTTGACTCACTGCCCTTCTTTAGCCACTCTGGTGCCTTTGGTGCTCTTGCTGGGAGTTTGAACCAATCATAAAAGCAAAATGAGTCTGTGCTTCATTGGAAGAAAGAAAAAGTTAAATTTCAAACTGGATTGACCTTAACAAGAGAGGTTTACAAGTGAATTAGAGAAAATTCCTCACTACCCTGAATCCATCTGCCCTCTGCAATGTATTGAAAGATGTGCTGTATAATAGAAGTTGTAGCCTGGAAAAAGGAACAGATGTAGCCCGCTTCCTCTGGATTAAGAATGCTGGATGAAACAGTGGGTTTAATTGCATTTCCACAATCTATTAATCTCCAGTAGAGATTAAGGGAACAACATTCTTGGCCAAATGTCTTTATTGATATGAAGTCAAAAACAGAAAAAAAGAATAGAAAATGTTGCTTTAATTTATAAAAGGAATTATTTTGCCAATAAGATGAAAAATACATTTAAAATGTTTAGATTGCTATTCATTTCTTTCAATATACCTCCAATGTTACTTATATGATTTCCATCTTTGAGTGGATTATACAAACACACACACACACGCACATAGATTGGATGGAAGAAAAGGGGCTGGACATCTCTTGCTACCAAAGTGGTTGAATGAGCTAGTGAAAACCAGTGAATGACCCCCATCATACACTGGGTAACTCCTGATGGCCCCCCTTTTTTTATGAAAAGAAGTGTTGTGGAAAAGAAGCCTGGATCTAACCTTACCTCAATTATATATTCCAACTGGGCACAATCCAGGTTGGTTTGTCTGTGAAAATCATCACATTTTCATATTTTAAGATGGCACCTGGGACACCTGTTAAAAAAGTTACGTATTAAATGTCTTTTCTCACTTTTACTTTACTTCTGCCTGCCAGAATTGGGTATAAAATAAAGGCAAAAATTCAATGGGGCTGGATCTTAATTTTTTTTTAAATATCGTTGTGTGATATCTAATAAAATTGCAATTGTTGCAATTGTTATATAATCTCTTCTTAAGTACAGTATATTTTGCAAATGCTGATAACTTAGTGTCAATTCAAGTTTTATCCCAAACTTAAGAATTATCCAAATGCTGCCATAATATTTATATTGTTCCAAGCAAAACTATTTTTTTGTGAATAAATATTGTAAAGATAAATAATTCTAATTTTGTCAGCTATTATGACAATTCCATTGCTATGGTTTCTAATGCTGTACTATTTTAGTTGTTTGTAATGTTTTCCAGTTCCTTTTGAGATAGTCTATATAATTTTATATTAATAGATATATAAATAAAACTTGTTTTTTTCAGTTACTATGATCTCCAGCAAGTTGTGTTCTGGATCTGAATTCAGAAATCCCATAAAATATTTATGTGATTATTCTGAAACACCTTTTCAGCATCATGATGATACCAATACTTTGACATATCAAATCCATACTTTTTGTATAAATTCCAATATTTAATTTTTTGCCATGTAAATCAAGTGTTGTTTTATAATCTGGGTGATTTTGCTGCGGTGTCTGATTAGGTAGTCAAGAATTTAATCTTTTCCTTTCCATAATCTATATATCCTGTGGTCCTAGTTTTGTCAATTTTCATTTTTATGGTATTTATTGCTAGTGCATGTTCTTGTACTACAAATATTAAGCCTTCTGTTTTTTTCCTGATGAATCTAATCTGAAAGAATTGCCAAATTTTGTTACCTTTCACTTTGCTTTCAATTTCTTTCATGTACTGACCATGAAAAAAGTTACATTTCCAATTTTTCATTGGTCATGGAAACAGATCAGTTTTGTAAGCCCTCTTTGATTCTGTCACACTCAAAGTGTTTTACTTGCAAGCATTTATTAATATTCTCTTTTAATTTCTCTTATATAATCATTTAGACCTCTGATTTCATCTTCCATTGCTTACTTTGCTTGCATTAAATCATGACATCAGTTTGCCTTACTAAGTACAAATGAGCAATGCTGGTTTTTGGAGACTTGCAGTTGTCTGGTTCACAACAATGCCTGCTGTGAATGTATTGCACAGTCACCCAGTATTAATGGCTTTGATTGTGTTGTCACCATTCAGCTTCGATTGTAAAATTTTTCTGACTTGTTTTACGTACTCGGTCCTGGTTTTCTTTTTATTATAGTCTCATAATGTCTTATTCAAAATTATCATCTATGGAATGAATACTGTATTGAAAGGCAATGGTGATACTCTAAAATGTTTCCTTCAAAAAAGTCTTCCAATTTTGACTTTTCCAACTTCTTCTGTATTTGCCACCAATCTTATTTTCCATTTTTTTCATTGAATAATAATAAAAAAATACATTTTTCTCCTTAATTTCCCCAAAATGTCTAAATATTTTTAATCTAACTTTGTGGTAGTGAAATCTCTGATTTACATTCTCAGTCCATATCATTTTAGATATTTTTAATAGTATTTTTTAAATCAAAAGTTGGTCTTTGTATTTCTAGAATTTTGAAATTACCTTTTTAGTCTATAGCGTGAATTTGACATAAGATATTTGTTGATATTATTGGCAGTGATTCTTACTAACAGTTGAATGTTGTAGGCAGACAAGTGATTGGGCAAAAATTGCTTGGTGGTATTTCTTTTGCTTTGTTTTCAAGTGCATGACCAAAAATATTTGTCTTGTGATGAGTTAATTACCAATTAATCCTTCCTGCAACATTGGATTACAAAGATTTGTAAGATGAAAATGTAAAACAGATATTTGATCCCAAATCCATGAAACTTATCTTTCCCCAGTGCATTCCCATTCTCTACTTTCTAGTTTGTTCTTTTACACCTTCTGCTGCTTTTACAATTCCCTTTGTTCAGGTTTTGCTTGTTCTTCTATCGCATGATGTATCCGTACAGCCATTTCATTGTGTTTTATTTGGTTATCCGAATGGTATTTCAAAATTCCACTATTTCTTCCTTATTTTTTTTTAGAAGATCCAGTCTGTTGTGTGTTTTTAGTTAGGATATATTTATATTACAACAATGGTATGAATAATACCTACTGAAATGCAAAGATTGATATTTTCGCTGGATTTGGTGTAAAATAAAATGATGAGTTAGACTGAACGTCAGCAGGACTCGGCATTTGACTCAAGCATGTCATTGTTTTTCTCTAAAAGGATAAAAATAGGCAACTAATTTGGACCCGGTGGAAATGCATCATGAATCCAATCTCATAACATATTTTATATATGCCTTTTTCCCATATTTTTTTCCATTCAATGCGGGTTGTAGATTATATACCGCAGTGCTGGGAGTCAGAGATGGGTGTGTGTGTTTGCCAATGGTGTTCAATCATATCAGAAACTTATTTTGTGTAAGAGTAAGAATAGGTTCTGATACGTAATATTTAAGTCACAGAGTAAGACGGTGTTCATATTGGAGGGGTGTTTTATTTAATTATTTTTAATTTATTTATTTGTATTCTTCCTTTACTCCTTGGTGGCACAGTGATTAGAATGAAGTATTGCAGGCTACTTTTGCTGACTCCTGGCTGTCAGCAGTTTGGCAGTTCGAATCTCACCAGGTTCCAGGTTGACTCAGCCTTCCATCCTTTCGGTAAAATGAGGATCCAGATTGTTGGGGGCGATATGCTGGCTCTGTAACCTGCTTAGAGAGGGCTGTAAAGCACTGTGAAGTGGTATAGAAGTCTAAGTGCTATTGCTATTGCTTTATTATTTTTTTTACAAATAACTCAAGGTGGCAAACATATACAACACGCCTGGCTGGACTAGAAGACTGCCAAGGTTCCTTCCAGCTCTATTCTGATTCTGAAACCTTCCTCTTCCTATTTCCACCATCATAACAAACCTGTGAGGTGAGTTGGGCTGAGATAGAGCGACTGGCCCAAGATCACCCAGCTGGCTTTCATGGCTAAAGTGGTACTAGAACTCATGGTCTCCTGCTTTTTTTTTAGCCTGGCGCCTTAACCACTAGATCAAACTGGCTCTCCTTTGATTTAATTTTATGATGGCTATGGCTTCATTGCTTGCTCTGATTATTTTCTCCAGCCTTCTTCTGACATTTCAAGTCAGCTTTTTTTAAGCACTTACAATAGCTTCGGTGCATTAAGCAGAAGAGTGGAAAATGCTGCTAAACATAGTAGAGAGCCTAACTATGGAATCTGCTAACAATAGATTACTTTTAAATTGAACTGATTCCTGGGGGAATATTAACCACAGGGTTCAATCTCCCACCACTGAAAATGTATGGCTTTGGCTGTAGTTGGGATTGTGGGTCTCCAGCCTGCACAGTAGAACATTTGATTATAAGTTCAACTTTTGGCCTTAATGGTTCATGCAAATCCAGCAACCTTCTTCGTTGACTGTGATGAGTTTGTTGACCTTCAGAATGGGAAGTATGCTAAATCTATCAGATTTGTTGACTGTAAAAAAAAAAGTAATTAAGGGGCAATTTGGAGGAAGCTGGTGCTGCTTATTCTTTTACAAAGGGATTGCGGTTGCTGATGTACTGATTTGATGAAGCAGCCACTTGTCGGCAGCCTATTGTTCAACTTGATATAAATAATGTTTCTTTATTATCATGCGTGTGTCTACAAGACTAGCAACGTATGCAGATTTTTTTCCCCCATGAATCAATATTTAATAATAATTTGCTTAAGCTACCACCCCCAGTACAGCCTTGTAGTAAAGTGGTTGAGCACATGGTTTCAGGGCACTTTTTATGACCCTGCCTGCAGATAGTATTTACAGCTGAGGTCAGCATTTAAAATATATATGATTCATTCCCATACAGTATTGATTTTTAATAAATATTTAAATAATGCCAATGCTTTTCTACAAGGGGAAAAGAGGAAAGGGGGCTTCGTGTAATAAATGATGCAGGTGTTTTTTTTTTCCCCTCATAGATTCAAAGGGAAAGAGAGAGTTGCTGCTTTGACCTGAATTTTCTTACTTGAAAATATTTTCTTTTCCCCTCTCAAAGTGAAGAAAAGGAAAGCACTGAATGGCTTGGAATTTTATCTAACTGGTAAGTTTCAAAATGTGCCACCAGGCCCCTAAGGAAATCTGCAGGATCATTTGGAATCTTATGGTAACTATCCTGCATGGTCATCAATATCAAAAAAATTGATGACTGTTACAAATTAGGCTGTAGCCGTTCCAAAAAAAAAGAACTGACAGTTTATCAAGAATGCTGTATGAAATGCCAAATTAACATGCATGAGCAGCATATTAATTAGGCCTATGGAAAAAAAAAAGTATTGGACAGGAACTGGTAGCTGTTTTTGCTGCAGAAAGAAGAACACGGTCATTTTCACATTTAAAATGACCTAGGCTATAATGATCAATGGCCATAAAAATGTATTTTAGGGCTCAAAGGATTTCTGAATTATTTAAAAGAGGACAGTTGTCAAAATAAATGCATATTACATAACATAATACCTTCATGTTCTAGTTCAACTATATGCTATTACTGCCAACATACCGACACACACACACACACACACACACACACACACATACAGAGACTTTATTAACATTTCAGTTCTTAATAAATGTGTCACTACTCACTCTTTCCTACAGCAGACTAATAACCCAGTAACAAACACCGCAATGACATTTTTGCATATGACATTACACTTGCAAAAACATATCTTATGCACTTCTTTGCTAGCACAGGAATCTCATGTGTGGGCTATAAATTTGGAGATAGAGCTAATAAAAAAGGTGTCCCAGATGGCATGTAAATGAAAGCTCCCCCCCCCAAATGATTTAAAGATGCTAGTAATACAAAGGGGAAGAAGAAACATAGGGCATCTGGAATAGGATTTACAGCAACGACAGCCCTTAACAACTTCCAGAAGTAAATATAGTTGCTTCATCCAAAGCAAGTCACCATGCAAAGCTTACTCTTCCTTTTAAACCAGTGAAAACCAAGCCAGAGCAATGGTGGGATTGGGATAACTGAGTCAGGGAGATGCCCAAGAATATTGCATCCATTATTTTATCAGATACCTTTTTCTTGCAGAAGAGTCTTCCCAGCTGTACTCGAGATGCCAGGGATTGAAGTGGGAGGCCTATGCATGCAAATCTTCTTCTCTATCATGGAATTGCATGCCTCCCCCCATTTGCTACCTGACATCCTCAATGTCTGGAAGGAGCAGGAACAGATCCTTTGTAACCCCAGGAGTCCAACACGGAGTTGTGCCTTATGAACTGTTCCTCTGAATTTGTTCTTTATGCCAAGCCTGGTCTACTGTGCTTGAAAGTCATGTGGGATCCCCAGGGAAGGATATCTTCAAAGGGCTGAGAAGCGAAATACAACTTCTCACTGTTTTTTTTTTTTTTTGGAAATGGGGATTGAGGGTTCTTAAATGCTGAAACATTGTAGAAGTGTATTATTATTTTGTCTTCTTGCTGATGCTTGTTCTGCTACAGTTGTTATTTTTGTTCTATAGGCAAACCTGAATTGGATGGTGGTGTTTCTTTTTTCATCATTCCTCAAATGACCTTTTTAGAAAAATCCCACGTTCAACTCCTGGCTTTTCTTGGAAATTCTGGAGAGCCATGGCAACCATATTTTGCTCAAAATAAATGTTTTACTTGAAATGAGATGGCTTTTTGTGCCTTTAAAGTACCAACTATTTCAAGGGGAGGTTCACTCATGTAAAATATGCATGCCATTGTAGCTTTGGTCAAAATGAAATATCAATTGGTTGATGATGAACCATAGTTGCTTTCACTGTTTGCAATTTGCCTTTGGACGTGAAGCAATACTATCTCCCCCAAGGGATTCGAATTACATTTTCAAACTCCAATATGCCTTGCTCCTTCACTTAAACACTGCTCATCAAAAGCAGAAAATCTGTATCCTATGATCCTACCAAGCAATTATATGTCATTGTACCTTATACTTTTCATCTTAAAGCCTTACCCTTATTATTTCCCCTGTTGCTCTGGAAAGCAATAAAAATACATAATAGCCTATTTTACTGACCTTTACAATCCATTGGTCCCAACTGCTCCCTGAAGCAGTAATAAAGGTCAAGAGGTTTTCAGAGAAAAATGAATTCCCTTTGCTCATTGCACACTATATAAACTCTGGAATTGGGCTTGGCATCAATTTTTAAGATTTGGAAGAAGGTAAGTATGAGTATTCCATCAGTGAAAATCTTACTGCTTCTTAATTTGGATTAGTTGGTTGCTTTATAAAAGCCATTAAAAATTATGCATGTGGCCTGCTGTCCATGTCATTAGAGGAACAGACTCAGTTGATCAAAATTTCCACACATTATTTTGATGGAGAACCCATTGCAAGTTTGAAATTAGAGGAAGTCATGAAGTTACCTTAAGTCTAACTCTTTGGGGACTCCATTCTATCATAGTGCTGAATGATGGCATTCACTGATTCTATTGTGAATCTTTTTTAACAACAAAAAATGGCATTTTAAGACATTTGGGGAAATTAATGAATAGAGTGATTATTCTAGAAACTGGAATAAATGTGAGACTACTGGATTTGAGTAATCATTTGAGAGGTTTAGGGCTTAGAACTTTAGCTGATGTTTAAATTGTTTATTTTGGTATAAATTGTTATAAGCCTGTGCTCCAGTGGTGGGATACAAATATGGGAAAAACCGGTTCTCTGTGATGCTGCTTCCGGAAGTCCATTCTGGGCCTGGGCAACAAAAAATTAGCTACCGGTTCTGCCAAACTGGTGTGAACTGGCTGAATCTCACCACTGCTGTGCTCTATCACTCCCCCTGGGTTGTCCCATAACAGGCTCAGCTACTCCCCTTCCATGTCTTCTACCTCTACAATCCCAGTGCCTGAGTAAAAATCCAGGTCTTAATGGCCTTCTGAATAGCTAGAAGGGTGTGGGCTTGTTGAGTAGCTGCTGAGAAGGTGATCCACAAGATAGTGGCAGCAATGTAAAAGGCATATTTCTGAGGTCCCATAGATGGCAAGATTTCAGAGAGGGGACGTGGAGCATGCCCACCTAGTCTGATGGGCAAATCATTAGTGGGATGGGCAAATATTCTTAGGTAGATGTGGTCCTGCAAATAACCAGATCACATGGCATGTTATAAGAATGATATGGAAAAAGATGTTAGACTGGATATACAAATGAAATCAGCTGATGTCTGAATAATTAAAAGGGATATATAAAAATAAACTAGGAGAGTGACTTGGATAATTTTCTTATTTGGGATTTATAAAAGGGACTTGTTAAAGTTTTGAAGGATGAGAAAAGGCAGAGAAAATGAACAGAAATGAAGCTCTGGGACATTATTTAAAGAGGTTAAAAAACAAGGTTGTTACTATAAAATCAAAGGGAAGGAATATAAAGTTTGTTTATTTGAATCAAGGTAAATATGTGTGGTTTTTTGCAGTTAATGGACTTTTGCTGAGTGTGAAGGATCAGATTTTAAGAATTTGTTTATGGTAAAGAAATAAGATAGAAGATATATTTTGTTGGATTTTCAGAAGGTGATTAGTTACTGAAATTGTTTTTATATTTGTGAAGATGGGGAAATCATGTTTATGTTTTTTTATTTACTATGTTCTTATTTTTCCCCTCTCTATTTTTATTTATATTTTATGTTCTGCACTTTCATTCTTTTTTTAAACTTTTTTAAAGTTTGTATTAGTTTTTTTCATCTTTCTAACTGCAAACTTTAATAAAATTATTATTAAAAATGGGAGGAAATGAATGTAAATACTTCTTGAAAGCTGTGATAAAGGGTTTCCATTCTTGATCTTTTGCAAAATAAAGCAAACTGCTTTAATTAATATCTCACGTATGTGGCTTAAAATAGCACTCATGATAACAGCTATGTTCTCATATTTTCCTCTTGGGGTTATCAGATATAAGATTTAATTTTCAAGATAATTCTTATAGGTCAATTCTATCACTGGTTTTTGGAGAATTAATTGTTTTTGTTCCAGACATTTTCCAAAGAACTCCTAATGGCAACAGTAATAGCTAGTAATAGCAATAGCTGTGTATCTCACAGATAAACTGTAGATTCAAGATTAGCAACTGGAAAACCAGCCAAAGGAAAAAGAAATGTAGTTCATCCATAGAACATATACCCAATATTCAGAAGGTTGTAATTTCATCCCCAGTTGGAAAAGATCTTTCTGAGATCCTTAGGAATACCTATTTCCCAACCACATTAAAAATGGGTAAAGGAATGTTTGATATGGAAATGAACTTTCTTAGAGATTCATTTCGGAATATAATAAGAAAATCAGTCACCCTAACCACGGTCAGGGGGGAAAAACAGAGAATTGCCCCATTAGATTAATTCATCTGGTTTTCAAAGGAAAAAAAAATGGTAGGTGGATTCAAACAAACTGAAGTTTTGCTTTGCTTGCTGTACCACAATCATTTTATTAAGGATCATGACACATTAACATAATGCCCAAGCTAAGTGTTTTTTAATAAAGCACTTTTTCTGAATATTTATGTTAGAAAGGGGTGGGTGGATTTATTGATTCCATACTCTAGACCAGGGATAGGCAACCTTGGCTCTTTTATGACTTGTGGACTTCAACTCCCAGAATTCCTGAGCCAGCATGGCTCAGCTTGGAAACCTCTCCCTTTCCCCTCAGCATGGCTGGCTCAGGAATTCTGGGAGATGAAGTCCACGAGTCATAAAAGAGCCAAGGTTGCCTACCCCTGCTCTAGACTATGCATTTAAATAAGCAGTTCTGAGATGCTGGAACTGATACGTTCCTGTTTCTCAATCTAAGAGGGGAATGAGAAACCAAGATGTTTTTGCAGCAAAGTAGCGTTGAAACTGCTGCAGCAAAAATTCAGATATATCCAAATTAAAATAAATAAAACTCAAATATATATAAAAATAAAAACAGTAAATTTTGAGAGGGGTAGATGAAGGTACCACCAGATTCCTAATTCTTTATCATGGACTATTATCGTTGTAAGTGTATCTCATGAATACATTGGATTTTAGATAAGATGATGTTACAGGCTGTATAAAGGTTCTTCTCTTCTACCTGTTCTAATCATAACTAAAGGACCTCAAAGGTATACATAGGTTTTATGGATTTGGGGTGGGATTTAAGGGCACAGCACTCTTCTTTTTACCTTAAAGTCCTGCCTCAGGCAGAAAGCAAACTGGGTGATCTGGGGCCAGCCCCTCCCCACCCCACCCAGTCTTTCCAAAATCTTGCCAAGAAAACTGCAGGAACTAATCTACACAGTTGCCAGGAAAATTCCTCCAAAGGCACAAGAAATAAAATAAATCTCAGAGTGGCCAAGCAGGTGGCATCTCTTCACTCATGGCCACATAGGGGTGTTGGGTGTTACATACACTCCTTCGATTGTGGTTGCCCAGCCCTAGTTTACAATAATAGCTGCCTTTTCAACAAGCAGTATGAGTGATTGTGATGTAATGCAAGCATGCAAACTTTTTTTTTTTTATTATACTTATGTTCTAGTCCATTCTTAATCTCTTGGATGCCACAAGATTTAGTTTTTTTTACTGGAACAAACTAATGGCTTCCCTGGTTCTTTATGGATATGGAATAAAGCAGTTGTATAGTAGTTTGGTTTATTAAGGAGGAAAAGAAGAGGTCCTTCATAGCCACCAATATGAAACATACCTCTTATCTCAAACAATCATGAATTGGTTTACAGTCCCAGTTTACAGGCTTCCTGATTTCTCACAAGTTGCCATATGTGATTCAGAAATTTCCCTTGCAAAAGTAGTTTACAAAGGTATTCAAAGGTGGAATACGCGGAGGGAGCAGTAACACCCTCTGTGTTTTATTTTTATAATAGTTCTGCATTTTCTTAGTTGTGGTTTTCCTTGGCCTGGAGCAAAAGTAAAAAACAAAACAAAAAACTTTTGGTATGTCACAAATTCAGTGAATAGGAGGGGGAGTTAATCCCTCACATGGAAAGGAAGGACCCCAAAAGAATAGAAGCAGGAAAAGGAGATTTATACTCAGATTAAGTGACTAAAGATAGCAAACAGCTTACATAACTTTGCTATTAAAATTAACAAAGTAATATCGGTTAATTGAAAGACAGGCCAGTTTATCAGGAACGCTGTCCTACTGACCTAAGTTGATGAATGACAGCTCAGTAACTGACACAATTTGCCAAGTTTGTGGCGTAATTTACCGACTTGACATTTCTTGAAGCTGGTCTCAAAAGAGTAAAGCAAGAAATAACTTACTCTGACTGCCATCAAGAACTGCTCAGTCCCCTCCCCATTTTCTCTAATGGAACTATGGCATAAATGCTTTTCACAGGATTCTAGTTCACCAGTCCCAGGGATCAGTTCACATTTTTCTCTCCTTATATGACAATATAATGTTCAATTGTTTTATTCAGTGAACTATACAAATCAAAAATTCTACTAATGATGTATTTTACATGAATATAGAAAGACATTTAAGAACACTGTACCAGTTGCTTCAACACTATTTTGCTTTTATGGCATTCAAAGTTTTAAACAATTCCAGCATTAAGTCCTCCTCCTCCTCCTCCTCCTCGACAGCAGAGACTTAAAAACATATCACAAATCAGCTTGAATTGTAAATGACATTTCCAGAAATCTGGAACCATTGTAAATCTAATGTTTTTAAAGAGTTTTCAAATGTCAAAAAAATATTATTTTTTAAAAATAAAAAAAAATCAAGTAATGGATTACACCATCATTTAGGTTTTTGCAGTTTTAAATAAGGGGCTGTCCTACTGTAAAGAGACACTTCTCATTTCTAGAATGGGAGATTAGTAGAATATTTTGGTGGCTGTCAAACTGTCGATAACTAAAACTGATAAATATTTCAGAGTGTCCTTCCTCCTACTCTCCCCAAACTCACTCCCCCAAACAAAACCAGTTCTTTTCAGAACATTTTGACAGCTTAGCTCAATGAATGTCATTCAGAAGTCATTTCATTTCTGCATGAGGGGATGTGTTTGAATATATACCCTGTGTGTGTGTGTGTGTACACATATATGCATACGTGCATACACATACACATACACTGTATATAATTTCATGCAGTGAAAATTGGAGGATCTCTTATAAACAGAAGTTATCTTTGATCACATTTCCTTTTGCTTATCAAACCTTCCCAAGTGGGACTGCTTGGAAGCTATATCACTAAAGATTTTCTATTGCATGTGTAAAGTTTAGCCTTGCAGGATTTTGTTTATAAAAAAAATAGTTCAAAATAATACAGCAAATTGCATCACTATCTGTGATTATTTTTCCCCTTTTAAGAGCACAACGTATGAAATATGAATTATCCATGAAGTTAGAAATGGATTTATTATATATATATATATATATATATATATATATATATATATATATATTTAAGAACACTGTCATCAATAATTATTAGTTGTGGGAGGCATAGCATTTGACAGTTATCTAGCATTTGATTAACAGTGCATGTCTAATCAAAAGTAAGCCAAATTCAGTCCCAACAGGATTTATACCATTTTGAAATGGTGTAGATCAGAGGTGGGCAAATCACACAGTATGGATTGCACGTGGACCCCTCCCCAAATTGTGCTCCCTTAATTCAACAGCAAAATGTCAATTTCTGACAGATTTGTTTTACATTATTTGACAGGGGGATTAATTAGCAGCAAAACAGTTCTGCTAAACCTCCAGTAGACTTAATGGAGCTATTTTCCCTTGATCCACACAACTCAGCCAAATTTGTACCACCATTAGTTTGGTGAAATCAGAGTGGGCTTTTGCAACCTCCTTCTCCTCCCTTCCCCCCCCCCCCAATCATATCAACCGTAGCCCAGGGCTCCCAAAATATTTACCTCAGGGATAAATAGTGTTTTCCCCTGGTTTTTCAGGTTCCTTGGTTGTTCAAAAGCTTCATCCAATGTAAAGGATAGATACCAATTGTTGCAGATTGCTACTGAGGCATTACTTAAGCTTTTTGATTCATTTTTCCATTATACTTATTTTATATTCTGCCTATGTCTATAAAGAGACTTGGTAACTCAGTGACTTAAAAGACGCTGGAGAAGGCCCATACTCTGGTAATTCGAGTTTTACCACCATGTGATGAAGTGAGTTCTGTGAAACAATTTTAACTCTCTCTTTTTACCAGATGCTTCATTTCAGGAGAAAAACGCTAGAATGTTCAAATACAATAGTGATAAATGGCCAGAGCTTTATATTGGAAAAGGAGATCATGACAGACCAAGGAATTTTGGGTGGGGGTAGATGGGAGAGGCTGTTATGCTTGATCTGATTAAATTATGAATGAGATTTCTACTCTTCACTTTGGAATTTGTCCATGCTTGCCAAATGCCAGTTGTTCTGAATTCCCTAAATCATAAACCATTGCAATTTATTTAAATGCTTTAATCTCCCAGTATTTCTAAGTCAGCAAATTACAATAATTCAAACTAGGAAATTATTGATTAGGGAAATGTATTGGTTATGACAAAGTAACCTTAGGAAGAAACCATAAAAAGAAGAGAAAACTAGGATTAAAATAACCAACATTATCATTTGTTCAAAGTTATAGATAGACTTAACCTACAATGAAACCAACAGAGATCTAGTTAGGCTAATATAAATCCCTATTAATAAGTTATAAGTTTAAATCAACCTGTCCATGGTTGCTATAGTTACCAGCACATAGCTACTGATGGAACTCTGGAGTGGTCACTAAAGCTATCTCTTAAATATTTTGAATATTTTGAATTTAAAACTCCTCCCATTTACCAAAATCAGTTTTGTAGGCTAATCATTAGACACCTATATCCTCCATCCCCCAAGAATTATCGTATAAAAACAAAGTGGGCTTTCTTTTACTTAGTTGGTGCTTGCTTTTATCTGTGATATTATCTCCTTTTTTTTTTTACCTTCTGCTCAATTAGTAGCTCAGACTGAGGTTCTCCCAAATAGCAGTTTTTAATTCGCCGTAGGTGTGAATGCACCTGAAATATCCTCTTTTGCACAAGCTGTTCTTAGTCAAGTCTCTTTTCTTGACATCCATATGGCCAGTTCAATGGTTCTCAAGCAGCTGTTTGAGTGTTCATTATTAACAAGTTACAAAAAGTAGCATTAATACAAGTAATCCCAAGTAAAGCAAGATATCCTCCCTGCAATGTAAATAGCCATTTTCTGATTCATAGACCACTGCCTGTTGGACCTTAAAGGTGTATCTCATGGAACATATGAACACTGGCTGGCAAGATGATCAGAGAGATCGTCTGGCCTGTGAGGGACTAATAAATGTTTTCCCATTGCTAATGCAGCTGGAAACCAGCAATCTTCAGTAGGATTAGTGGGAAGAAAAGGAAGCCTTGCTGGTTTCTTTCCGTTCCTCTTAATAAGGTTAATGTTGCTATGTCCCACTATCATGAGAAATGTAAAACTGTGATCTGTAGCAGAATTATTGAGGAGATGGACTTGAAAATGCTTCCTTCCCACTAGTGTTGTATGTGTATGAGTGACAGAGCACCATCACATGTGCTTAATCCCCAACCATCTGAGCCAGCAACCAAGGTTGGTACTAGAATGCTGCAGCACCTACCCCTCTTGTACTATACAAAATGGGCATAGCAAAATGGGAAGTAATCTTCTCCCACATACAGTATCTTCTTCACATCACTGGATTTTGTGTAAGGAGAAGATTCAACAACATTTAAAGTATAAAATGGTCATAATTGTTACTACTGCATATATCCAAAACTAAAAAAGGAAAAAATTGGTGGTTGGAGGCAGAATTTTGTATTTAGTCTAGATCATCAATCAGAAGAAAGTGAGTGGATTTCACTTATGTTTTGAGAATTGACCTGACTCTAGTCTTTCATGGAAGGTCTGTGTGTCTCCTAAAAGTAATCCAGGGATCAGCATCATATAAAAAGCATTTGAACAGTCCATCTCTTTCTTCTTTCTTCTCTGGGTATATTCTGAACTTACTTACACTTCAATTATTATTAATTTAAAAAGTGACATTTTATAAAGTTGAGTAATTATGGACTTTGGGTGGTCCAAAAACCCAGTCAATATTAGTTAAACCTTTTTCTGGAGGGAAGAGGGAAATGGGTTGAGCCTTTTTTTGAGGAAGATGTTCTTTTGGGTGCAGGAGGCTCTGGGGACTTGGTCAGGTCAACTACCACTGCCAGGCTGGACAAGGACTCTCTGCCTGCTGTCTGTGCTTAGCTTAACTGCAGCGACAAGAGTCGCTGGGCATTGCCACAACAAGAGGTGAGTGGCAGCTCCTTTCAGTTCTGCTCAGTCTGGATCAGAGTGGTGCTTTCTGATCCTTGCTACTGGGGTTAAGCTGAGGTAGTGAGCTTGTACAGGACTCCTCTTGAGGACAGAGTTTTATGACAACTAAATTTAGTCTTATGGTTCTTGAATCTTAACTTTGTGTGTGCTCAACTTTTAACCAAGTGCATGGACTTCAAGAGTAGTGTGTTCATATATATGCATATCTTAGAGCAGGGGTGTCAAACTCGTCGCGTCACGTGATGTGTCACGACATATCGTGACTTTTTCCCCATTGCCGGAGCTGGGGTGGTGGGCACGGCTTCTGTGTGACACATCCAACCTGTGGGCCGGCAGTTTGACACCTCTGTCTTAGAGGGAACCCAGACTCCCACTCCATTCTGAGCACAGAATACCAATGGAATCACAATGTGGGATTTGAAAGATGTAAAGGTTCAGAAAAGAAAGGCAGGGGGAGGAGAGAAATTTCCCTCTCCTCTCTTTTTCCTAAATATTTTTTTCATTTTTTTCATTTTACTCCCAAAGACCCAGGAAAAAAATATACGTTGAAATATAACCAATTTTCTTTCGAATAATCATGAAAATGTTTAAGACAGACTATTCATATATGGAAACCCTTTATCTTCTTGGAAGTATGTGTAAAGTATGAAATAGGGAGTCATTTTTATCAGATAATCACTCTGCCTATATTGAGTACAAACAGTATTCATAAAAGTTAGATATGTTTCGGTCTCCAAGAGGCTCTGCCATTTTCAAAAGAGGAGAAAGAAGGATTCCATGTTTTCCCTGACTTGCATAAATTTGTAGAGGTTTGTAGCCTTGTCCTCTTCCTGCTACCAATTATATCACAGGATTAGACATGCACTGGAGTGGGCAATAGTCCTTTTATGCCTCAAGTGAATAGATTATAAATATAGGTAGTCCTCAGCTTACAACAGTTCATTTGGTGACCGTTTGAAGTTACAACAGCGCTGAAAAAGTGACATATGACCATTTTTCACACTTATGATCTTTGCAGCATCCCCATGGTCACATGATCAAAATTCAGATGCTTGGCAACTGGTGTGTATTTATGACTGTTGCAGTGTCCCGGGGGTCACGTGATCAGCTTTTGTGCCCTTCTGACCAGCAAAATCAAGGGGAAAGCCAGATTCGCTTAACAAATGTGTTACAAATTTAACAACTGCAGGGATTCACTTAACAAATGTGGCACGAAAAGTCATGAAACGGGGCAAAACTCACTGAACAAGTTTCTTTCTTAATGACATACATTCTGGGCTCAATTGTGGTCATAAATCGAGGACTACCTGCAAAGAAATAATCACCTTGCTTGCCCAGGAGGACTTCTTAATATTTTGAACTTCAATGGTCTTGTGAGTCTGTTCTTCATATCCCCAAGAGAGTACACATCTAAAAAGCAATAGGAAATCGAAGTGTTGTTGTTTAAATGGTATAAGAACTACCGTTCATTTTACTACATTTATATATATTGGGGAATTTATAACTGAATTCTTACTATCCTGTAACAAAATTTACAGGATAATCTGATACTCCATGACAAAATTTCACAGCCAACCAGATTTAATGTTTTCGACAGCATGACTGAGGCGATTAAAAATATCTTTTAAATATGGAGGAAAAAAATTAACATTTCTAAATAGGAGAAGTGAAAAAGAACCCATGATTCAGCATGGACCAAGTCTATAGCCCCCAAATCCAATTTGCTCAGTCAATGGTCTCTAACCAATATGGCCAACTCAGCAAAATGGATCAGTTGTAAACAAAGGTGGCTTCTGAAAGGGCAGTGGCATTGATTTTACTCATAAACTACTTAATCATGTGTAGGTATCACTAAAATCAATGGCCCTTACTTACAAGTGTTTTGGATTGCAGCCATTGGCAACAAGGACATTGAAGGGCACTGAGAAGGTAAAAGGTTGGACTAAAAAGAGTCTGATAAGTTGTGTTTCAAAATAGTCATTATTCAAACATAGATACCTGAATGATATGTGCTCAAGTACAAAAGACAGAGATCAACCTTTTCCCCATCTCCTAATTTTGGCTGCAAAATTTCCAAAATGAGTGAACCATACTACTACCTTCACCCCATATCAATGAAGTGGGCTGAAAGTAATTACTTCCACTGCTCCTGCAATGTGTAATCAGAAAGTTCTATTAATTTCACTTCTTCTTCTTCTTCTTCTTCTTCTTCTTCTTCTTCTTCTTCTTCTTCTTCTTCTTCTTCTTCTTCTTCTTCTTCTTCTTCTTCTTCTTCTTCTTCTTCTTCTTCTTCTTCTTCTTCTTCTTCTTCTTCTTCTTCTTCTTCTTCTTCTTCTTCCTTCTTCTTCCTTCTTCTTCCTTCTTCTTCCTTCTTCTTCTTCTTCTTCTTCTTCTTTTCTTCTTCTTCTTCTTCTTCTTTTCTTCTTCTTCTTCTTTCTTCTTCTCCATCCGTTATCGGACGTTGACGATCATGTTGGCGATCCTGTTTTTATCAGCGCCGCACGAAAAGTGCTGCTGAGTTTTGTCCAAACCAGTCCCTTAGATTTTGAAGCCATGATGTTCTTCTTCTGCCTGGACCTCGTTTGCCTTCAATCTTTCCCTGGAGGATTAAATGGAGTATGCCATATTTTTCTGGGTGTCGCATCACATGTCCGAAATATTCTAGCTTTCGTTTTTTAATTGTTTTAATGATTTCCCTTGGCTTTCCCAGGCGGCTTAAAACCTCCTCATTTCTGATCTTGTCCACCCAGCTTATACGTAACAGCCACCTGTAAATCCACATTTCAAATGCTTCTAGTCTCTTCAGGTGACCTTCTGTCAGAGACCAACTCTCTACTCCATAGAGCAGGATAGAAAAAAATATAGCATCTGACAAGCCTGATTTTCAGTCTTAGGCTTATGTCGTGACTGCAGAAGACCTTTTTCATTTTGAAGAATGCTGTTCGAGCTTTCTCTATCCTTGTCTTTACTTCAGCGGTCATGTCCCAGCTTTCATGTAAATTAATTTCACTGCATTGATAAAAGTGGACATCACTGCAGATGCTTGGGTACTCAATGAGCATTTTTGATGTACCAGAGAACAGGGAAAAATCCCATGCCTATACACATATCATGTTGCCTTTTGGTTCATGAAGATGGTCCTACAAGCCTTGGTCCTAAGAAGGCTTCTCATCTTGGCATGTACAATTTTTTATTTATTGGAAGGAAAAGGCTATACATAGACTGCTCTCAGATATGTGTATGTGGCAGGTCAACAATTAAAATATAAGTGTAAGTTAATTTAAAGTGGTATCTAAAACTCTCATTGTGTTTATCTGCTGGTCTATTTGTACCCTCAAATTAGTCCAATACTGCAACAATTTTTGAATCAAGGTACCTAAAATCTGCTAACTTAAATAATGCATTAAAAAAATCCAGAACTCATTAATCTTATGGAAATGAAATTTCCATGATATTTGGACCAGTTTTATTTGCAAAGTTGTGGCCGCTGCAGTCTCCCTAAAATCATATGATCATGATTTCTGATGCTTCCTGCCATCTTTCCACAAGCAAAGTCAATGGGGAAGCCAGCAGGAAGTTGGAAGTCACTCCCCACCTCCTGCTGCTGCTTCGCCCAACCATGTTCATTTTGTTTATTTGTTTCGGTATTGACTTATTTTTGAAATTTGTTTGTCCCTACAATTATTCTTCTATTTATGATACATACTCTTCTTAGATGATCATGCTGGATCATTTACTCCAGCATTGGAGTAAAAACAATATATGGTCAGCCTAACATTTAATGTTCATTTTGGTCATATCAGACTACACAATCTTTTTTTCAAAGGGTGACCCAATGGGTTGCAGGGTTGTCTAGTAAATATGTGCGGAATAACTCCCTCATTTTCTCCTATTAAATGTTATACAGGTAGTTCTCATTTAGCAACCACAATTGGGACTGTCAACATAATCATTAAATGAAGCAGTCACTAAGTAAACCACAACCATGCTTACAATCTTACTTTTTTATTTTTAGAACATTGTTTTTAGAACTTGCTTAAGATGATTCCTTTGCTCTGCAGACCTGCAAAAGTTGTAAACATGAGGAATGGTTATAAAATTACTTTTTCATCACCATCATAACTGTGAACAGTTGCTAAACAAGGCAGTGGCTGAATGAGAGATTACTGTACTTTCCTATGGGTACGGGGACAATATGTGCAAGCTGTTATGGATCTCAAGTTGGACACTCCTGTTCTATTTCATTACTGAATCAATATTCTAATATTAGTCCCTTCTGCCTGCCTTTTTGGTGGTCTACAGTAGAATTTAGAACTACTCTGAGATTACCCAAGGAGAAACAGAAAGAAATATGTTGCATACCCCCATTTTCCAGGTATCATTTTATTGCAGCTCCTGTATTTTTAGTTGAATGTCTATTATAAAAATAAAATTGCAATTTTTCAGGGTGTTGGGAGGAACTCCCCCGTTCAGGCTCTTCCAGCCGGGATTCTCACAAGCGTTGCAGAGGAGAACAAATAGAACGTGAAGCCAGCTACTGGAAAGAGAGGTTTAATCATGGAGATTAAAGTTGAGTGACAATTCAGCATGAATCCCCGGATAGCTAGACAGAATGGTCCTCAAACGTGAGTTCTTATACCCTTTCACGGTTTCCAAAATTGTCATTGCTGATTCGTGAGTTTAAAATTTGTCTTTTCTGATTTGTTGGTCAGTGTCTATTGTTGGGTTAATTTCTTTATCAATTCTGTTTTTAAAAAGTGTTAATCTTTGTTCCAGGAGGGATCCGGTGCGATTATTTTATTGTTGTGTACCTTTTAGTGTTTCTATTCTAATCCTGTCAATCCTAATTGCTGTTAGCCGGTTCTGCATTCCTGTGGTTTAGACTTGATCCTTTGTAGACAGTGTGTGTTAAGTGTTTGTTTATTTAGCCTCAGGCTGCCGCTGAGTCAGACTAGTGTGTATTGGGTTCTTCCTGTATTTGCCAAGGTATTTTCTCTTTGGGGTGAGGAGGGGGTGTCCCGCTCTCATCAAGGGGAATGGCCAAAGCTTTAATTAAACTAATATTGCCAGTTTACAAACCAAGCCAAGATCTTTTATGGCTGTGGCAGCAGATACTGAGACTTTTGCTGGGCAGGAGAGAAGCTCTAGCAGCATCTGGCATGAAAGAAGCAAAACAAACGCCAGTTGTTTGGCCTAAATCACTGCTCAATATTAGGAGAAATGGTCCTGCTAGAACTTCTGGCAGCTCTAATCTGTACTGCTTTAAATTTTACTGAGTTTACTGCTTCTTTGGGAAGGCCTTTGGGGAGAGAGGAAGAAGCTAGTAGTCACAGTAACTACAGTAGCCATAATTGTCTGTTTTCTTGTTCTGAGAAGTGATCTTCCATGTCAGTGTCACTTTTCCACCAAAATAAGATATTTAGTTTCGCCTAGGAAGCATTGGCATTGTTGTATGCTCCTACTTTAAGAATCAAGATATGTAAAGGATTGTTGTTATTAGATCTTTATCCTGCCTTTTTAGTTTGTGTGTGTGTGTGTGTGTGTGTGTGTGTGGTCAACTCAAACTATTAAGCTCCTTTCTTGCCATTGTTTCAAATGAGTACCAAATTAACAATGTGATTGCCAAATATGATATAGCTTTCTTATCTAATCCAGGTGGAATCACCTCTCCAGGCCAAACTGTTCAGATAATTTTGCTTTGTTCTCTTGTTTGATCACTATTCACTCCATCTCCCTTAATATACCTGTAGATTAGTGGGTACATTGTGCAATAATATTGACCTCAACTGTTCACGTTCAGGCTCAAAACAATGTTTTTCCCCCCCTTTCCTTTCCAGGAAAAACATTCCATGTTCCCTGTCTCTCATACATGCACTGCAGCTGTACTGCTAAGAGTAATTGCCTTTCTTTCATAATAGTTTGCTTCCATTGTATCCCTGAATTCAGCTACTGATTCATTATCGTCTTTTTTCCTTTATGTTTATCCTGGATAAAAAGATGAAGAAAGCAGTGAAGATGAAGTTACCTTAAACAGAAGTCCCTCCATCCATGTTTTTTTTTAGGATTTTTAAAAATGTTCCTGGTCTAGTCTATATACTTGGATTTCCCAGATAGTCCCAATCCAAGTAAGGTTGACTCTCCTTTGCATGCCAGATCAGCCAAAATGTTGCCCTCTGTCATTCAATATGCAATAGAGGCAAATTAAATACTAACTTAACGTGATAACAGTGTGATGGTCTGTCTCTTCTACTTAATCCCCTGTTATTTCATTGTTGATTTTACTACTGTGTTTGCATATCTTTCATAGTCAAGAAAATTCAGATTGTATGATGTATCAGTCAGATTTCTGAACAATTCTTACCAGTAATAACCACCATCAGCAAAATGAATTCATGAAAAAATTACAATAATAATAACCTTTATTGATTAGCCCATGGGCCATATCAAGGTACAGAGTTCCCAACACATGTTATACTAAAATGCAGTAAAAACAATTTAGAATGAAATTAGTTAAAATATAATTCAGGATAAAATAGAAATAAAATACAATTTAAAATGAAATTGGGATAAAATACATTTTTAAAATGAAATTAGAATCAAATACGACAATTTAAGATGTAGATAGATAAAATAAGATAAAATTATATTTCACTATCACCCCTACAATCTACCCCAATCAGTCTCACATATGCCGATCTCAGCCGAACCATTTTGCTCAGGTATTGTGCTGTGTTAAATGTAATTTTCAAATTCTGGCCGCACATAATGTAAGTTATTTTGATGTGGGGGTCCCAATGGGTCATTCGTTTAGTGTATAGGCCAAGGTACCTGTCTCTCACCCTCTTATGCAGGCAAGCAGTGAAATAGGATGTGAGCCAGGTCCTCAACCTCTGCCGCTCCGCAGATGCAGAGACGTTCATTATAGGGTATAGAGGGGAATCTCCCATATCTGACCATTGTGTCAAGCTGTTCAAATCTCACTCGTGTGAATATTTCCCTAAGATGTTTTGGTAGTTGTAACTTCAAATAACTGTCTGCTTGAAAAGTGTGTTTGTATTTGCTCAGCCATTTCAAGTTACCATGAAAAAATTATAAACGACTGGCCTTAATCAGCTAAAGCCATGGCATACGTCATACAATATCAGAAGTGAGGAAAGCTGTTTTTAAAAATATGCCTATGCACTTCTTTTCCAAGTCATCAAACTAGGAGCTTAACCATGGACCCAAATGAAATCCATTTTTTTTTATTTCCCCTCAGATTAATGCAAGAGCAGTCACTCATCCTTTTGCAATTTCATTTTAGCTACTTGGAAGATTTGTACTGCTTAGCCTATTGAGACAAAACATGATAAATAATATATATATAAAACCACAAGCGGTACACTCACAGATCTGTAATATTTGAGTTGAACCATGTAAACCAAGCCAGCAAGCCCCAAGTATACTAGGATTTGTCTGAAAACCTAGAGAGCAAAACCATATTTCCTTAAATTAACTGCTTGGTATATCTATTTAGGATGCCTACAGATGAAAATATTTAAATGGCACCTACCTGATCATTTCCCCAGAAGCAAAGATTGCTTCTTTATTTGGCTCATGATGATGGATTATATTCGACAGTCATTGATGTAACTCATTACAGAAGGAATACTAATTTTATTTCATTTTAACTACCCTTCAGCAATCCATCTTCTAATTCAAATTTCAACTTGTTTTATTAGCATATTCATTTTGTCACATTCAGTATTAACTCTTTGCTTTCTTTTTTTAAGCCTACATTGTATTATATTTATTTTATTTCCTTACCACTTTACACTTCATTATAGAGCACCAGTTTTAAATTATGGTCACATAAAATGTTGATGTGTGAAATATAAAAAGTAGTCTAGCATTTATGTAGTTTAAAAACGATGTATTTTACTCCAGTATGCAATTGATCACACAAGGCATAGTGAGGTTACAGATAAAGGTGTACACAAAGTTTTTTAGACTATAGGATGATTTGGTGTTAAAACAAATATTATGAGAATGCACATGCTTTGATGTGAAATGTCCATGTGTTTACAAATTATCTATCTCTATAAACATAAGTGAGAGTCAGTTTGGTCCAGTGGTAAAAACTGGCTAAAAACCAGGAGACTGTGAGTTCTAGTCCTGCCTTAGGCACAAAGACAGCTTGGGCCAGTCCTTCTCTCTCAGCCCTGGGAAGGGGGCAATGGCGAGCCTCTTTCAAAAAACTTTGGCCAGGATGGAGATATATATATATATATATATATATATATATATATATATATATATATATATATATATATATATATATATATATATATATATATATATATATATATACTCTCACAAAATGCTTACATTGTGAATAAAATAAATAAATTTCCTTGTATCAATGAGTTAATGCTTAACATACAAACTAAAATCTAGAATGTTCAGAGAACTGATTTAGAAATATGGTTTCTAAATCAAAATATGGTTTCTATCCAAAATATTTTACATCAAGCAATGTCTCTAAAATGGGCAGTTTCATTCATGTTGTACTTCATAATCATGTAGAATAATGAAAGGATTTGTGTCTTTATTTTAAAAGAGCCATTTTTGCTTTACCTATTTTCTTACCAACATTGTTAATATTGTTGGCGATCTGCATGCAAATAGTTTCTCTCTCTCTTGTCTATTTGCTGTTTCCAGTTATTGTTCCTGAGCATGTCTCTGTGTGTTTACTGCTGAAGTTCATAGTGCCTTTTTAGGGTTTACACAGCTAATGGTAAGAGCCTGTTCCATTTCTTGATCCCAGTGGATCAAGACAGGTTTGTAATTAGCTCTCCAGAAAGATCTGAAAAAGTTGGATCTTTCTTAACGTTTGGCTTCATACTGAGTCATAATCTGGTGTGGCATAGCATGGAGTAAGAACCCAGACAACTGTGGATTATTGTCAGTCTTCTCAGGTAAAGCACAACTAGATGGGCCAATTCTGCTTTACTGTAAGGCTATATAAACAGAATCTTGCAACTCTGAAAGTCCAAAGCTTCCCAGCACCATTTTAAATGATCCATTAAGGCGGGTCCTTCCTACATTTCTTTAACTGACCTCTAAGCCACTGGGGGCTCCTGCCTCTCTTGTCTGAGCATTTCCTAGACAGCACATCTTCCCCTCATTCCCCAAGGCCATCCACACATTCCATACGCTTATATAGAAAGCCGACATTAAATTGCTCTCATTTAGTCTGATGTGGGAACCAAGTCTGCATGAGATCTTCAGTCCCAGCACTGATAGATTGGCACTAGTTTTGGCTCAGTGTGAATAAAACGACTGGTATATTTAGTTCTACAGAAATTATCCTCCCATTTGGTATACAGTTCTGTATCTTGTGGAAGTTTGAGTAACAATAGATCCATCATACGGATAAAATTGTCACCCGATTCCCATTTTTCTCAGGGTCATCCTCAATTTTGAGATGGGGAAATTAAAAAAAAAGCCAATTAAAGCCTCTGGAAAGAGTTCCAATTCACTGACTCATGGCTGAAGTTAAAAAGTATTCAAATTACCACTATTCATTGACTGTGAAAGAATAGCCCCAATACTATCAAGTATTTTTAGCTGCCAAAATTAAAATCCAGTGATGCATTGCAGAAAAAGGACAGTCTTTCATTCTCCTGTCACATTATTTTTTGAAGAGCTGCAGGAGGGTTGGGGATTTTAAAAAGAAGCCATGATTTTTAAAACAGTTGCATGTTTAAGGCCATCAGGTTCAGTGTTTTTTCCTTATGCTTGGCTTAGTTAAATTTACCTCTTGAAATCAACACATTTTAAGTTACTGAAGTCTGTTGGCCATCCCCATGTTTGTGACTACAATCCTACACTCACTCAGACTAGGAAATGCTACTTAATTACACACAGAATTATAAATGATGCCTATCATTAATTTCTGAATGTTTTGTAATCATGTTTTGCCAGCTGACTGATTCGTTGCTGAAATTCAGTGTTGGGAACTGATCACTTCCAAAATTTTGCTATTGCTTTTATTTATTTTAAAGGCCAGTTGAGGTATGTCCGTGATGAAAGTGGACTTCATTTTCATCATTCAGAAAGAAAGAAAAATATAAGTTGAGCCAAAGGAGACAATATTCCTGTAAAACAATAATGGGGAACCTATGCCTTTCTATATATCATTGAATTATTACGCCTGGCATAACCCATGATTGGCTGAGGCTGCTTGAAATTGAAATTCAGCCACATCTGGAGGGTTACAGATTTCCCAAAGCTGTCATAAAATCTATCATTTATTAACTTCAATTAATCTAATGGAACCACTCTAAGAATTAGTGTGAGAGTGGCATAAATAATGGCATGTTTAATTATTGCGCAATTAGCGCCTGATCATCTGCAATGCACAGTTGCAGGGATAGCCAACCTTTAAGCATAAAATGTTCTCCCTTCTGCACTGTTAATAATTTTGGAAGAATGAGCACATGGTACCCTTCAGAGCTTTTGAACTCCAACCCTTATTAACCCCAAGTCAGTTTGACAATTGGCAAGTACCTGTAAAAACTGTAAACAAAAATATCTGAAGGATGATTGTTAATGCCTGGCTATGCAAACCTTGTCTTCCCTATAACTGAAGGCATCAGACCAATGTCTTGCAGTATATCTAGAATGTAAGTTCAGAGTAAAGCATACTTGAAACATACATCCCCACATTGCATTCTGAACATACACACATGAATAAAACCTCATGGAACTGGTCTCTCCACCATCCAGTGATCAGTTGCCTAACACAATGAGTGAGACTTTAAGACTTTAGAGCCGTGCAGTGGTTAGAATGTAGTAACTGCAGGCTACTTCTGCTGACTGCCGGCTACCAGCAGTTCATCAGTTCGATTCTCACCGGCTCAAGGTTGACTCAGCCTTCCATCCTTCCGAGGTCAGTAAAATGAGAACACAAATTGTTGGGGGCAATATGCCGACTCTGTAAACCACCTAGAGAGGGCTGTAAAGCACTGTGAAGCTGTATACAAATCTAAGTGCTATTGCTATTAACATTATTGTATACTAAATTTGGTTTTGTGATCATCAATATTGTGCCATGAAGCCAAATTTATTGGATGGGTGGGGAGGATAAGTGTTTTTTTGTTGTGGTTACTGAGAAAAAATAGTGGAAGCAGAAATATTTGCTAATCTATTTTTTTGGTGATTTATCAGTAGATTGAAATCTGCCATCCCACCATATTGAAAAACAAAATAATGAAATTCAGGTCATCACAATGAATATAATCTCACCAGAGTGCGAGACCTGGCATTCCACCATTTATTTTTCAAGCTCAGTTAAGGGAAAAGATTCTGCTCCAATCATCTATTTATGATATCCATTTGAATTTTGGTTTATTATATTAATATTCCTTGTTTGAACTATTATTAGCTAAATGCAGATATTTTAATTTTTCAATGGCTTTAAATTATTTGTTCCTCAAAGAAGCCATGAGCAAAACAATGCAGAGAGAAATATTAATATAAGAAATATATTTTAGTAAATAAATACTGTATATATTCATGAAACGAGCTTAGTGAAAAATACTGAACAGTTAGAGAGACAAAATACCCATTGTTAGTCAATAGCCGCATTACAAACAAGATGCTGTTATATTGATTTGACCTGCTATCTGTACAAATATTTTTCCTCCTAGATATGGTTACTTTAAATAACAGAAACAACCAAATGTCTTTTAGAAAAACATCAGAAGGAAATAAGAAGGTAATTAAAGAATTCACCCACTGTTTTTGTTGTGCACAGTGAAGAAAAGCACAACTGTCTTAACTTTATACTAAAAACAGCTGGCTGGGTTTGATAGGCTCAACAAGTAGCATCCATTCCTACTAAAGCCAAATCCAGAAAAAATATTCCTTCCATTTGCAAAGACAAATTATACATTTGACACAATTGTTTTCAAAGGAACAACGGGAAATTGGAGCAGCTGGGGATCTGGTTCATAAACTTCCAATACTATTTCTATAAAAACATGCTGCTATACACTGTTCCTTTGACCAAACTGTGGAGTAATTCTAAAAAGCCTTTGTTATCTTTAGAGAAACAGATTAAATTGGCCTTCATAAGTTGACACACATCAAATGAAACCTGCCAGACAGGGATAGTCGCCTGCTAGGTACTTGAATTTTGCTGTTTAAGGCAGCCAGCCCAAATAGAAGATTTACCCAATAGGTGGGCATCAAATAAGTTGGAAGAGCAGCCTCAGTTTGTTGGACAGTAGCCTTCATCCAAATGGTATTGAATAGAGGCAATGAGACAATGTTGAAGAAGCTATCTAAGTTACATCGTATATGAAGATGCTTTCTAAACTATGGAAGAGCAGGCACCTCTGCTGCATTCTCTCTCTCTCCCCCCCACTTTGAACTTTATCCCCAGTGTCAGCATGGCAGAGTTGCCAATAAAACCTGCAACCTTGACACAGGTGTGGGAGGAGAATTGAGAAGATGCATGTTTTAGAGCTCAGCAGTTACCAGCAAACTGTACAGGAGGCAAATGTAAGAAAGCATATTTTTTCCCCCTTTAGAATGAGTGGTTGGTCCAAAAGAGATGAAAAGAAGTATAGGCCCAGCAAGACAAGGAACTATGTAAAAAAGGTCCAAGAACTCTACATGCTGGCCATTGACAGAAGAGGGGCTTAAATAACAACAGGCTTAAGAATGAAATGTTGATGCATACCAGTAGCAGTATAGAGCACAGTACGTAGGTAATTGTAATAGATAATAGAGTAATAGGTAATAGGGTAATAGGAAATATAGGAATAGGAAAGAGGAATAGAAATAGAGGATTCGAAATAGAGAAATAGGAGTAATAATAGGGTAATGGGAAATAGATTTAGTATAAACATTGTCATAATAGTAATTGAATAGTAATAGCAGTACAGCAATCGCCATAGTAATAGTAATTGTCATAATGAAAGTGTAGAGATAGCAATAGAACAGAATATAGGTAGCATTCACGTATCACTTTCATATGTTTGGGTTTTTGTTTTGTTTTTTTACAAAAGAAAACATTTCCCCAACGCTTATAGGCAGCTATAAACAAACCACATCTCAAGAGTCTAATGATTTTGTGTCTCTCTTGAGTCTGGGTTAATCCAATTGGACACGGTTTAAAAAAAAGCACCTGTGACACCAGCCAAATATTTTCAACGAAAAGGGGCCACTGTTTCTTTTAACAAAACAGGTAAGTGAGCTAGTAGGTTTGGGAACTGGGATCTTTGTATACCTGGTCTTTTGTTCAGCACCTCAGCAGCAATAGCTGATGCAGTTTTTGTTCCTATTCCTAGCTCTTTGCATTGAAAGAGAAGACACTGCTTCTTCTCTTCTTCTGTGTGAATAACAGCACGCACCATCTCTGTCTAAATGCCATGGGAGCCCCACTTCGTCATCTTAACTCAATCCTGCATTTGCAACAGGATGGGTCAAGCAGAGGGACAGTTCTAATGCTGGTTAGGGTTCCTGGCTGTCTAAAAATGTTATATCTCATGATATATGATGCAGTTCTCCTGAAAGTGAACACAGTTCTATTTAAATAAAAAATGGATCAAAATCACCAGGAATTTCTTTTCAGTCACAAACAATTCATTTAAGAGCAGATTTACACAAACTGCGATGTTGTACATATTTTCCCAAGGAAAGAAAAGATCTGTGGCCATCACTGAAAATCCCTACTTTCACAGTAATAGTTCTTGAAGTGGAGTAGTGAGCATGAAGTTCATGACTGTTCTTAGTGTTAGTGTAAGTCTATAGGGACCCATTCCCAAACAGTAAACCTGTGATGATTAGAACTCAAATGGAACCCATAGGAATACATGCATTCTATACTGGATGAGCATCCATCCTAGTGATTCTATTCTTTGTCATACTTTCCAATCCAACTTTAATGACAGCATAACGTACACCACAGGACAATAATCTAATCATCAGTTGTGGATCTGTGCATCTGCAACTTGAGATGCCACAGCACAGAAGGAAGCACCAAATTAATCATTATCATCTAGATAGGCAACTATAGCAGCTTCTTATACTCTCATCTATTATGGTAATACCCATTTGCTTAGAAAAATGTGGGTAGAGTGTTGTTGTTGTTATTTTTTAATGTCTGTCTTACAGTACAGGGAGGAAATAGATGCCTTGGCCCCAGGCTCTAAAAGCATTGTTGAACAGAACGAGATTCAGATCTTTGGGCGTAGTGTTTTTAGTATTGGAAAGAGAATTATGATCAAAGGCTATATTCAGAATCTAAAACTTAGGAAAAAGGTGTTTTAAGTTTTACGATCAACCAAGAATAGATATGGGCTAGTTATAAAAGTTTTGTGGAAGTAGATAGAGAAATTCCTCCCCAGACAATTGTCTGATTTAATGATTTTGTTGTTGAAATGCCTGAGTTTATAGCATGAGGTAATTATGTTTGAGTCTGCAGGGAAAGTAGATTTATAGTAATGTAGAAAAGTGAACATTAACTTGATTATCATAGCAGATCAAAAAATTCTCTTTGCTTTTTTAGGAAAAAAACATGAGGTTATTTGTGCAGGGCTTGCTACAGCAAAGATAAAGAGAGACCAAAAAAGAAAAAAAAAGAAAAACCCTACTTCAGTTTCTTATTTTGAAAGATAACTTCTCCCAATAAATTAATACAGTTCTAAATCTGGCTATGATTTTTATAAGTAACTGAGAATGCTAAGATTTGTATGATAAGAAGTATTATGGCCAAGAACTATAATTTGTCTTCCGAAAGTCATCTGCAAGTCATATTCATCTCGTTCAGCACCAGATCTGAGGCACACCTTTCATATGCTTCCACTTTTTACTGTGATTGATCCAACTTTAAACATGCCATCCTGCCAACAACATCTATTCTCCTGCTTGAGCAGGGGGCTGGACTAGAAGACCTCCAAGGTCCCTTCCAGCTCTGTTCTATTCTATTTTCATCTTTTATGCCATAGTGATAAGTAGAACTGGACAAGCTTTGGTGAAGGCTCACTCTAACTTTCTCCATTTCTGATTCTTCAGTTTGATGAGCTTTCACTAAATTCCTCTTATCAAAGCTTTTCCTTCCATTTTAAAATCTTTGAATATTTTGTCTAATCAGGAGACTTTACAAACAGCTGCCTTAAGAATATTCCAGAGAGCAACTTTTTTGCTCCCACAGATTCAGGATGGTAGAAATGCTGGTCACGAGGAAATCCCGCAAGCACTCAACCCTCACCTGTTTTCCACATTTGTGGACTGCACATTGTGTCAGGAAGCCAAATGGACATTTCTGTGAAGAGCCACATGCTAGTATGAACCTAATGGACATTTTAAATCAAAATAGGAGAACTTCTGCCTGACCAGACCTTATAATCAGTAAATTCAACCCTGTTCCTAACATCATTTGACATTTTTATGGTTATGAATTAAAAAATCCATTTGAAAAACTGAATGGAAATCAGACAAATTTTAAAGTGGGATGGATTTTCTTTTTACCTGATTTCTATATATCTCTAAATGCATGATCCTTTGTTGAATTAGATCAGCATTCTGTCAGGCGGAGCTTGAAAGATTTTTTAGTGAAAGTCTTTATCTCTTTTTCTCTGTTGATATATTGTAGATGCAGGAGGATCAAGTGGAATTGTTTTATACCCATGTATGTCAAAGGGATCCCCCCGTTCCTTCTCTATCTTATTCTTCAACTTCGTGCCAGATTGTTGTTTTAAAATCATGCCACTTTTGGTACTGCAGGAATCTTTGTTTTCTTTTTTCTGCATGCGGCTAGCAAGGAATGTTTAGTGAAAACACTAATAGAATGGCAGCATCTGTCCTCTTCTTGACTCTCTGAGCATTTGTGTTGGCAGCTTTTGAGTTGCCTTACAGCAAACATTTGTTTAGATTGCTGATGACTGCCTAGGCCACCAGTGCAATCTGGATATATTTTTTTCTTAGATGTCTTTTATTTGTGCTTTTCAATATACACACATATGAGAGTAGATGTTATGAAAGCATTCACTCTGCAGTATACACTGGGACCAGTCAGAGTATTGAACAAGTGAAATATTTTAAATATTTGAGCATGTTTTCCCACTGCTTCACAAAGCATGGTAAACACCACAATCACATTATGCAAAATGCTCAAAAAAAGTGGCCACAATTCAAAGTTTCATTTTACCAGAGAACCATAGCATATCCCAGCAGCATTGATGCTATATCACCAGGCCTGGGCATCTCAGGGAACTGGAGACACGCCCAGATGAGGTGGATATACTCACTCTCTCTTTACCTGGAGTTGGCATATTTTGTTTCCAATAATTTAACTTTTAATATTGAGTCTTATATTTTTATAAGGATTGTTTTTCGTAGATGTGTTGTTTTATCTGATTGTTGTGTGCTGCCCAGAATTGTTCTTTGTGAGATGGGCAGCCATACAAAGTTCATTAATACCTAAATAATAAATAAATAAATTTAGTGTGGCACCGCAGAGCGCAACCCAGTCAAAGCCAAGGAGGTCTCAAAGCACCATGTATTGTATTGGCAGAGGAAAATACAGGCTTCAGATTTTTCTTTCTAAATTAATGTGATCTTGGCTTGTGTAAATTTGTTGAGATCCTGCCGTATTTCATAATACCAGGAGCTGATAAAACAAGCTACAATGTATTTAAGTAAAAAAAAAAAAATCTCTCTTATTATCCCTGCAGTTCTGACTCAGTCACTTTGGTATGCCTTTGCTGACCTTCTGTTCGGCTTTATTAAAAAAAAGAGAGGGCTATGTATATCATGCATCATTTATCATGTTTAATAAGCAAGTTTTTCCTCCAATTAATTTTACTTTCAGATAACTTGGTGCCCTACCATATGAACCAAATCTCATAAGTAAAAAAATTATTTTGAGTTCAGAAGTCAAGAACTGTATGCCTAGCCTCAATTCCACACAACCCAGCATCTAAGTCATCAGAATGCAATGGCTGTTTTTCCTTTATGTGACTCATCCACTGATATAATCTCAGAGATATGGAGGTGCAGTGCTCCCAACCCTTTACCTCCAGAACCATCACTCATCTCTAAAATTAACTTCCAGATGAAGCCTCATTATTTCAAAGAATCTTCTACAGTACCACATTTAGACTTCTGAGACCAACAGTGCAATTGCAAGTGACATCATCTAAAAAGTAAGGATAATATAAGAGCTCTGGTGCAGATAAGTTCCCAGCTTCTGTTCTGGAACCTCCCTATTATTATCTTTTCCCAATGTCCAAAAATCATGGTCACAATTTACAAGAAAATTCAGAAAGGCAGTGTGGTGATTATTCACATACTAGACTGAATGCATTTATTTTGCTTTGTAGAAACACAGAAACAAACAAACTCTCTCCGACTTTTATTGGGGGGAGGGAATCTGCCTCTATTTACATAATGAGTTGGAAATTCAATTAAACCATAGTGGGTTTTTTTTCCCCTCTGCTTTACTTACGTTAATCCAGCTAACAGTGATTTATTCAAGAATCAGCTCTAACAAACCAAGGCTTTGTGCAATGTATCAGCTCAGAAAAAGAGTTACCTCCATGTAAAATCAAAAACCAAATCAAAACTTCAAATTCTTCAGTTCAAAAGAATGCTTAAAAAAACGCTTTGTTAATGTTAACAGCTGCAGAAAAGGATTCATACCATCATTATCGTTTTCAGGTTTTGCACTATAAATGAGACAAACCTCACATTTTTTTAAAAAAATGATGGTGTCTGCCATTCCTCCCTTGACTATATACATACATACATACATACATACATACATACATACACACACACACACATACATACATACATACATACATACATACATATTATATGTGCACAGGTATATATAGGTAAGGGTTGACTCCCTGGATCAGTCCTTGCAGTTTTCTTGGCAAGATTTTCAGAAGTGGTTTGCCCTGCCTGCTTCCCAGGGCTTCTAGAATAGAATAGAATACAATAACAGAGTTGGAAGGGACTTTGAAGGTCATCTAGTCCAAACCTCCACCCAAGTAGGAGACCCTATACCACTTCTGACAGATGGCAGTCCAGTCTCTTTTTGAGGCTGAGAGAGAAGGACTGATCTAAGGTCACCCAGGTGGCTTCATCATGCCCAAAAAAGGACTAGAACTCACAATCTCCCAGTTTCCCAGCCTGATAACTTAATCACTACACCAAACTGGCTCTATGTATATATGCCTCCAATGTGTAGCTTTTATTGTAGATTTCACGAAGACACTCAGAAACCAGATTTTGAAAACAAAATAATAAGAGAACCTTTTAACATTCCAATCTTTTGCCCAATTACTATTTTGCAATATTGTTCACAATGAGACCAATTTTGAGTAACACTCAGAATTAGAGCGAAAAGCTCTTATGTAGACTTGTACTTAACACTGTAGACGTAGAAAATATATATGTAAAGATATTATTAAACTTCTGGTAAAAAGCAAGCATGCCCC
Organism: Azemiops feae; assembly: GCA_023970755.1. NCBI lineage: Eukaryota > Metazoa > Chordata > Lepidosauria > Squamata > Viperidae > Azemiops > Azemiops feae. Next base: position 373,326 of record JALGBA010004189.1, on the reverse strand, counting down.
ATTAGCTGTGTTTTTATATGAAAGAATTTTAACTTTGCTGTGTTCCTTCCATCTATGTGGTAAATCCTTTTTTATATTACACTGTACCTTGGGAGTTAAAGTCAAAAGCAATTTGGTTTTAGATTAGAGATCTAAATAAAAGTACTCTTGTTTTATTTTAAATATCTATGGTCAAGAATGACACTTGGTATTCTGTGTTTAGCTGGGAATAACCTTTGGAAAGCAATTCTGTCTCGGGGGATAAGTCAGGATGCAAACAGAACTATTGTGGGGTTTTTTTTGTTTTTTTTTAGAAGAGCATTTTCTTCCTGATCCTTTGAAAATATTTTTTTATCTCCCCCAGGTGAAGAGATAACTGACTCTTTGCCAACCCTTTCCCATATTATATTATAAAATATCCCACTTCCAGGCTTGGATAAAACATGGGAAACTAGTAAAGATGGGCAATATTTTAGCAGTGCCAAGCTGTTGCAGGTAGAGTAGAGGAACTGCTGGCTCTGAAGGTTTACAGCTGATTTGCTGTGACCTCCTCACTGAACAGAAGAACATCTTTATTCTCTCAGTTGATTTGCAGCACATGTTGTTTCAGTGCCAATAAAATATAGTGGGCCCAGCTGCTATGAATCATCTCCCCATCCCCCAACAGGTTCCTCCCCCCCCCACCCAAGAACTATAAAATATATTTAAAACACCCAACACATATTTTTTAAAATGGGTTAGGTTCTAAAACCGGTACAGCTTTCTCTCGCCGCCATAATGTATTTTTTTTCTTTTGTTCTTCAAATGTTGCTTTCAATGATAGTAAATTAGAATGTGGTTCCCTTTTGCAGGATGCTGATTAAAAGAAAAGCAACTTTTGCAAATAGAGGTGCAACTTGCATTGTTCTTGCTACTTTTCTCTTATTTTAAATATTACTAGAAGAGGGAAGGAAGGAATGGAGGAAGGAAGGAAGGAAGAAAAGGCCATGTTTAGAAAGTACCATAATTTTCTATTTTAAATTGAAGAAACTCATAAATAATATGTCTCTAACTCTCCCATCTTACTAGACCAATTGAAATAGTCTTGACCAATTGAAATAGAGAACAGAGTTCCTTGAATAATTACACAGAAAGGAGAATTCTGGCAGGTGCAATTTATCATGCCACTGTAAGGAAAGCTATACCCTACTCAAAGATGCTCAAAGACATTTTGCAACTTGAAGATAAAATGGTACGTCCCTCCCCAATTCCATATACAGAATAGGATGGGGTTGACAACTGAAGCTTATCTCAACAATGGCCTCCTCCACCAGACCTCAGGGCAGGGAACCATGGTGAGTTGCTATACATCTTGCCAACTCTTCCCATCTACTTGGCCACACCCATAACTAATCCTAAGATTATGATCTGATTCTGATCCCAGCCAATGCATTTCAGTCTAGTCTCTTTTGGTCTGAACTGTAGACCACAGTAATGGGCATTATGGACTAATTCATGAGATTCAAATTCCATTGCCACAAAACCATCTCATATGGCCAAGATAATCTGTTCCAGGCATTTTGCAGAATTCTTAATATCTGCCTTAAGGCCTTCCTGATCCCCTGCCCCTGCAATATTTAGCACTCAGTGGCCAGCATTTATATTGTGCACAGCACTCTTGAATGATGCTTGGTCACAAATATGGTGAGAGATTAAAAGTTGGTCCTAGAGCATTACGAGGATTTTAAGCAGTGACAGTTTTCAGGAAAGCTGTGTGATCAGTCAATTCTATTATTGAAGGAAGGGACCTTGGCTATGGCACTATACTTCTCATTCAGAGCATTCATCATTCCAGGCTCAGAGAAAGCAAAGAGACAAAGAATGCTACTTCCACTGGCAGATTAAGGTATCAGACCAGGGAAAGTTTGGGGCTAAAAAAATAAATCTTATATTTAAAACAGTTTTAAAAGCCCTGTTCATGGTTTCATGTTTGGCATCAGTACTGCAAGGAAGTGGAGAAACAGGTCACAGGTTTTAACATGGCAATCCCATCTAAGACCAATATTAGTCTGGAACGTTATAACAAAGTGCTAGGAAATCTCTCTTGATTTATAGTAATACTGAATTATATTACCCCAGCTGCAATCTGTTATAATAATGCACGTTTCCATCACTTCTTTTATAAGTGCTCAAGGTTGTTAATCCAGTCAGGTCTTGCTTTCTCTTTTCCTCTGTGTAGGAAATTAACCATTGTTGATCTACACCATTCCAATGGTTCTCTCAGAGCGGTGTAACATTCCCTGATATTAGCATTATGCAGAGACTCTCTGATTCATTTTAAGGAAGGGATCTGATGCTTTAAAATTAGTCTACAAGAATCTAGTCCAGGGGTGTCAAACTGCCAGCCTGCAGGCTGGATGCGTCATGCCAAAACCGCGCCCACCCCAGCTCCAGCAATGGGGAAAAAGTCATGATACATTGCGACATGTCACATGACATTGCGAGTTTGACACCTCTGATCTAGTCTAACCCTAAATTAATCAGATGATAGCAAACTCTCTTTCCCAGTTTTACACAGTGATTCAGGAAAACTGAATTTTCACCTTTGCAACATCTAGTCCAGGGAACACATAATTACAGCACCTATACCATTAGTTTCTTTTAAAATGGGATGAAATTGGCCAGGAAGTTAAAATATAATGAGGCATGCATCAAATCTCAAGGAAATCAATGCTGGTGTTCAGTAGATTTTCCATAACTTTCTATTTCCACCAAAGTAAAATGGACAAAACTCTGACAAATTTCAACCAGACAGAACGAGAAGGTTCAATGACAAGAGAGCTTGTAATCGTAAGCAGTAATGATGTCCTTGTCTGAATATAGTGGAGTTTACTGTTGGGGAGTGGGGGGCAGTGAGATTAACTCTCTGATCTTTTTCATAGTCTATCAATCAGCTGGCTAGCCAAAACATCACAAAGTGTCTTCCTAGACCTGCTAAGAAGACAGGAAAATAATAGCATGCAGCAAAAAATAAAACTTCAGCTGCCTTCCAAGAGCTGTCCACACCTGCCAAGATACTGTGAATGGCGGCTTGATCGTAAAGCTCCCTCTGAGTTGATGTAAGTCTTCCTGGGTAAACCAGACTGGAAAACAACTAGATGAGCTATTTCTGCTTTATTGTAAGGCTACATTAACGGAATTGTGCAAGTCTGAAAGTACAAAGCTTCCTGCCATCACCTTTAACCATTTGAACAATTATGGTGGGTCCTTCTTAAATTTCTTCCTTCGAGTGTTAATCCATCTGGGACTCATTGTCAACCTTGTCTGATTGTTTCCTAGACAGCATTTCCTCCCTTTGTCCCCCAAGGTCATCCACACATTCCATTCCATTTGAGAAGAGACCTATGCATTTCAGAATGTCATGCTGATCCTTTTTCCATCTTCTGTCCCCTTCATAGCAAGGATTTTGGTGATGCACTTTTAGGCACAGCTGCGCATGATCTAAACAAGGGGTCGCCAAACTCTTCAGCTCATCAACCTCTTCATGAGGTTTGGACTGTTATTGACCCCCAAATATTTATTATATGAAAATAATGAATACTACTTTAACTACTAATACCTTGAATAATAATAGATAACAATGATTTCATAAAATAAGTCACATTTAAAAATATGAAAAATAAGATTTAACATACTTTTTTAAAACTGAATGTTGATATTATTAATGAGAAGAATATGTCTGATGCATATCAACAAGGGCATTGGAGGGCACTGATGTTTGGCTGGAGATTGATGAATTTTAGTCATTAGGTCACTATGATCTTCGAGGATCAGATTGTTCCTATTGATCCCTAAACATTTACTGACCCCCTTTTGACCCCCAGACATTCATCAGTCCCTTGGATAATCCCATTGACCATTGATGGTCATTGAAATTATTTTTATTAGATATTTTAATATAAGTAAAAGATAAACATGAAAAATATAAAGAAAAATTAAGAAAAAAAACTAAATAAAAGTGCAGGAAATAAGATACAAAAAGAAATATATATAATATATACATCACTTCCAATCTTCTTTACAGATATTACAAACAAATTTATTATCTCACCTCCTTCTATAAGATTACATTTCATGTTTTTTTCTACCCTTATTCAATCCTTTTTAATCAGCAAATCCATAAATCACCAATTCATTTTTTTTCATTTTCAGAAAAAAAGTCCATAAGAAGTTTCTAATCTTTTATTAAAATATTTACAGTATTTTTTTTAATCTTTGATCAACCAGGTCAATTTTGCCATTTCTGCAAATTCCACCATCTTCACAATCCACTCCTCCATTGTGGGTATTTCAGTATTTAACCATTTTTGTGTATATAATAGTCTTGCTGCACTTTGGGTACCAATATTAACCATGTTGGGAACTCCTCATCTAAACTGACAAATCAGTGTCAGAGTTTAAATGAGATTTTGAAGCTAAGCAACACCTGTCTGGATCCAAATTTCAGTATCATTCATTCATTCATTCATTCATTCATTCATTCATTCATTCATTCATTCATTGTTTTTCATTTATATTCCAGGTCTTCCATAGTCCTTTATTCTTTGTTTTCTTTTCCCATCTTTCCTCTAATTTTCATTTTTGTTTTTTTTCTTTTGTCTATTCATTTTCCCAGTCAGTTCATATCTCTTGTCTCATTTGTTTCTCTCTATCCCCATTCCATTTCTTCTAGTTCTGTCTTTCTTCTTGCCTCTTTTCATTCCTGCCCTGCTATGTCTGTTCCCGTACTAGACAGAGTAATATTATGTTTTATTGCTAGGGTGCGTAAACATGTACCCAAATAAATTAACTGATATTTATGTTGTATGCACCTTCATTTAACAGATTTAGGGACATGGGAAACATAAAAACAGAATCTCATTTTATCAATGTTGCTTTGTGCTGCAACCTCCCCAAACTTTTTATATTCGCCATACATTAAACCAGAAGATTACCAGATTTTGTCTAAAAAAACTTCACAAAACCATTATGATTTCTCTGGATTTTAGCAAGCCAGATTTGCTCACCCAAATCATATCCAGTCAGTATGGCTAAGGCTTACTGTAAGTGGTAGAACAACATACTAGTGAACAATGCAAGTTTCCCCAACTGAGAGTGAATTGTTTAATTTACTTTTCTTCCACAGGCTATAAAATATATTGAAATGGCTCTGAGCCCAGCTTTCTAACAGTGTATAGAATGGCTAAGGGTAGGAGTTGCTGTTTAAATGGTTGAATGAGCTTTCTCAAAGTATTTGCCCTGAGTGATTCCAGTCATTTTGAAACAAATAGTTTATGTAAAGCATGGGTGTCAAACTCGCCACGTCACGTGACATGTCACGACGTATCGCAACTCTTTTTGCAGTGGGTGCGGCTTCAGTATGATGAAACCGGCCCTTGGGCCGGCAGTTTGACACCCCTGATGTAAAGAATAGTCTATATTTATTGGGTTATAAGTTAAGCAATTGTTAAGTTTTGGCCTAAAACATTGCATCAATCCAGCCACCGTGGTTAGTTTACAGCTTATGTGTTATGCAATCCCAGACAACTGAGGTTTATTTTACTAATGGAATAAATCATATTTACTAACACCTCTCGTACTCTTTTTTTCATGTCTCCTAAATGCCTAATACACATGAGAAAGTTCAGTGACACCTCCTCCATCTGAGGTTTAGAAAGTTGATTGCCAAGATCCCTTAATATTCTAAACAGCTCACCCTGTTGAATCCAGGAAGCAGAGCATAGGTGTCCTTCCTTTCCTAGGAGATTAATACTCCCTTGTGGATATATGCTTGGATTTTTTTGTAGAGATACTAAGTAAAGCTGGTGAACCAATAGCCCTAAGTCTTTCCAGGAATCAAGTGACCAGAAACCAAATAATATTACATGATCCTATGAGGATTATCCTTTAGGTCACTAATGACCAATTTGGTTTAATAAAAGGTGTGTGCCTCTATAAGATAACTGCATTCTGGGAACACGTCCCAGAACTACCAAAATAGTTTAAATTGGTTGCATCACTTGCTCATGTCTTTTCACTAAACTGCTTTATCTTTTGCCCTTGCATGGCTGTAGAGATTTTGAGAAGAAAAATAAATTTCTCTGCTGGAATATTCCAAGAGAATCATTATGTTAACAGAATGGAATATAAAAAGGGGAAATGTTGTAAAGCTTCATCTGCATTAGAACTGGTTCTGCCAACCATGACTGTTTTGTTATGTGGGGGGAAAAATGCTTTGCATTTTTATCAGCTTGTTTTTATGCTATATTACCCCAATAGTATTTTTTATCACAAACATGTCTTGTGGGGAAAAAAATGCTAATTTGTAAACAAATTGGTAATCCTGTAATTGCAGCAACAACTGGAAAACCAGAGTGAAGCATGTGTTGGTAGCAACCCATTGGGATGATGTTTCATCAACTGTTTTCTCCATTATGTCCAAACCATTTAATACAAAAGAATGCAGACAATGTTTAATTCACTGGAGAAAATTTGATGGGGCTGCCTAATACACTGAGTGATAACAATAGAGGTCCTATGTAATGAATGCTGGATCATGTTAGAAATAAAAAATTGCCCCTATCTTAGTCTCCTCTGATGCACAATCCTTTGTTATTATAAAGATCTGGCTTCTTCTTCTTTGGTTGAAAAAAATAAACTCTAAGCTAGGAAAAGCCAATAGTGTCAACGGCATTGAGATCTTTTTTTTTAAAAAAAAGATTAGTATGGAGACTTTCAAAGGAGAAAGTTAATACATTTCATCATGGATATCCCTACTCAGAAGTAAACATCACCAAATTCAGAACGTGCTTGGAATGCAGCTGTCATGCCTGTGGCTCTGTATTGTGGTGCCAGGCTTAATGGGTAAGACTGGGCCTAGGGAAACTGAGGTTCAAGTCCACCTTCACCAGGGAAATTTTTAGGGAAGATTTGAGCCTCTCTCTCTCTCTCAGCTCAACCAAGATTGTTGTTGTAAGCAGTGGTGGGATTCAGCCGGTTCGCACCACTTCGGCAGAACCGGTAGCTAATTTTTTGTTGGCCGGGCCCAGAATGGACTTCTGGAAGTGGCATCCACACAGAGAACCGGTTGTTCACATATTTGAATCCCACCACTGGTTGTAAGATATAATGGAAGGAGGTCCTCGTGGAAACTAGTTTGAATTACCCATCAGAGGTAACTGGGATTAAAAACTGCCATCTCATAAGGCTAAGCTACCATGATAGAAAGCTCTTTCTCATGTCATATGAATGTACATTCTTTTAGTTGGCAGGAAAAAAAATAGACCAATCTAAACTTCACCCTACCTCAGTGTTGAGGCTGTGATGAGGCTGCTGTCTGATGTTGTCCTTACAGATTTAATGTGGGTTAGTTAAGGAAAGTGGTTGGCAAATTCCCTTACATTTGTTTCTTCTCCCATTGAGTATAGTACCACCCACCAGAGACAAAGCAACCACCAATCATTCTCAGCATGTGATGCAGTGGAGTGGGGCCATTATAAGCAGGTGTTTAGAATGGTAAGTTTAGCACCTATTTTCACTCATTTACCCCATTAACAGGTTGCTGGCATGGAAATGCTCCATGCCCTGTTACCTCTGGCTATTTATGAACATGAGTCTAGCACTCTTTGGACAGAGCTATATTCAGAAGAAGCTCAGATGACCAATGGAAGTGGAAGCATTGCAAGGTGTCTTGGGAGTAGTGTCTCCGACCTCACACTTGGGATAGGAAGTACAGCAGGGGGCGCAGGTTAAAAGAATTGTAAAATACTATAAGGGAATGGGAACACGGACAGAGGGTGGCCACGAACAGCAGCACTGAGATGATATGTGGATTATATAAAGTGATGCTACCGCTCTCTAAATAAAATCAGTAAACAAGGCAGCCATGTGAAGCTCCTTGCTGTAATGTCTGTAAAGCACTCATTGACCTACTGAATAATGCACAGTTGGCAAAACCCAGCTTTGTTTCTTAGTTTAAACTCAGCTTCTGTGCAGCCTTTCATGACAGTGCTGGTCCTTTTTTAAGAAATAGAATTCTCACTCTTTCAAAGGAGTGCTAAATCCATGTGCTGCACATGAGCAGCCCAGAACTTTCTGAAATGTCAGTCAGACATTCTGTGATTGTGGAAACCAGGATTTGGTGTCTTCTGCAGTCCAAGGAGAAATGACACTGGGAGGATAGTGCCCAGTGTCTAGAGGGCAGGGTTGTGCCCAAAGCAGACTAGCGTATCAATATAGGGGAGGAAGAATCCCAAACTCTGCCTGAGGAAGATTTATAAATTGAATTATGGCATAAACCTGTGAAGGATTAAGTTTAAAACTGGAAACTCTAAAGACAAAATTAAGTTGTCCACAATGTGAGGAGGAGATGAGATGATGACACAGTCCTAAGGACATGTCGTTTACTTTAAAGCAATTAGTAGGACATCTACTTGAGTATGAAATGTAAACATCCTTAAAGCATACATGAACTGAGCATGTTTTATTCTGAAGAAAAGACAGAACAGTTTTGAAGTATGCTTTTGATCTGCGTGAAGGCCTTGTGCCGGTTTCCAGTCAAAACCTGTCTTCCTCCTTTTGATCTCTGTGTCTTTGAGTTGGGCAAAGAACAGCTTGAGAGGGTAATTTTTCAGCAAAAATAAAGCCTCCCATTGACTCAGGAGTTCTGGAATACTATCCAAACACTGCTTAGTATCAAAGTGGCCAGATGAAGCGTTCTTAAAATGAGCATTGTTTGTAGTTTGCTTTTCACCAAAAGTAGACAACTACAGGTCCCATGATGTTTGGCAATTCTGGGAGTTGCAACCTCAGCTCAGACAATCCACAAACAAGGCAGACTTGTTCCACCATGTCAGAGAGAGAGAGAGGGAGAGAGAGAGAGAGAGAGAGAGAGAGAGGTGGTGAATGAGAATGCTGAGAAGAAAAGCAGATCAGAGCATCCATTATTTAACTGTGAAATATTTTTTATTCCGTTTTTCTACAAAACACTTATGGAAATGTTTGAGATCTGATTAGAAATTTCCATGTAGCAGAACTTATAGGTACGAATAAACCCAAGCTTCCTTCCTCCATTTGAATACAGGCACCACTAATTATATTAAAATAACAACTCTTGAGCCTTTAAACATAATGAGTGTTATAGCTACTTTGGTTTTACACTGTGTTCTAATATAAAAGCAATTCAATTCACAAAAACTGACAGCGTTCTATTTTTATGGGCTTTTTTAAAAAAAAAATGTATGATTTACCAAGAATGTTCTCACTCCAAAAATGAATGATTTGAGCAATAGTTAGCAGTTTGCAATGGCAGGAGTTGAGTAGAGTGAGATTTTTAACACATTCCAAGGCACTTGATTTCCCTTCCATCTGATCATATTAATTTAATACAGGAAGGGGAAAAATACAGGGGAAATTATGTAGATTTAAAAAAAAAACCTCCCACATACCTTATGGGACTCAGACAAAGTGTTGGACTAAGACTATGACTGTATGTTCAGTTCCAGGAATGGTCTCCTAGAACACATTTTCAAAGAGGGACAGGGAGTTAAATTAAAATGTAATGATAGTTCTTCTAACTAAAAATCCTATTCCAAATATAGATCATGCCTATGGAAATGCAAGATTATTAAACCTACCTTAAACCATGATGGTTAAATGAGGGCTATGAATGCCCTAGCTTTTTTTTTTAATTGGACAAGGTTAGCATTTTCATAATGGCCACAACAGAAAGCAGTGAAATATAAGATACTTTTGAATAAGAAATCTGCTTCCATTGGAAAGCAGCTCCTAATTTTTGTGACCCCACAATGTTGAGGAGAAGGTTCAATTCATTTCTGTTTCCTAATTTTAAGGAATTATTGCTTCCTCGTTCTTCCTGATCTTCAGTGATATTAGAGGGTATGTATAGGCAGGGGAATTCTAGTTTGATGGTTTCAAAACTTTGTGCAAGCTTATACAAGCAACCAGAGAGGATATTAATAAGATTGTCAGTTTTGCAAGGGCCCACCTCAGGGAAAAATGTCGGCTACTCTGGATTTTTTTTTTCATTCTTTTCCTTTTGTGTAAAGGAGGTTAGGATGAAGGGAATTTGATTGCTGCCATACCTGTGCCAACCTGAGTAGCAGAGCAATGGATGACATATTTTGCTCTTCTTCTGAGTTAGTAGAAAGGAAGTATCTTGTTGCTCATTTTCAAGCTGCTTTGAGTCCTTTTTAAAAATAGTCCTTGCTCACTCCTCAAGCACAAATACATTTCTCACCATTCCCCTACTAACAGCCCCTATAAGGTTATAGTAGGCATTCAAGGGACACCAAATGTGGAGAAGAACTATGTATTTTCACTTTGAACTGCTTTAACTCTAAATTCATAAATGGTAAGTGAATGAGAAGCACAACAGCTTTATGGATCTGTGCAACAGACTAAAGCAGAAAAACAGGAGACAGGATGTGGGAAATCCTGTGCTCTCACTCTATTTTTTTTTAAGCACACAATTAGAAACGCTCTCCTTGTGATACTTTTAGAAATCTATTTGCAGTACATATAAATATACTGCCAAAAATGGAGAGGAAAAACAGATGCAGGCTTCCTTCAGATAATGGTATGAAAAAAGTAGCACAAAATAAATGTTTAAAAAGGAACAAAAATAACTCAGTCTGGGACCTTATGCTATTTCACTTTTTAATATATTCACATGATTCTGAAATGGAGAGGAAGATTGGGAGGAGCCAAATAACTCACTGGCTTCATCTTTTCCAGGAAGGCTGGTCAAAGAGGAGATCTAAGTTAAGACTGAACAGGCCTCTCGCAACAGAAGTGGAGGGAAACAACACCACCTATCTCCTGTTTACAACACAGCCCTTTCAGCAGTTCCAAGAAGGTTCCACACCTATTTGCACTATTCAGGTGACCCTGAGGGCACAGGTAAACCTCCAAATGACCTCAATGACTCTCAGAAAGAGTGCTAACAACCAGATGACTACAAAGAATATACATCCTTCCGTTCTCCACCATTCAGTCAGAACTGAAGAAGCTTCTTAGATGAAAAGCGAAACATCTTCAAGGAAAACAAAGAAAGTCCAGTTGCCTTTTGAAAAAGCACTTTTGGGACAACTTGTAGTATTCAGCAATTTAAATCATTAGTCCAGCCATCTTTGATCATTGTTAGTTACTCCTAAGGAGAACTGCAATTTAACAGATCCCATAGTTTTCAAAAGGAGCCCTCGTTAATGAGTCATGGGGCCGTTGAATGGCAAATCAAGATTCAGAAATATCCACTGCCTCGATTTATTTCCATTTAGCCCCTTGACTTATAATTTGGATAGGAATAAGTATAGAAATAATGAGGAATCTATTTTTCTCTTTCAGTGGGTATACCACAAGACTTAGCTGGAAAAGAACACTGCTTATGGGTTATGCTTAGTGGTGGGATTCAAATATGTGAACAACCAGTTCTCTGTGTGGATGCCGCTTCCGGAAGTCCATTTTGGGCCTGGGCAACAAAAAATTAGCTACCGGTTTTCCCGAAGTGGTGCCAACTGGCTAAATCCCACCACTGGTTATGCTCATGTCAGAAGCCTCACTTATAATTATGTGAATGGGAATAACATTTAAGACTTTCTCTCAATTCCCCAGGAAAAGAAATTCAGCATATATATATATTTGAAGGACAGACATGTTTTAAAGTAACGGTTTTTATAATGCATATAAGGAATAGGGAGCTGCACAGTTCTGGAGGGATAGAAATTCTAGCCAGTGCATAAGAATAAATGTATTTTATTTAAAAGAATTGAAAATATTAATTGAATGTTATGCTTATAATGTTGATTCATGAAAGATGAGTGAAATACTGCTGTTCATAATAATTAATAGTCCTCTTCTGTGAGTCGCTTTTTATTTCTGAAGATTTTGCTTACATTGGTTTGTGAAATAGATAACTGTCCATTTAGGGCAGACATGTCAAACTCGCGATGTCATGTGACATCACGCAACGTATCGGGACAGTTTTGCCATTGCCGGCAATGGGGTGGGCATGGCTTCCGGATGACGCGTCCGGCCTATAGGCCGGCAGTTTGACACCTCTGCTTTAGGGCAAGGCATTTCATTTCACAAGTCATTCCATTTCACTCTTTGCCATCTAGGTGAAATTGTTATAGATCTTTGCAATGGCTTGGGTGAGTGAGAATGTTGGCTATATCCAAGTTGCTTAAAACTTAGAGGTTTATCAAGATGGCAAGTTTTTTTTCTTGGGTGCTTTTCAACTGATATTTATATCAAGGAACACTGAACATCCAGTTTCAATACAGAATGGACAGAGCAGCAGAGATCAAGCAAATCCTACCTCAGGGAATATCTCCTATCCTATGGTAGTGTCTCAGTTCTGAGGTGTAAGCCTTGCTAGTACATCAGGAATAATTTCTCTTTACGTGGTAATAAACTCTAAGAAAGACTGTAAAAATGAAATATAAAACTAATTTATAAATTAAATAAATAAGTTGGAATGCTGTTAATGGGCTAGCCTCCAATTCCATGGGCCTCCTGAGAGGTCCAACCTTTTTTTTTTAAACAAAGGACTACTGATTTTCCTCCCCGTTTAGTCCTGCTGTGCTGCCTCATTATGGTGGTGTGTGTGTGTTCCTGGGAGGGATGAGCAAAGAATTCTGGGAATGTATGTCAGGAGAGTATATTTCCAGTAGAGTCACCCAATGCTGAAAGTCATTCCCAGCTGCCCAGCTAAAGCAAGCAGACACCTATATTGGACAGTAGAAGTAGAGGAAGATGCTGAAAGCAGATAACAACTTCAGTGAAGTGGAAAAGACATTCATTATATGAAGGACAAGGTAATGGCTTCAGTTATAGAGTCATTGGAAGATCTGAAAGAGCAGGTTAGGGATAGATCGTCATGGAGAAAATATATCTATGTACTCACTAGGAGTCAAAAATGACTTAATAATCAAATAATCAATGAGCTAATCAATAGATTTACTTCCCTGCTAATTTGTGTCAAAGTTAGGGAGAGTGGTTCTGCTGATAGTTAATAGCAATAGCAATAGCACTTAGATCTATGTACAGCTTCATAGTACTTTACAGCCCTCTCTAAGTGGTTTTCAGAGTCAGCATATTGCCCCCCAACAATCTGGGTCTTCGTTTTATCGACTTCAGAAGGATGGAAGGATGAATCAACCTTGAGCCAGTTAGGATCGAACTTCTGGCTGTGGGCAAAGTTAACCTGCAATACTGCATTTTAACCACTGTGCCACCAGGGCTCTGTTGTTTTAGACATTTCCTGTTCAACCTTCAAAAGTCAAAGAGATGGGTTAGAAGACTCTGGGGATAGAACATATATTTGTGTCTGCATCTTTTTCTTTCTTTTAGATCTCAGTACCAAAAGCTCTAACTCTTTCCTGCCATTTGGTGCCTGCCTGAATTTCTACAGCAGCGATTTGGAAGCCTGACTTCACAAGGTGTTTGGATTCTAGAATTCCCTGCTCTCCGAAAAAGGGAGAAGGACACATTTTATGACTTGAATTCACAGCAGATTTCTTTAGTTCTCGCCTAACTGTTCTCCCTTCTGTCACTTGAAATACAAGGGCTAGGAGCAATATAAATAATCAGAGGTGCTTGTAGGATTGAAGCTTTGGTTAAAATAACAAAAGGAACATTATGGTGTTGTAACATGGGTTTTGCCACTTTTGTGTGTCCACGTAGTGTCACGACACATGTACAGAAGGGGCAGAGTTTGTGTTGCAATGGCACAAGGCTGCTTTCTTTATTTGTCCTCCCCCTCCTGCCCCCAGGATAACTTATCAGCAATATATTCTTTTAAAATGCAATAATCCAGCAGTGATAATGAAAAAGAGTCATTTACCATTTTGATCACAAAGGCTGTTTGGGAGGGTCCCAGAACGATAGTGCCCAGATTAAAAAAAGAAAAACTCAACTTAACTGCAAAAAATATTGTAAATTTAGTGTCAGGGGTATCTCTCTGGGTGGCATGGTAGCTCAGCAGTTAAGATGTTGGGTTTGTCAGCTGGAAAGCCAGCAGCCCAGGTTCGAGAGCTGAGCTCAATGCAATGGGGTGAGCTCCTGTCCTCGCTCCAGCTCCTGCCCACCTAGCAGTTTGAAAGCATACAAATGCAAGTAGATAAATAGGTGCCACTTTGGTGGGAAATTAACAGCACTCCATGATGACATACTGGCCACATGACTGCAGAAATATCTTTGGACAGTGCTATCTCAATGGCCTTGAAAAAGAGATGAGCATCACCCCCTATAGTGGGCAACAGCTAGCAGAGTAAAACCCACAGGGACATATTTTCCTTTTTTACCTTGTATGTCTCTAGGAAGCACATTCCAAGTTTGGGATTTCATCATAGATAAACTTATGCACATGTCTTTCTTGTTATTAACAGGATAAAAAAGATAAGTGCACATCTTTTTCTTCTTCTCATGATTTGCGGTAGAGAAAAAAATATCTTTGACAACCTGCAGGGCTGTTTCCAATCCCTCTGTACCTAATAAGGTTCCAGTTGTAACTGAATAAAATAGATAGACCCATAATTTCCATTAAGTAGTCAGTTAGATAATCCAATGATCTCACTTGTTATGAGTCAGATTCTAAAGATCCACAGATCGCATGGTTATATTACTTATTAAATTTACATGTTGTACCCTTTGCACACCAGATATCTATGTCACTGTGTTTAAATATTTATTAAAAACACCATAACCCAAGAGCAAAGGAGTAAAAGGTGCACAATAAAATATGAAACCAGCATTAGAATAAGGGAGTGATGTAATATATAGCAAGAAATGATTCAAATAGAGCAAGGGAGGGATCAATCTCATTCACAGGATGGTGTTTCATGTTAGGTGTGCTACTGCCAAAAAGATCTTATCTGAGATACCCACCAATGTAGCATCTATAAGTGGCAGGACACATAATACCATAAATAATCATAGTTCATAGGCTTATTCACATGAAAATAGGCAGTCTTACAGTTAGCCTGTCTCCAAACTTTATGGAAGTATAAAATATAAATAGCCTTCTCATTGTGCCTGGTTATAAAGTAGAGGACAGCAAAAGTATTCCAAGGCCAGTATAGAGTCATCTACTTAAATCTACCTGCTACATTTTGCAGGAACTGTAAGTTCCAAATACTTTTCAAAGGCACCTCCATATATTGTGTGAGACAATCATCTAAAAGAGGTTTGAAAAAAGAATATGGTTGGTGAATTCAACAAAACTGGGCAAGCCATTCCTAAGAACAGCTCCAAAATTAGGAATACTTCCAACCCTTTTTCAGAAGAACTGCTACAACTATTAAAACAGTTTGTACCCAACTCCAGATCAAATTGTTTATAAACAACAGCTTCTATATCTTGTTAGATTTGAGTCTTATTTTGTTTATTCAAACCTAGTTCCTTGTTTTCAAGCAATTGTTAGGTTATGCATAAGTTCACCTGAAATAGAGAGCAGGAGTTAAATCATGTTTCCAGTTGTCTTAGAATTATGTCCTCAATGGATGCTGAAAGACAAAGTAATCAAAATACAGAATTAAGGAATCCCAAATACCAAAAGACAAGGAATTATGTGGTGAGTTCTCAAGTAGAACTGGATGATCATCTTTCAGAGATATTCTTGTGGATCCTGGGTTGGAATAGATTGGTGTTTACCTTGGCAACTTTAAGATATGTAAACCAAATCTCAGAAATCCCTACCCAGCATTCCCATCCCAGAATTCTGGGAGTTGAAGTCCATACATCTTAAAGTTATCAAGGTTGAAAAATACTGGATTAGATGACATTCCAGGTTCCTTCCAACTATGATTCCAGGATGCTATTTTATGAGAACTCTCGGTCTAATAGAAGTGAAAACCCGATGAAATAGTTCCTTTAATTTCAACAACTGCCAAATCTGGTGAGATGATATTAAATGCTGCTAAAAATTCAAGCAGAACTAATGAGTTCTCTCCCCCCCCCACATACATATACACAATTCCCATCATATCAAGAGAAACAAACTTAGTATAAGCCTACAAACTCCCCGAGTTAAATTCCTGATATGCTGTATTAAAAGAGTCTCACTGTATTTTAAAAAGTATAGACCTTTTTATAAAT
The DNA here is from genome assembly GCA_023970755.1 of Azemiops feae. Taxonomy (NCBI): domain Eukaryota; kingdom Metazoa; phylum Chordata; class Lepidosauria; order Squamata; family Viperidae; genus Azemiops; species Azemiops feae. The sequence continues at coordinate 357,213 of JALGBA010004189.1, read as the reverse complement.
CTATTGTGCTGATTTTTTTCAATGTCCTTATATTAGTATTTTGGAACATTGTTATATCAACAACAATCTTTTCTATTTCATTCCCACAGAAACTGTGGGACCCAGAAAGACAAACCCCTTGCACAATATTCAAAGGCTTTTCTCTTACTTTTTCAGGTTATGGGTTATACCTTTCTTGGGGCAACGTAAAGGGTGATGAGCTATATTTGCCTTCCTGGGGGAAAAAAAAACACCAGGCATATTTAGCTCTGATTTAAGACAAGCAGCATACAGAGATACCAAATATCTGGAACAAATTGTTCAGTGATTTTAGTCTTATTTTTAACCTAACAATGCTTTTAACAGGAGCCAATTGACTCCAGACCTTTAATTATCATTTGCATGTCAAAGAGTATCTCACACGTTCAACCTGGTGGTTTTTAAATTGGCATAAGTCTCATAAGAGTTGGCAATGTGATAATTATAAAAATGGATAGTTGGCCATTATGAAACCCTGGTCATTCATATGTTTATCTTTAGGGTCTGTTCTTTTTGCACAGAATGTTTCAGTCTTCCATCTATCTTTCCTTTCATACAGAAGATGTGCAGCAAAGAGCGGAGTCTATTACCACCCTTCACCTTTCTCCACAGAGGCTGCTTTATGACTTAATTTCTCTTTGACTTCTCAGCTGATGTACCACGGAGCTGTTAGGTAGAATGAGGCATCAGATGTCGGTGTTGTGCTAGCAATAGTAGCAAGACTAACAGAAGCCATATAGGTAGCAGAAGTAGTAATAGTGGCACTATATTTTCTGTTCTTATGGTATGGTTAATGGTCTTACACCAAGATAGGCCATCACCTAAAAAAAAAAAAACCAACAGTGTCTACAACTTTTTTGAGGGCTCCAGAAATTCCCTTTGACCCCAGCTGTGAACCTGGCAATACCATTTCCAGTTATTTGGATGGTGGAAACACATAAAGGTGTAATAGGTTTTAAATCATAGGAAGGAAAAAAAGGAAGGTGACCTTCCTCACTGCCGATATGCAATGGCTGGGGAGAAACCACACATATCAGAGAAGGATTTGTGATGGAACGTCCCCCTCTGTCCTCCCAAGGGAGCACACCTAGCATCTACATTAATGTATTTTTAATTCCAGGCAAATATATGCATCTTCGGCTCTGAAAGAATTAGAAATAAATAACTACAGGCAGTCCTCATTTACAATCACATTTGGGCCCGGCAACGTGGTCCTTAAGTAAAGTGGTTGCTAAATGAATCTGCGATTGTGCTTCTAACCTTACTTCAATTTTCCTTTGCTTTACAGATCTGTGAAGGTCACAAATCCGAAGATTGGTCGCAAAAATCACTTTGCCATCACCATTTGCAACTGTAAATGGTCACTAAATGAGGCCGTAGCTAAATGAGGAGTACCTGTACTGCGCATTAGTAGGCTGTGCAATGCTTTGAATGGTTGTATACTTTTGACGATGCTTTAAGCCAGGGTCCCCAACTCCTGGGCTGTGGCTCACTACTGGGCCGGGCCCTCTTTGCAACCGGGCCACATGAGTGGCAGGCGGGAGGGGCATGAGTGCACGTGTGCAGCTTGACTTGCATGAGCAGCAGGTGGGTACACATGCACACATGCGCATGGCTACATTTGTGCAAGTCAAGCTGCATGCACATGAGCGTATGCACTGGCCTGCCACTCACACAAGTCAAACTGCACACACTTGCACACCAGCCCACTGCTCGAGTAGCCTGGTTCCCCCCTGGCCCGCACTGCTGGGCCACCAAGCCACAAACAGTGGGGACCGCTGCTTTAAGCAACCCATCAAAAACTATCCTTGTGGTGCCTAGAGAACAACCTGCACCTGAACATCGGCAAGACGAAGGAGATGGTGCTAGACTTCCGGAGAAAAAGAGAGGAACCTGCCCCACTTTACATCAGAGGGGACTGTGTGGAGAGAGTTTCCTCCTTTAAATTCCTGGGAGTCTATCTCTGTGAAGATCTTACGTGGAAAATTAGCACAGCCCAGGTGGCCAGAAAGGCCCAACAGAGACTCCATTTCCTTAGGGTCTTGCGGAAGAACAGGGTACAACGACGACTCATGACCCTCTTCTACCGGTCTACTGTCGAAAGCGTTCTCACATACTGTATTGTGGTTTGGTATGCTGGCCTGACAGCCGTGGACAGGAAGGTTCTACAGAGGGTGGTGAGCACAGCACAAAACATCGTGGGCTGTTCCCTGACACCACTGGATGACATCGCCAGGGCTCGTTGCCTTGGTAGAGTGAGGAAAATTCTCAGGGATGACTCTCACCCTGGTCGGTACCTCTTTACTCTCCTACCATCGGGTGGGAGATACAGAAACATAGCCAGCCGTACCAACAGGCTGAAGAACAGCTTTTATCCATGGGCTGTCAGGCTCTTGAATGGGACATAATAATTTTATGCATGGTAGACCCGTGAGGCCGGCGTGCTGTGCAATTAGCTCACAGGGTGTAATAAGTTGGGGGTTTATAGTCACTGTGAGTTGTGGGGGGGGGCACGAGGGAGGCTCAGCCAATCTCACTGTATACATGTTATACTTTGATAATAAAGGTTCATTCATTCATTCAAAGTTTTGGAGGGCTACTTTAGAGGGTCTCCTTTGGTAATTTTAATGGCCAAAGGAAGCTCTTGAAAGTTCCAGGGAGACCACCCTGCAGCAGCATGAATCATCTCACTACTTTACCTCACATAATGGTTGCCTCATTGAACAAAATCACAGTCATTTCCTACAAACCTATTGCATAGTGATATTGCTCCAGCACCTTAGTACGAGTAGTCCTCAACTTATGAACACAACTGGGAACATAACTTCCATCGCTAAGTGATGTGGTCATTAAGTGAGCTGTGGCCAATGTTATGATCATTTTTGATGCAGACATTAAGCGAATCATGCAGTTGTTAAGCAAATCTGGCTTTCCCCATTAACTTTGTTTATCTAAAGCTCTGTGAGAAGGTCACAAAAGGTGATCACATGACCCCGAGACACTGAAACCATTGTAAGTACATGCTGGTTGCCTAGTGCCTGAATTTGGGGACTGCATGATTGCAGGTACACAGCAGTGGTTGCAAGTGTGACCTAAGTCATATTTTTTTACACCCAATTCATTGGATCATATTTTTAATTTTTGGTAAAAAGCAAGGAAATATGAGAAATAACAGCAATCACATTGTCTCAGAGTCTTGCTATGTGTCTTGATTTTATTTTTTCTAGAGAAAGCATTCCAACCAATAGAAATTATATATGAGGTCAGGTCAAAATGACAATTATTAATGAAAGTCCTTGTGTTATATGAATGCTTCAAAATTGGTTTCTGCTCTTGATGTATTTTCTCCATACTATTTTACTGCATCTGTTCATAATTAATTACTATCTTCTTCACCAGTTGATGGGAGTTTATTTATGGGGTATGGAAAGATTTGTGTAAAAGAGGAGTAGTATTTAGTTCTTGGAACCACACATGCTTTGGATCATTACAAATCCTGAAACTCTGTGTGAAAGGCAGCCCTTACATACGGTAAGCCAATATGTTACTTTAGGTGTCCAAAGTAATTGGCAACAGATACACTTTTAACCACAGGCAGTTCTTTTCAAATAAGTAGGGGGGGAAAAAGGAAACAGATGAAATAATCATAAAACCTTGCTTAGATTAAATTTAGTATAGAAACTGATTTTAACCCATCCTAATAAAAAATAGATATGAGGAAGTTATGTGATAGTTTGTGATGATGAAGACGTGAAACATATACACCGAGGGACATATACATGCAGAAACATGCACTTGCATATGCGGGGGGGGGGGGCTGGAATTATAAACACTGATAAAATGCTGATACCGTAATTATAAACACTGATACTACAAAGAGAGAGAAAAGAAACGTAGTAAATGTAAAGAGGAGCAAATGAATTATTAACGGTGACTAAAATACGTTATCTTTATTCAAACTACGTATAATAGAATTGAGTTTTTGATAAGTAATTAATCAGCTTTCCATTCCAGTCTCCCTCTGAAATGTCCTTATACTAGACTGGACATCAAACTCAGAATGTTCTGGGAGACAAAGATATTGTTTAGTGATCAGCTCTTGACTATTGCTCTGTTTGACAGCAGATCTGTACCCACATATTCTGCTGCAGAGCGACTGACCTATTTGTTCTATGTAGCAGATAGAAGATTAAATAATATGAGGCTCACTGGAAGATATATAGGTGACTGAATTGCTGATGGTGAAGACTCTGATTCTATATACACTGTATCTTCTGAGTGGCATTGCCAACCGGAATGCTATTAGACTGCACTCCTATAGTGCCAGTCCCAAGTAAGTGCCACTGAGATCAATAAGAATTACTTCTGGATTGACGTTATGGAAGAAATGCTTAGTTTGTACTAATATTTCATTTGTTCTTGACATTTAAACAATGAGCTTACTGTTTTCTGCACTCTACTGAAATTGGCTGATCTTTACCTAGGCTCCCTAAGCTTGAGACTGGAACTTGATAATATTATTTTATATGATTTTTTTGGGGGGTGGGGGTGGGGGAGATAATAACATTTATGTAATTTTCAATATAACTGATAAAAATTGCTGCAATGTTTCTTGATTTTGGGCTCTGCTACATTGTCAGAAGTCTGTTTTGTGGGAAAATGCTGATTCAGGTTTTCATGTTTTTTTTTTAATATCCTTTATTTCAGAGGTTTAAAAAGCAGGAAAGAAAGAAAATTAATTACTTTTGGAATGCAGAATTGTACATTTTGAACAATACCACTTGTGTTCTTCTGATAGCTTCGTCACTTTATTAAAACAAGTGTGTGCTCACTTAGGGACCTTTTGCCACTGTCATCTTGCCAGTTCACATTATTTGCATAAGAATTACACCCTTTTACTAAAATGAAAAAGTAGAATATAATGGAAAAAGGACAGATTTATAATTATTGCCTCTTCCTATCAGTTTTTCTTTTTATAAAGAAAGTTGACAATAACCCACATGTCCAAGAATCTTTTCCTCTGAATAGGCCAAAGCCCTGAATTTCTATAGGAAATGATAGAACTGTTCAGGACCAAAATAGACATGTTCTTCTTTTAAATCTTTCATCTTCAAGGGCTAGTAGGCTAGTAATGTACATCTGAGTGAGCCATGGCAATAAAATACGTAGATATTAATATGTGACATATTGCATCTGTTCAATGTCAAATGCAAAGCTGAATATTTCTAGTGGAGACTTGCCCATATTCATTATGCTTGGATTATTCATAAAAATGAGAGTTTGATGAAATATTAAAGAGACAGAATATTAATCTGCCACAAATAATGTGACACAGGTACATATGCATTCACAACATACACCAATGACTGAGTGAAACTTGCACATTGCTTTGTGCTCCCATAAGCTGCTCAAAAACTGTGCAGGTAGTAGATATGATAAATTAGAGGCATTTACTGCTAGGAATCCAAAATCCAACAATTACATAATATTGCATAATTCTGCCTTTGCTTGCAGTGCCTATCCTAGTAAAAGGAATTTCAGGAAATGAAAACTGATATATTTTTTTCTCCCTTTCCATCACCCTTCCCTCACTTTTTACTTTTTCTTTTTTTTCTATTTTTCTTAGTTTGAATTAGTGAGTTTGATTCCCCCCCAGAAGAACTTTGTGTTTCTTTTTATGAATTACATTCAGTCATCTTTAACGCTTCTCTAACTTATCAAGATCATTTGATTTTTTTTTTTTATAAAGTAGACATTTTATATAGGTAAATATCTGCAAAGGATTCTACTGAAGAGATATAGTGACACAATCCACTACTTAGTTTTATTGTTATAACTTCTTGAATATATTAAGAATGGGTGTAGAGATATTTGTGTCTTCCAATCAGTCACATTCATTGGCCAGCTTCATACATTTTGCTAGGGTATAATGTGCATGTATGTTTGGCTTAACACAATGTGTGAAATGAATTGTAGTTTGTAGATCATTGTTGATTGATTAGTATGATGTGTCAACCCAGATAGCTAGCTCATTGGAAAATGATAGCGTATTATAATGTATATATTTTTGCCAATTTATCCAGAAGAGGCATTAACATAATTTCAAGAATTCTCTTTTTATAAACATTGACATTACAGCAGCCATCAGTTTTCAGTCCTCTGGGCCTCTAAATGATCCTGGAACATTTGTTATGATTTCATCTGAACATCTTCAGAATCACATTTGAGTTCTTAAAACTCTTGATTGGATACCACTGGGGCTTGGAGATTTGTTTGTTGTTTTAGCTTGTCAAGAGACAATGTTCTCTAAGTCTCTTCTTATTCATATCCATAATTGCCAGATCACTAGAGATAAGCCTCGTCTTTCAGGGTTTCTGGAAGGGAAAAACCTTTTGGAGAAAATATAACATTCTCTCTGTCCATCCATCCACCCACACATATACTGTTGTACAGTATCTCGGGGTATTGTAGTGCAATGGGAGACACATGAGGGTGTTCTGTGGGTTACATTTTGGTTCTGGAACTTGAACTATATTAGCAAGAAAGGAAGGTGATGTCCTTATTTACAAAGGATTACTTAGTAATATAAAACCTTCATTTGCAATCTGAATTAATACCAATCACATTCTGGCAATCTCAGTGACATGTTGACTAGGTACTATTTGCATTAAATTAAATATTATATACGTTTATCACAAACCACAAACATAAATATTGGAATGCCTTTTTTCAATGAATCAAGGATGAAATGCTGCCATAGTATTAATTTGGGGGCGGGTTTATTATCAGATCTAATACAAGAATACTGCAATGATGTAGGGCATGAGTCTTAAGAGTGACATTATTATTTTGAATATCAGTGGAGAATAAGTAGCTGATGCACTCTGCTTGTCTCTGTGTGCGTGTGTGTTTATATGTAACAAGTTTACATCATTGTTTTGTAATGAAATTGCAGATTGAAGCGGGGGCTCTTTAACTGAAAGGAACAAATCCTGACAATGTCTTGTCCTTCCCAATTTGTCACTTCCCAGCTTGCAACGGATAGCAAATCTTGGTGGGTGAGTGAATGACAGCTGTCAAAATGATCTCCCCAAGTCAAAATGAGTATTGAGGAAGATAGCATATTCCTGTAAGTGGAAACTGCCTATCATAATTGTTTGCCTCTTTTTTATCATGAATACAGATGGTAAAGATAGCAAATCCTGACAGTGAAGGGACATCTACCAGTATTTCGTAGATATAACTTTGGGTTTCTAACTCTAGAATTATGCAATCTTCTTATTTTGCAGCTAGATGCAAAACAGGCTGGAAAGTATTCTTCTGTAGCTACCAGCATCAGGGTGTCTTCCAAGTGTTTGTTTTCTCAACCATGGCCATGCTGACTGGGATTTCTGAGAACTGAAATCCAAATATCTGGAGGGGAAGTATCACAAGAATGGAAATTACGGTCATCTACATTCTGCAAGGTTCAGTTCCAACATCCATTGACCTTACTCTTTGAAGCTGCTGGAAATTTAGATATAAGACAACGTACAAATTTATCTGGGCTATGGGGAATGTAAGGAAAGAACAATTAAAGATGAGATCAATATTATACATTTAATGCTTTTCTAATTGTTTATCGCACCTGTATGTTCAATATCTTTCAAAGCAAGTTCCCCAAATATAAGTGTGTGACACATGCAGAAGCACACAACATTTAATCTGGAAGCGGGGACCCTGTGGTTCTTCAGAGGTTGCTGAACAGTGATTCCCAACATTTGTTATCCCTGACCATATTGGCTGAGCTGCTGGAGGATTGCAACATGTGACAGTAACATATTCTAGATGATATTTAGGAAATGAGCCAGAAAAATTACCATGTAACTTCATGCATAATTAATTAGAAGTTTGTCCAGGGGATTCTACATCCAGATAAATATAGGTGTGATTGCAAATTTAAGGCATAATCCAACATGAAGGAGAGGCTGCCACCTGAGGCATTAAATTCTCCTTTGCTAGTCTTCAGAAACTGAATGGCCATCTGTCAGAGATAATTCACATTGAGTTGGAGTTGAATGAGAATGGCCTCTCTGGACACTTCTAATTCTAGGACTCTGTGAAATGTTTGCTAACATCTAAGTGCAAATACATTACAAGTAAACACATTCTTTCATGAGTTGCATATAAGATATAAGCCTTTCATAAGATCACATAAGCAGTAGGTACAGCAGAAGTAGCAAATTCTAACAGAAGTGATATCCATCAATTAAGATTATATGTTTCATCTCTCCTGCACTAAATTAATACCGTGTGTCCAGCGGCTTCATTTGCTGATGCCTCAAGATGATGATTCTTTATTTTCATAACATTAAAAGCCAGGCCTTGACTCAGATTTTAATTCTTCATTATCTACCCGTTAAAGCTATGAAAGAATAGCCAGGGCAATCATTTGAAAATAATGTTTTGCAGTGTGTCATTTTCCAGGTCTGCTGAACTACAACATTTTTCATCCCAATCAGTGTAGTTTTCTCCTTCCCACTGAAAGATAGCTTAAAATAACCAGTGCCATTTGTACTTTAACCTAAACTTTGTAAACATAGTGCTTATTTAGAGAATTTCCAGACTCCCCCAAGTGGATAACACAGAAATGCAGTTTAGAAGAGATTGCAAAAAGAAGAATTCTCCAAGAAGTCATTATGCATATGAGCTTTTCTTTTTTTTTTATCTTCTACTCTTTCTCTGCCCCCCCCCAAAAAAAAAAAACCCCAATGAGCTTCAGAATATTTGTTTCGTAAGAATCATTATCTGGCAAGCTTCTCAGATAAAACCTTGGGAAGGAGGAGGAGGGTGGCAGTCTCTACACTCTTCTTAGGATCAGGAACAATTTGCTTCTAGCACCAACACATGATAAAGGAGTTACTTTTACATTTCAAAGCCTAATTCAGAAATAATGAACAGAGTTCTTTAAAAAAATAAATAGATGTCCTTATATTTCATTTACTTTAATCATGTGCCCTCAAGCTTGGTGTAGAATTTTAGCAATCACAAATAAATCTCCAGGATCATCTGTCTACAACCTGGTTCTTTCTTCTTTTTCTCTTTCCTTCCATCTTTCCCAGAATTACAGACTCTTTTAGAGAGCTGCTAGATCTTCACATAATGTATCCAAAGTAGAATAAGTTCAGCCTGGTCATTTGTGCCTTGAGTGAGAAATCTAGATCGATCTGCTCAATGATCCATTTGTTTCTTTGCCTGGTTATCTATAACATTGTGTCTTCTCCACAATGAAGTTGAAAAGTATCAATGCTCTTACTCTCTAGTTTGTTCATGGTCCAATTTTTGCTTAACATATTTATATGAATATATAAATAAAAACATATATAACATACATATACATGTGCATAAACACATATATACCTATTCATATGAAGATAGCTAAACTATATAAATGCCCATTCAAAGCTAAGGTATTCACTCACAAATCCTCACATTAAGAATTCATGCTTAAATGTCTGAAGATGAGTTTGCAAGCATACTATGTTATGCTTAGTGTAATCATGGTTAATTAAACACACTATAGCCAGAATATTCTGCTGGATCAAAAAATATAACTAGATTAACTACATTAAGACTAATCATACAATTGCATGAAAACTTATTTTCATATATGAACCCAGCACTGGATTATTCCCAGATAGGTTTACACTTGATATCAGCCATACATATCTCCCATGTTATCATTTTTAATGCAATGTATTTGTTAGGGTACGAAGTAGATATTCTGGGATATTGCCAACTATGATACAATTATGAGTATTATAATCCAAAAGGTAATGGAACCTAGGTTGTCTATCCCTTTATTAGGCTGTAAAATGCATAGGATTACAGGTGACTAATTGTCATTGTTGTTGATTTGAAAACCAGTATTTTAATACCACTGCTACCCTACAAACTGTATAAAATACAGTACAACTTAGAAATAAGACCTTTTGATTTCTCACAGATTGATGTATATAAACAATAGCATTCTATGCAAGTGATAAGTGATAGGGAATATTATTGCTATATTGTGTGAAATGATGGATTACTTCAGAAATAATATTGTAAAACACAGAGTGAGCATGAGCCTCCCACCTATTTTGAATTATAACTGGACTTCAGCTTCAGTGACTAGAAACCATAAAAGTTGTATTCCAAACCAAGTTCATCTACTCCTCTTATAAGGAATAAAAACTGGATTCAGATATTCCTCTGCCCCATAATGTGATTCGTTTAATTTATCAATTATATAAACCCAGTTGCTGATGATGTAAATCATGTAAGCAGTTAGCACTTAGGCTGACAATTCTGTTAACTGTGTTTTCTCAATAATACTTGGTTAAGTAAGAAAAGTTTATTACAATCTACGACCACCAGCTAACAAATTTCCTTTCACGTAAACTTTTATTCTTTTAGAATTACAGAGTTCTTAACATCAATAATGTACATCTAAAACGTATTTCATTTCTAAAGATGGTCATTTATAAGGTTCACTTTCGCCTTAAGAATTTATTTTAATTTTATGCCCATCATGAAAAAAAGATTTCCCTCCCATTATCCAGTCTCAAACACCAGCACGTAGTTCACACAGCTGTGCAACCCAATGACCCAAAAGAAAGCGGAGTGTGAAGAGTGTACAAAAAGAGACTCCAGACCATCGTCTTAAAACCCCGGCGTTTTAAAGACGCCGGAGAGAGTCTGCGTAGCCATCCGCTTTAACCAATTAAGCCATCTTCAAGTTACAAAAAAAGAAAAAAAAAGGAAAGGAAAAAAAAAACCCTTCGTAAATCCATTGAAGAAGGCGCGGTCCCTAGGCTGTCCGCTGGCTATTATCGATCCCTTTAAGTGCCTGCTAATGCCAATAAAATATGCTCCACCTGGGCGGCAAGACGGATGAGGCGCTGCCGGCTAGAAAAGGAAGGCACTTTGTCCGCAAAGTGAGCTTGGGCGACCAGAACGGTCAGAAACTTGAGGAGCGGACCATTAAGGGTTAAGCTGGAGGAGGAGGCGGGACAAGTCGGGAGGGCGGGGAAAGGAGGGGCGGGGAAATGGGCGGAGAAATCGTATAAAAGAAGCGGGCGTGTGATAGTCGCGCGGTGGTGCTCTTAAGTTAGAATGGCTGGAAACCTATTCGCGCCCACGTATCCCTCATCTATTCGTGTATGTCGCGCTTCCCGGGACTGCCCCGCCCTCAGCTAGCCGTGAAATTTGGCTTTCGTGGGTTAAGATTTGACTTGAGGTGAACTCAGTTAAAGCTCGTCAGGCAATGCTCTGTGGGAAGCGGACCAAAAAACAACAAAAAAAACCCACTCGGAAACCACAGTCAGGGGGTCTTTTCAATTGTAATTGCCTTCAACAGGGTGGCCCCAAGTTGTGCTGCCGCACTACAGTGTCTCTCTATGGCTAGTCAATCCGGGTCTTGGTGGAGGCACATTTCGCTTTTATTTGCTCCCCAAAGAGGCGGTCCTCGTCGCAATTAAACGAGCAAGCTTTTTTTCTTTTTTTAAAGAGAAAACACGCCGTCTTCCCCAGCGTTTGGTTCTTCCCCAGGTAGACGGCCTCCGAACCGAGAGGCTCCATGTTGCTTTCGGGGGTTTGGATCCCTCGCTTCCCCCTCCTCCTCTCCATCGGTCAGTTCCCTCCTTGTGCAAAAAAAATAATAAAAAATAATAAAAAAAATTCCTTCACAGTCTCAAACCCTTGAACGGCCGCTTTTCCCTCTGCGAGGAGCTGGCAAGAGCGCTGCCTCGCCCCCCCACCCCACCCCAACTTCTCCTTCCGAGAGAAGGGAGCAGCTGCGAATGTCACTTTGCTGGAAAAGGGGATTCGCTGCCGCGGAAGGAAGAGGCTTCCCTCCGCCAGCCAGTCAAAGACAAACGGTTGCCTTCCCTTCTGTTCTTGGGGGAGGAGGGGGAGCTGAACTCCACCTTCCCTTTTTACCTGGGCAAAGGCGGCTGCCCCTGCTAGGGAGTGGAGTGCCCACTCGGTTTCCCGCCCTAAGCCTGTGATTGCTCTTTCCCGTGGAGCGCTCGAGAACCCAGGGTGGGGGGGGAGTAGGTCTGCTTTTTTTTTTTTTTTAAAGGGGGGAGGAGACGGCAGCGTGTGACAGATGCACTTTCCTGACAGCTCCCAGCTCAGCCTAGTGGCTCCCTGCCATTGGCTCAGTGCAATGGAGCGGCAAGGCTGTGCGCTATAATAGCGCCATGCCTGCGAGAGGCAGCAGCTCAGACTCCTTCAGCGAAGCGGAGAGAGGAAGATGCTGCTAATGCCGCCGCCGCCGCCCCCCTTCTTCCTCCTTTGGCTGCTGCCTGCTCTGCGCTGACAGAAAGAGACTGTGATAAATGCCCGCCGGCTCCTGCTGTAGCTAAGCTTGCCGGCCGACAGTCGATCTGGCTCCCCGCCTTGAGAAAAAAAGGAGGGAGAGTTAAGCTGCTGCTGCTGCTGTTACCACCGCTTTACTTGGAGACAACAGTCGGAGGGAGAGAGCAGTACATGCCTCTGTGTATAGCTTGGTTTTCCCCCGGATCAACCAGCTCCTTCGCCGCTTCCCGGTCTCAGCCAAGCCGGCCAGTCCAAACGACTATCCCCCCCCTCTCCCGGCGCCTTGCAGCCTGCCTGGTCTGGCGCCCTCGGGGTGTATGGGAACAGCGGCAGCCCGTGAGGCCGCTGCTCCATGGAGTGTTATTACATTGTCATCAGCTCCGCGCATCTCAGCAATGGGCACTTTCGCAACATCAAGGGAGTTTTCCGAGGTCCCCTCAGCAAAAACGGCAACAAAACTCTGGTAAGGTGTTTGTTTCCTTCCCTCCGTTTCTCTCCATCTCCCCCCCCCCCTGCCCGCCGCCCCCTTTCGTCCTTTACAACATCTTCGCCTGGAGTACTCGGGATTCAGCACTCCAGAAACCTGGACAGTTCAGAGCGGTGCGTTTTCCTAGAGAGTCTGGCTCGGTTTCTTGGAGATTTCTTTTTCTCTCCCCCCCCCCCCAAAAGCATAAACAAAAGAAGAAAATCGCTAGTTTGTACACGGATTTTCTTCTCGGATTCTTTCTGTTTCTATAAATTCTTTCTATACATTCTTATCTTTGATTTTGGGGGCTAGTGTATGATAATCCAGTGGACTCTTCAATGGCGTTGAAAGAAACACCGGGTCCATTCCTGCCCTCCTACTCCTGAAAAGTAGAGTGCTGAATAAGCTATAAATCTCTCTTGTAGAGAAGAGCTTGCATTCTGGGTCTGCTTTTGGTGAACATCAACGCTGTCCAGTATGAATTAAGGGGCCAAGGTATTCAGAGAATAAAGGAAAATAACAAAATGGGTTTCTTGGCCAGATGATTATTCAAGAACTATGATGGGTGGAAGTTCAAAACATTCTTTTTTTTCATTTTTCACAGTTGATCACAATGGGAAGATTGAAAACTGGTTCCATATTTTCTCACAAGGGAATTATTTTGATGTTTGTTAAAGTGTTTTTAGGACTCTGCTTCCACATCCTCTTACTAGGGGGTCATTCTCTATAAACTGTGGTGGGACTTCTGAATGCATGTAATGTAATAAGACTATTGGTCTCACTCTCCTGAGATGGCCTGAAATCAGAATGGACAGAAGAGACCCCAATCTAAATGGGTGGTGGGGATATATTCATGTTGCCACACAAGTTATTTTGTATGTTGTTTGAAGTGCCCAGAACAAACAACTGCAATTAAGGAAAGAAATCCTCAAAATTTATTGGCTTTCCCCCCCAATAAAACACTTAGAAACTTCAATAGAACAGATATAGGGATTAAGTTGTGGACTTCAGAGGAGAGAGAGAAAACGCAGGAGTAAAACATAAGCTTTGCCTTTGGAAGGAACCCAGTTCAATCATCTGCCTAAAACCCAGAGACCCATTGCTGACCAAGGGTGACATTATCAATGTGGTCTGCTTCCATGAAGGCCAATGGCCAATTCATATCTCAGATATGTAGAGAGGTCCTTTAGAAGTTCCATAATGCTGGTACAGATTTGAAAGTAAGGTAGAACGATTTTGCTTTCTCATCACTTTTTCATTCTGAAAGTTTCTATAAGAACAAACTATAGGGAAATGCAATGCATATCTCACAGGAAGATTCTTATAAGGTTTTTTATATAAATACAGTGATTAAGAAAGCTTGTAAATTATAAATAATTATCAATAATGTTAAAAAGTTTTTTTTTGTGTGTGTGTATGAATTACATGCATGGTTTTCTGCACTCTAGATATTTCAAATTCTTTCCAGCAATATTATCTACATTAAATTATCTTTCACGTTTTATCTAATGGACAGAAATGAAATCTATCAGGAGGGCTGTGTGTGTGTATGCATGGACACAAGTATTAATTAAAACTAAATGGTACAAAACTTGCCAAATTGACCATTAACTCTTAAGAGAAGCAATGCAGGAATGATCCAGTATTTACATTCTGCTGCATTTTGTAATTCTCTACCTAATTTCATTTAGACTATGCCAGACTTGACCATCTTTAGTATCTTATTCATTCATCATGAAAGTACATGATTTGTACAGTTAATACAATTCCATCTCTTTATGATTGTGATTATCCTATCCATACTTATTCAATAGGAGGCCCCTATAAAGCCAGTGGTGTGTATCTCCTAGTAAATATTTCAAGTACCTCAGGCTAAGGTGAGCTCAAACTCCAAGTATCTACTGATAAATTCATTAGACGGTCAATTATTGTGGCTGTTATTTTCATCAACTTATATGGAAATTATACTTCATACAATAGGTCAGGTTTGTACCATCAAACTGGCATGTATTTGGATGTTATTTCAAATTCCAAGTTATTCCAAGTTATATTTGAATTCTGTTGAAATCTGTACAGTGTCACATAGATCATATTCTAAACACATCTATTTTCTTCTGCAAAGCTAATGAAACTTCAGTAGTCACTTGCTTTTGGCATAACTGGGAGCAATTTTATTTTTTGAATATATTTAGCATATATTTAGAAATGAAATCAATAATTGAAGCCAAGAATATTTTCTGACTTTATCTAGGTTAATGCTACATTTGACTTAGTATTGAATTTTTTGGGGGGTAGGAGGCTTCACATTTTATTGAAAGTGGTATAGCAAACTTTTTGAAAGATAATGGTAGTGAATTAATGTAATCTAATATTCTCAAAAAGAAGAAGCAGAGAACAAATGTAATTTTATTTTACAGAGCTTGAAAGTGGTTAAAGTTATGTAATGCAGAAAATCTTATAAAGTGTGAGGGATTTTCAGTGAGAAAATATATATATAAACTATGCAACTTTGAGAATACATTGTTTCTTTTGTTTTATATAATAGAATAAGTTTGGCTTAAAAAAACAACTAGACCCAAAATAAAAAAGTAGAAAACTTGCTCAATAAATGAGAACATATGAGATATAATCCATTTTTTTTAAATCTAATCTGCCTAAATTTGCATATTAAAATAAGACAAAAGCTTTGTTTGTTATTTTAGATGATTCATATTCCATCAGGCCTCATTTTAGAAGATGCTTTTCATTTCATGTGAGGAAGAAGACAGAATGTCTCGTGACTCAGTCCTTCCACTCAGGGGATTATTTACAAAAACTTTTATTAAAGATAATTACAGATTCTAACATGCACTCTGATTATTATTATTTTTTTTAAATCGTACATTGTTTAAAGGTAAAATGTATTCGAGTCAAGCTTGACTCCCAGTAACTGCATTCATGATGTTTCTTTGGCTCCAGTTGCAGTCCAAAATGAAGAATATAATTTGAATTTGTACCCCTAAAACAGACTGATAACCAGCATTAAAAACCCAAAGACAGTTTTAGGGAACACTTTTGTGAGACATGGATTATTAGCCATTTTTTTTCAGAGTCTATGGGGTAGCTTCCATTAGATTTTACCTGAAAGGGTTAAGGAATTCCATTCCACTGTGCACACATTGCACAAGTGACTTGCTCAAGCAGAAATACTTAATGACATCTGCGCAATAGAATCAATTTTAAACTGTCAGCATCACAATGTTTTGCTGGTCAGCATCACAAGTCAATACGTTGCTAGAAAACATCAATATTGGATGCACCAGTGTTATGGTTGTGTTTTAAAGAATAATTTGAAACGTAAGGAAAGGGCTCTCAATAATTTTAAATGAAAGTTTTTCTCTTTTTTTTTCTCTTTTCTTTTTCCTGTCTTGTATTTGTGCAATTTATTTCCTTGACCAAAAGGGGCCACTGCTGAGCAGCTTATCACCTGCTCTTCAGCTCATTTTTTTCTTCTTTTAAGCAATGTTGCTATGTGTGTGTTACGGTCTTCAGAGTAAGAGATGTAAAGGAATGGGTTTGAATGGCCAAATGATAATGGATAAAAAAAATCAAAGTTCAAGTATTATATAATATCTTTTCCCCAATCCTATAAATAGAAAGAAAGGCATATGATCCTGGAATCCGTGGGTAAGTCCTGAAAATACAGCAGCTGAGCATTACATTCGAAGAGTAAAACAAAATGTGCAAACATAGACATAACTATTTTTGAAAAGCATAATGTGAATAACACAAGAATTTCAGCTCTCATGGGAAATAGACATGTATGAAGTGATTGCAAGGCAGAGAACAAAGAAGCTGGCCGTGTAAGAGACAATACTTGTAAGATTAATATGAAAGACATTTGAGACTAAAAAAAAAAAAATCTGGTTTAAGAAAATGACAAGTACTGCACTAAAAAAGCAATAGAGCTGAAAGAAAGGAGTTAGAAAAAAAGAATAAGCTGACAGAAATCAAATTTCTGTATATGTTTACTCAGAAGTAAATATTGATTTCAATGAGACTTCTTGATAAATGGGAATAGGTTTGCAGTCTAAAGGTGTATGACATTTGCAAACATTAGGATGTGGATAGCTTTGTGTTATAAGACTAGAGTTCTGTATACATGTAACTAAGCAGGAAAGAGCAAGAAATGGGAGGAGATGTCCCCTAAATAACATCACTATTGACTGTGTCACCATTAACACTGTCTGTATATACAGCCAAGATATTGCAATGGAGTTTGGACTGGACAAATGTGCCACGCTCGCCTTCAAATGGGGGGGGGGGGATAGTGAAAACTATTGCAAAGGGCAGCTTTACTTGGAAGAGCTTACATTCTGCAATGATACCTTTATCACCATTAAGCATCAACTTCTGCCTGTCTGAGGTCTTTGGGGAAAACTCAATAGTTGGATAAAAATGCCAAATCCAGCCTAAACATCTGGCTGACTGTGCAACTAAACATAAATATTTCCCCATAGGAATTAAACAATAGCTAGAAATGTGTTACGGGATTTTCATTTTATAGAACTTTCCAAAACTTAAAATGTTTGGAAGGGTGCTTTATAAAATAGAAAAAATTATGGCATGAAGTAGAATCTGTGAAGGGAGCAATCAGAATTAGAGTAAGTGGACTTTCAAATAGTTTGAAAACTCTTCCTGGCCATACTATACATACCCTGTAGCTTTCCATTAATAGAGTAGAAACATCAAATTTGGGCATTTCCCCATTATCTCCTATTTTTCCTTCTAACTGAAATTACTAAATTTTGAAGTAAGAATTTCTGCATCCAGGACCAGGACTTTTTTTTTTGAAGAATAGTGTCCTTTTATAAGAAAAAAATTCTAAAAGCATCAATTAGTTCCCTGGAAACTTCAGTTAGGATTATTTTGCAGCTTTAAGACTTGTCTTTTTTTTTAGATTCAATGAACTAGATACAGGGGTAGGCAACCTTGGCTCTTTTATGACTCGTGGACTTCAACTCCCAGAATTCCTGAGCCAGCATGGCTCAGCATGGAAACCTCTCCCTTTCCCCTCAGCATGGCTGACTCAGGAATTTTGGGAGTTGAAGTCCACGAGTCATAAAAGAGCCAAGGTTGCCTACCCCTGAACTAGAATGGTGTAGTATTTAAAACTTCTTGAATCTCCCATCATTCGTTAATACTCACCTAATAGGCTTTCTTAAAAGATTTAAGGGTAGTTACAAGAATGTCTTGAAAGCTCTTATAGTCCAGTTTTGCAGTAGTTATTCCAGGTTTCATAGTAAAATTATGTGGCCATAGTGTATCTATGTATATTAAAGTAGGATAAATATGATTATTGCACGTGTAAGAAAAACAGTGCATCTCTGCGCTTATTGTTTATACATATTGCAACACAGATTCATCCTATTTCATGACAGCACATTTGTCTCTTCAAGTACAATCATATTCATATTTTTAACCTGATTGTAAAATCTGGCTATCATTAAGAAACAATGATTTTGAAAAATCAGGATGTGGCAATTACAACAGCAGCTTTTGGACAATTATACAGGGAACGTAAAGACCCTCAAGTTAACCATTCAACCAACCATATTTCCAGTTTGTTGTCTTTAATTGTTTAAGTGGGTAAGTTGCTTCTGATTTCCATCACTAGAGCTGAGCTCAGCAGACAATCAAATGTTTATGGTTTTTTCCAATATTGTTTTACTTAGTTTTACTTTTACCCCTTGATTGGAGTTGGGGAACCTTATGGCCTCTCAGACAGTACTGATACTCCAGTGTCCAACAGCTTTAACCAACATTGTCAGTGACATGTGCAAGGCCCACGTTCTCCATCTCTGTTTTAAATCCTCCAAGGATTAAAAATAATTTTTAGAAATCTCAAGGAAAAGTTTCCTTGAAGTCATTTTAAAAAACCATTTATCCTATTCTATGTTAAAAGTGTTTCTGTTGATGCTTGGACTGCATATGTTTAAAGTAAATTCCACAAATGTTCACATATAATACTTTCCCACATTGGTCTTATTTGAATTGTATTAAACCTTCACATTAGTTGACCTGACTTTAAGAGCAGTCCAGTTACATAAATGCAACATATTTTCGTCAATTTACAGAATGCGTGGCATATGCATAATCCAATTTTGCTGCTGCTAGAAGAGTATCTCCGGCAACCAGTGAGGCTGGATTGAAGAAACATATTGCTTTTTGGTATCTGTTGGAGGTGGAAGTGAAAACCTTATGGAGTGTCAGCATATGTTGTTGGCAGCACAGTATGCAGTAGTAATAAGGGGAAAGAACATAACACATTTTATGCTGACTGGTTATTTCTTAACTGATAATACAGATTTTGTGGAATTCCCATTTCTTCAGCCCTCTCTGTGTCATATATCAGGCTGAGGAAAATGTATTTTAATAAAAAATTTTATGAGAATGGGGTAGGGGGAAATTTGAAAAAAGGCGAAAAAAAAATAGAAAAGGAGTCAATATATCTTTTTTCCAGAAAATCCTGACATCTA
Source organism: Azemiops feae (assembly GCA_023970755.1). Classification (NCBI taxonomy): domain Eukaryota; kingdom Metazoa; phylum Chordata; class Lepidosauria; order Squamata; family Viperidae; genus Azemiops; species Azemiops feae. The sequence continues at coordinate 337,869 of JALGBA010004189.1, read as the reverse complement.
AAATCATTTGGATTCTAAGGGTCTTAATTTTAATTAAACTTGCCTAGGATGAGACTGCGTGTAAATTTATAAATATTTTTTTTTATATTTTAAAAACTGTTTTATGATACTTAGTGCTTCATAAAATAGAAAGGATGCTTACATGGATTCCATGTTTAAATATGTCCATAATCCAAATATAAAGCCAATATCGTATAAAAGGTACCGTTGATTTTATTTCTCCATTCTGGCTGTGTCTGAATCGTATACAAAAACAGCATAAAGAAATCAAGCATAAATAATAGCCTAAAATGGAAACATATAGTTTTTAGTTTCATGTATGATTGTTTTTTTATTATAACAGAGAATTTTTTTTAATATAGCCATTTCAAATATAAGTATGAGTAAATAAAAGGAAATACTGTACTGAATATGTAGGTTTCTGTGCCAAAGGAGAAAGGCTTGGATTTCTGCATTCACCTTGAAGGTGTAAATTAAGTACAATGACATGAAATTGGCAGAGAAATTGGCTTCATAAAGTAAAAGGAAATTTAGCTTGGTCATCAAAGTTATTCAGAATAACTCTGGCTTTGTCCTAATAAAGTCTACTTAGTGATACTTTCTCAATATTTTTATTGCTATAAGATTCATGAAATTAATAACATTTGTAAAATTAATAGAACTATATCAACATCATTTTTATCTGAGAGTTTAGGACAGCAATTAAAAAAAATCAGCAGCAACTAACAGCAGATGGAGGAGAGGGATCTGATCTGGAGGAAGAGCAGGAAAGTCCAACGATTTGCTAACTTCAATGAAAATAATAATGGATCTCCAATACATACTGTATATAGATAATACTGATCCAATTCAGCTAGTAGATAGTTTTGTGTATAGGAATTGCTGTTCATATGGTGATCAGTTCAGTATGGAAATCTCTGATGGAGGATGGACCATCCTGGTCTGAATCTGTCCTAAAGAGAGAATTGAACAACCTCTTATAGATTTGAGCCATGATTTCAGATTTCCCATTTTTCCCCACCAAAAATAAATTATTATAATACAGGTAATCCTTGACTTATAACAATTAATTTAGTGATTGTTCAAAATTAGAACAGCACTGAAAAAAGTGATTTATGAATTTTTTCACACTTATGACTGTTGCGATATCTCCATGGTCACAGGATCAAAATTCAGACTCTTGGCAACTGACTCATATATCAAATGGTTGCAGAGTTCTGGGAATGATGTGATCACCTTTTGTGACCTTCTGACAAGAAAAGTCAATGGGGAAGCCAGATTCACTTAACAACCATGTAACTAACTTAACAACTGCAGTGAATCACTTAATAACTGTGACAAGAAAGGTTGTAAAATAGGATAAAACTCATTTAACAACTGTTTCACTTGGCAACTGAAATTTTGGGCCCAGTTGTCATAAGTAGAGGATTGTCTATATTAAAAATTGAAAGGGATTCATTCTAGCAGCACTATCCCCCCTCATGCTGTGGGCTGGAAGCTAAAGCAGAAATAATATTTACCTAGATCAAGTTTATGAATTTAGCACTGCTGTGAGATTTAAACCAGAATTTCTCATTCTTATAATAATTCACTTTTGACTTTTTTCCATAATTATACAATGGTTAAGGAGACAAGCATCTTTCCAGATGGATCTTTCATTAACAATAAAGCTCCATCGTTCAAAAGAAAAACCAAAATTATTTCTTTTATTATTATGCCACTTTTTAGTCCTTGTTGGTTTTTCACCCCCTTGTTTAAAAATAAATGTTAAGAATTAATGTAGACATTTTTCTTTTCACTTTATCCTTAAATCTTATCCGTATCTGAAATTTTAATGAAGTGAAATCTAACTGATACATTTTCTGTACTCTTTTATTTTCTGGGATATAATTGGCAGTAACTTTTTGCATAGCAAAACAAGCAGTAGGTGTGATTTTGCAAATGTTATAATTCAGGGTCAAAAGTGAATGATATATGCAGAAAGCAACTGATTAACAAAGAAAACAATCTAATTTAGATGGAACATTTTCCAGTGGCATTAATGAAGTGCCCCAAGTAGTTTCTTCTTTGACCTCTTTTCATTCTTCATTTCTGTCTTACTTTTGTACTGCAAAAAAAAATTAAAAAAAAAATTAGAGAGCTTCTTTCAGTAAAAGGACAAGAGAAATTGGAAGATGACTTGAATAATAATAATAAAAAACAGGAATAATACATGCTTTTGATTGTAAGTTCTGTCCTCTTGCGATGGTGCGATGCCACTTGTGAAAGGGGATTAGGACCCAAGATAGGCTTGCAAGCTGTCAGTTATTTGCTGCTAACAGCTTATTGGTTCTAGAGACTTGCATACCATAGTTGGATGAGAAGTTGGAGTCTTGAGAGTCACTGTTGCATGCCATTTGGACCCGCTACTTCAGGGGTAGGCAACCTTGGCTCTTTTATGACTCGTGGACTTCAACTCCCAGAATTCCTGAGCCATCACTTTTATCTTCTCCAGACTTTCTCTGCTCAGCATTCCCACCAGATGAAGTGATGTCCTGCTATTTTGGATGCTCTCCTCAGGGAGATATGTGTGGTCTCTAAGCTATTGTTAAAGTTTTATCAGATAAAATATCTAGGGAGTTTCCTTCTTAAAGTCCATAACCTGTAACATTTTATTTACTGCCTCGTTCCAGAAGTTCTATCATCCAGTTTATAATAGCAGCTTGATATTCTGGGCCAGATCCATCTCCCCAAAAGTTCTTGAAGTACAGTATGAAAAAAAGAAGAAGCTAGCTAGAGAATGCTGTGTTTGGGTTTAAGTATGAAATAATAAAATAAACTCAGTAACAGACCCATGAATTTGAGGAGAGGAATTTTGGAGTAAACTAGATTGAAGCATTCAAGCTTTACTCATTTGCTGAAATCTGCTCATTTATACTTGGTGCTAGAAATGACTTTTTGACATGACAATATTTTAATGTCAATACTAAGGTAAGGAAGACATTTGGTTTACCTCTGATCAGACTAACTTGGAGTTCAGTGGGCTTTAGAGTAGAGGGAGGAAGGTATTGCTGCAAGCAAATTTTAGAAAGTTGCTGATGATGAAAGTTTAGAAATACATTTCAGTTCACCGGGATTGCTCAAAGAAGAGTAATATTCGTTTGCCCCTTGGATACTGCTGGAAATGATAGACCCATAATTCTAAAGTTTTGCATACTAATTTCTTAGTAAATGGATTCCATTGCCTTGAGAATTATAAATTTAAATCATATCATGGAGAATTTCTCGACAGGTTTTAATCTCAGAATTGTAGCTACACAGTGGAAGGGGGAGAACGGATATACTGTGTGTTTGTATATATACTGTAAAATTTGAGTAGGTCAGGGTCAGAATTATAAGTAGATGGATCTGTGAAGTTTTCACTACAGTGTCCTTCAGAGTGTGTATTTTTTAAAGCAATTTAGCATCACCTAACATGTGACTCTGGTCTTCTAGTAGGCTTTGTAATTAATAAAAATCTCTCAATGTGGCTTGTATTCATTTAACTAAACTTTTACTAAGCAGTTTAAAGCAATAATAGGTTTACTAAGATGCACACCTTTTATTTTTGCAAGTGTTAAGTAATTTTATTTGGTATTAAAAAAATAACTAACAGAACTACACAAACACGCACGCACACACACACACACACACACGTACATTTGTAGGTGTGTATAGATTTTTGAGGGTTTCCAAGGCATGCTTAGGGACTTTTTAACAATTTGGTAGGCATTTTCATGTCGTATCTGGTTCATCTTTGGAACAGGCTACCCAAAAAATTAAATGTGAGACCTTATTCTGATTGCTGATAGCAGGCAACGTTTTAGTTTTTCTAGAAGTAATGGGAATTATGAAATTGAAAAGATTGTTGAAACAATAATGATCAAAAGGGATTAAGACTGAGCACTGCTATGTGCTTAGGTTAAAACCTAGTCAACAGCAATAAGAGCAGAGAAGTGTCTGTTCTTCTAAACATGTAATGTGCTTGTGGATTTCTGGCAACTCGTACTGTTCAAATTGATCCAAACTCAATGAGAAAGGATAGGTTAAGGAGATAGGTTAAGGAAGGATAGGTTAAGGATAGGGATAAGGAGATATTTGGCCACCGAGATGATTTTGTGGGTTTCCTTGCAGACTTGTATTTGATCTGGTTGGGATTTAGGCCCAGTCCTGGAGCAGAAACATCATTGGTCACTCTGGTAGATGATCTTCACTGAGACCTAGAAGGGAAGAGTTCTCTCCCTAAAAGAGTTAGTATCCTGGTCTTGCTTTTGGTTTGATTGGACAGGTATATCAATTATGGCTCTATTTAAACTAGGAAGCATTTTGACTGATTCATGCCCTCAACACTATACAATTGAATTAGTGCCCCCACTCTATATAGGGCTGATTCAGAAGCTGCAGCTGCTACAAATATGGTGGTCAGACTGCTAACTGGGGAAACTCAGTATTACAGAATTATGTTCATCCTGAGATCACTGCACTGGTTATCAATACACTTTCATTTCCAATTCCAAGGGTTTGTTATCAATAGAGGGCAGCGTAGAGCATCACACTAGGATATATCAAGGATTGCCTTGCAAAGTATGATTCTACCCATCTGGTCCAAATATTACAGTGTGTGCTGAAAGGGTTGTGGGTTAAAATGTAGGCCTTTTCTGCATTAGCCCCGACACAAATTCAAACTGATTTTTATTACAGCCAGAGGTCAACCATGCAAACTGTTTACAAACAGAATTAAAATTCCTAGTAATTAATGCACTTTTATTAAAAACAGTTTAAATATAGTTCATTAACATACTACCAAAGAAGAAGAGTACCACTTATAGTATCTCACTTATTTTGCCCCTGCAAATATAGTACAACTGTGGGCAACCATCTAATTATTATGGGCTGTTTTAATGTGGGTTTGGGGTTATGTTGTTATTTTTTTTTCCTGTATATTTCCAAAGGTCTGTTTTCATTAGGGTGATACTGCAAAATTAATGAAATAAGTACTGCCCAACTCATCAGAGTAGGAACCGAAGTGACATGTTTGCTTATTCTACTCCCAAATGTTAACAGATGATTGGAGTCCCCTTTTCCCCGTTTTATCTTTCTTTATTTGAAAGTCACTCCAAACAGCCTTTAGATTAATTTTCTTTTGGTTCACTTTCTTAAAAGTGAGAAAAAGATATTGGGCTTTGTGTTCTGATTCTCCTGACATGGAAGAAAATGTGAATTGGAAGTGCTTGTGATGAATCCAGCTAGATATTGCTCAGCTAAAAACCGAGTTTCCAAATTAATACAAGTTGCCTGTCTGCTTCAGATATTCTTTCACAACTGCTACATTTTTTCCTACACTATTTTTAAAATGCAATGTCTGAAGGAGGATTTGGTCCCCCATTTTCTCTGCTTAAAAAAAAACAACAGTTGGGCTACCACAACCACAACCAGCTTGTTGAAATCCAGAGAAATGAAAGAACCCTTTTGTTTAGTTCAGGGATAAGGTATATTAGGGCTCCTCAAGCTTTGAGGCCAGGTGGATACATTTGGAATGTTTGATAATAAGGTATATTGTGAATACTCTCACATTTCACAAAATGACTTCCATCGAAACATAATCAATTACAAAATGCCGGCTTACCAGAATGCTTTTTGCTGTCCTTCTAAGTCCCCCAACATACATGCAAAACATCTCCTATTATTCCTGCTTACCTTTATACTTTTTCTGAAGTAGTGGAAACATTTTCAAACGAAATAAATCTCCTTTTTTACTTTCTAAGTAACATTTTTGGGCCTGAAGACTTTTTTTTTTTGGGGGGGAAATCAGCAAGATGCTAAATATTTTGCAAGAGTCTACCTTCCAGTTTTCATAATTAAAAGAATTTATTTAAAAATTGAACAAGTCAGATAGGGCAGAAAGTTTGTTGAACCCCAGAGCTCATTAAGGTCCCCAGATGCCTTTGCTATATAGGCAATATAAAGAAAAGTAAATGCACCAGACCTCAGAGCTAAAAAGAAGGAAGATAATTGTGCATAAATATCTTTGCAAAATCTCTATCCAGACCTGCTTTTTTCTTCAGGGGAACTATTACAACAGAAACAACATTCAAAACATACATATTTATCCTCAAAAGGTGTTTCTAAGGATTCCCTAAGGAACAAGTTAGTCCTAGAAATGTGCTGAAATTTACATTTTGCAATGAAGTATACACGCACCACTTTTCTTTTTATCACCAGGAAGACAATAAGAATAAAGAAAATCCTATATAATGCATAGTTAAGTGACATACAGTCCCTCTTTACCAATTTTATTCGGCAAGTATGATATCAGACAGTTCTCTGAGGTTTCAGTACTTCAACATACTGCCTAGTGTTCTATAAAAATAACACAGGACATTTTCTCCTGCCCCACATGCATAACCATCATAATGCCTGTGCTGATCACTAAGACTTATCTCTTTTGCAAATATGCACATGTATCACGTGAATGGATAAAGATGCACAGTACGGTGCTGTGTCTTTGGAAAATGTATTTCATTTGTACTGATTTATCCCAGAAGAACCATTGTTCTGGATGGGGGAATCATTTTCTACCAGTTAACAACTACTTATTTTCTACATTTCTACCTTATACACATATTACAGTCCTAGCAATGTACATTTCTAATAAAATTAAATTAGCCCAGATGTCTTGATGCAAAATTATGCTAATAGCACAAAGTAAGGCCAAGTTGAAGAAGCACGAATTACACAATTTGAACACCCAGAAGAACCCATCCATTTTAATACAGCAGCATGAACCAGTCAGCTAGAGAAGGTTGTCTGAATTCCTTTTTTGCTTTTGTTATTATTCATTGTCATCTTACATATTTTTTTCCCTGTCCAAAGTTAGGCCTATTTTCCTGCGAGCAAATAAACAAGTCATGAATCGACATGTTTTATTCTTTTGTCCTATAGCAAATCAAGGTAAGAAAAATAAAAAGTCCTTGATGAACTTGTCAAATGGGCCCAGTTCACATCTTTATAATTTGGATTTTAAGGATTTTAATGTTAAGGAGAGATCTTTAGTATTTGAAAGATTGAAAATTTTATTTATTTTATTTATTTATAAATAAATAAATAGTTGCATTTAATGAAGGAGTAGAGCCAGTTTTGTGTCATGGTTAAGGCACCAGGCTAGAAATCTGTGAATTCTAATTCCACTTTGGGCAGAAAGCCATCTGTGTGGTCTTCTCTCAGCCTTAGAAAGGAGGCACTTCTAAAAAAATCTTGCTTAAAAACTGCAGTATTTAAGCATTAATCCATTTAAGAGCACCAAATCACAGCCAAGAAAACAAACAAATGGTTCATTGAACAAATCAATCCAGGGTTCTCACTTGAGACATAAATGACCAACCTACTGCAGACATATTACATAAAGATTGTAGATCTCTGAAAAAGAGCTACAATCCTCCTCCCCAGAATAAAATATTATTTATTCTTAATATTAAAAAGAGGCTGAAGAAGAAGAGGAGAGACATCTTCTTAAAGGCAGAAAGCAACCCCAGTCTTCCTGTTATAGAAAAATAGCCTCAAGCATAAACTTGAAGAGGTTAGTCTTTAGGAATGGAGATTTTGTATCCATTTAGAAAGACTGGGCCACTGTTCATAAACAAAGAACAGAGAGAAACCCTAAATAAGTAACACAATAGGCAAGGCCAAACTGACAAGATTAGCTCAGACATACAAAACACCTAGGATTTGCATTTCCCCTCTTGCCTGTAGAGCCAGCCATGATCTCTACATGACCCCATAAGAATCTGGCAAAAGCCATTAAAATATTAAGGGACACATTCTTACCCAGAATCAGGCATCTCAATTGCAAAACCCCAAAGGATGTATAAAAAGCCACCTAGTCTCAACTCCATTTGGTCAACTGTCCCAGAACCACATGCTGTTGTGCTTCTGCTCACCAATAAACAGAGACCTTTTTTCCTGCAGCCAGCCTCCATTTTATTTTTCAGCGTTTTTCTCCCGGCTTGGAACCGGACCAGATTTTTTTCCCCAACAGCTCTAATGCTGGAAAAAGTGGAAGGAAAGAGAAGACAAGAATGACCAGAAGCAAGATGGACAGACTCCATTACAGTTACAAGGGTGATGAGTGCACTGTTGGAAGACCTGAAAGATTAGGTTAGGGATAAATCATCATGGAGAAAATCTACCTTTGTGGTCACTAACAGAATAACAGAGTTGGAAGGGACCTTGGAGGTCTTCTACTTCAACCCCCTGCTCAAGCAGAAGACCCTATATCATTTTAGACAATGGCCACCCAATCTCTTCTTAAAAGCCTCCAGTGATGGAGCACCCATAATTTCTGAAGGCAAGCCATTCCACTGGTTAATTGTTTTCACTATTAGGAAATTTCTCCTTAGTTCTAGGTTGCTTCTATCCTTGATTAGTTTCCATGCATTTGTTCTTGTCTTGCCTTCTGGTGCTTTGGAAAATAGGTCGATCCCCTCTTCTTTGTGGCACAGCCCCTCAAATATTGGAGCATTGCTATCATGTCACTCCTAGTCCTTCTTTTCACTAGGCTAGCCATACCCAATTCCTGCAACCGTTCTTCATATGTTTTAGCCTCTAGTCAAAGATAAGACAGCAGACAATCAGGAAGCCAAAATGACTACATATTTCTCCCTCTTCCATATTCCTCTCCTCACCCCACTATACCTCACCCAAAATATGCTGAGAGAAGTGAATAGTCCAAAGTTCTCCCTGGAACTTTTGAGAGTAGGCTTAAACCTGGGTCTCCCCGATCTCAGTCTCATTAAGTACTGCTCTAATTTCAATATGAAAAGGGACTGCTTATATCTAATTAACTCTCTTTGTATTTTATTTACAGTAAATAAAAAAATGCCCTGCATTTCTTATCTGTTTACAAAATCTTCATATTGGAGTACACCTTTTCATTTATTTGAGCACCAGAAATGTTCTGAACTGCATGCTGAGAATAATAACACCCTCTAAATTCTGTTTTGCTCAACCCTAAGTCAATTAGGGAAAGATGCATAGTACTTAATTTCTCTTGTGCATACATACAATTTTTAAAAACATTTCAAAATCTTTATTTTGTTTATTTTGTGATTTTGGTCTGGGCTCTTCATACTTGTAAGATTCAAAATCAACTGTAGTCCTAAACAAAACAAAAAAGTAACCTTCTTGGTTCTTTGGTTGAGCTGTGTTTCTATTCAGTTTTTATAATGTTGAGATTTATAAATATCTTCTGAAAATTGCCATCTGTCACTCAGTCTGTCTGTTGTCAGCCCATCCTCTCTGTAACATCTTGTCAAATTTGTCTATATTCCTTGACCACCATTCAAATAGTGCCAGATATGCAAATATAGTTGCAAAAGTAGTGAAAACATGATTGCTACAAATATAAGCTATGCAACAGCACAAAATATTAATGTTCTTGAAGCCAACTTTCAGGAGTCAGTTAAAAACAGGGAAGTTATTTTAGGATATACACGTTGGGAATCCCTTATGCTTCAAATAAGCTGTATATTAAGAAGGCAAATATTTTACATAAGGAAAATGTTTCAATTCCTTTTAAGTGCTTTTGTAAGTAATTGATAGAGATGATGAATCTGATCTAAATGAGTACTGTAATGTAATTGAAATCTTGACTTGATTAGCATGAATGGGAAAAAATTACTGTAAACAAAAGCTAAGACTGAGAAAAGAGATGAATATATTCCAAGGATATACTCAATTTCTTTTGTTTAAAACCACTTCAGAAGCTCCTGTACAATTCATTTGTATTTTTATACCTACATATACAAAATATGCACATTACCTTAGAATATAGTTTTGTAGATATTCTTCAGATTTATCATTCTTGGCCAAAAATATTTTTTTTGTGATCATTCCAGTGTGTGTTTGTATGTGCATATCTGTGTGTATCTGTCCGTCTGTACTCATGTATGTATGTATATAGTGATTTGGTTTAAATTATGCATTATTTCTTATTCAAAAATATATTTTAAGACAATATAATAATGACTTAATATTGGTAATGCAATTAGGCTATGCTATTATCACTATCCAGTACTTCTAAGCTCTCTGGTTTCTAAAGGCACTTCTTTATTTAGCTATTGAAATATTTATCAGGCTCCTTATATCAGTGGTTCTCAGGGATGGATGTAAACAATAAAAAGGAATTGCAAACTATAATAAAACATTGAAAGCACAGCACCACCAAAACTGTGAACTCTATAGTCCTATATAAATAAAAGATGAATCAAAATGGAGTCCATTCATCCCAGGCCTTTCGAGAGGACAATTGATGCCTGTTTCTTCCTTTCTGTTCCCCTTTTCCATAGTTGTCCCTTTGTCTCATGCTATTTCTGTGTTTTGTGTACTGTATTGTTCTTTGTTTTTATATCAATGTCTAGGCCATCTAACCACTGCAGTGGTTATATTAAAAAAATTAAGATGCTGGACGGGTAAATTATTCATTAAATTAATAAATTATTATTATTATACACAACAGTGCAGAATCACAAATGAAAATCTTTAGTTGGTGTTGACCTTCATACTAATGTCGAACTTAGATGTCATATCATTGTATTATATGTGCAAATCTAAGCAGTGTGATCTTTTATAATTGAGAGATGGAAATTGGATCAATATGCAGATTGGGGTGTCATCCAAGACTTTTGGGTAAGGCACCCAGTATGCCAATAATCACTGGGACCACCACAACAAATTTATAAGTTAATATTTTTCAATTATAATCTTTCAAATGTCAAAATTTATAATTTTTCAATTTCAGTGTTCAGATCTTTATACCTTGTGGCGTTCTCCAATTCTTTTTTCTTCTGTTCTACTATTTCCTGGTATTGCCACATTAATTATCCACCCTTCCTCCTTTTCAGCCAGTTAAATCTGATAAGCTTTGAGCCAAGACTTTTCAGCTAGTCCTTGACTTACAACGGAGACCGGAATTTTGTTTGTATGTTACTGCACTTGTAAGTCAAATCACCACATGACTTGACTTGATTTTATGATCATTTTAATGATGGTCATTAAGTGAATCACCATGGCCATTAAGTGAGTCACATGGTTGATTTTTGCTGGAAAATGGCAAAATACATTGCAAAATGCAATGATGTGACCATGGAATGCTGTAAACTTTTGTAAATTTAAGCTGGTTGCCAAGTAGCTGAAATGTGATTATGTGACAATGGGGCTGGTGCAGCAGTTTTAGCTTCAAGGACGGGCTGTAAGTTCACTTTTTTCGAGTCTGTCATAACTTTGAATGAACTTTAAGTGACTGGACATAAGTTGAGGACTACCTGTAACAATATATATTCAGAAATTCCACAACATTTTAACCTACTCGTTTTTGACTACTTTTTTATATTTTATATTATAAATATTGAAATGTCATATTAGAACAAGTATGTTATAAATATATTTATGTTAATACTATATATTATTATTACTTACACTAAAACCATATCAACAAACAGACAACTGGGATACATACAGTTCAATACTAATTTTAATATTTTTGCTATTTGCGAATATACTCTTATTTTTTTCTATAACAAAATGGTGCCTCTTCCCATATAAGATACAGGCCCATTCAAAAGAGACTAAAAATATCCAGATTCTAATATTATTTGGGCAACCTGTGCTAAGGTTTGCACGTGTGCAAGAAATATGATTATTAGATGTAGTGGAATTAATAGGGTGCTTTAGGGATAAAGGAGAAGATACATTGAGTTTGTTTCCTTGAAATCCTTAGGAGTATGTATATTAGTGTGATTAATGACATAACATCCCAGTCAAGCAACTTCTGGGCTGCTCTGATGTACTGTATGGATATAATGATTCTGATTTTAATTCAAGACTGCAAAGCAGCTATAGATGCTTACTGTATTTTGCCCAAAATAAGACCTAACCGAAAAATAAACCCTAGCATGATTTTTCAGGATGCTCGTAATATAAGCCCTATCCCCCAAATAAACCCCAGTTAAGATCGTCAGCCACACGGACGCATTTAGTACGTCCATTGCAACACATGATGGACATATTGAATTAATATGAATTAATAATAATAATAATAATATATAATTAAATATAAATAAATAATATTATTGACATTATTTATTTGAATAAATGTAGATTGTTGTACATGAAAAAAAATAAGGCATCACCTGAAAATAAGCCTTAATGCGTCTTTTGGAGCAAAAATTAATATAAGACCCGGTCTTATTTTTGGGGAAATACAGTAGTTCTGTGAAATCTGTGACCAACCCATGGTGTTGTGGACAGTATTATGATGAATTGTTCAAGGTTCTATGTTGTCAACCACTTTATTGCGAAGGCTACAATCTTCAAGTGTATGAGTTTGTTTTTCACTGATTATAGCACTGTGAGCTTTTTCATCATAGCTAACACAGATGTTTTGCTTATTTCAAGCAAAAATGTGATTGCATCGCATTTTCCAGTCTGTGCCCTCTGCTCGTTTTTGTTTTTCTAAAATCCTTCTTGACTTACATAAGTGAAATAGTTAAGGTTTAATAATGGGGAAAAGCTTCCATCTCTTTGACAGTAGTATGGTTTGCAATAATTCAGCGAGGTACAAACTCCATCCAAAATATAAAAATATCCTGCTCGGTTTGGTTGTAAAAGCTAACTGCTATTAGTTGAAATAATTATAAAAAATCTAGTCAGTCATTAAAAGGATAGATTTTTAATGAAAATAATGCTTAAAGTCAAAGTACCTTTCACTGTACAAAATTTTGCTAAAATGACTTGGAATGAACATGTCTGCACTAGCAAAATATTGCCTTGCCAAACCTTTAGTATAGTGTCTGCATTACTGATTTATTACTTGAGTAAGGGCTGGATGATGGTACAATTAATTCTTGTGGAAATCTTCAATAAATCAATGTAATGCTTTGTTTACCTCTGTTTTAGGATATATTGTTATGTGACAATTCAAGCCTACATTGCAGTTCAAAAAGATGCATTAAATGGGGTTTTTTTTGGTGGTAATGCGAAGAACATTGATAAGTCAAATTAGGATCACTTTATAGGAATAGTGAACTGTTTTGTAAAAAGATATATTCATCATCAACATCATCCTAGCCCAGGGGTGTCAAACTGCTGGCCCGTGGGCCGGATGCGTCATGCAGAAACTGCACCCACCCCATTGCTGGCAATGGAAAAAAAGTCACGATACGTCGCGACATGTCACGTGATGTTGTGAGTTTGACACCCCTTTCCTAGCCATTGTCTACCCACTGCAGGACAAAGGCCTCTTCCACATGTTTCCAAGCAATACGGTCCTGAGCTTTCTTTTGCCAATTGGGCCCGCAATACTTGCTGATGTCGTCAATCCATCTTGTTTTAGGTCTCTTTCGTGGACGATTTTTATCAAGTGGGATCCATTCTATGACTGCCTTGGTCCAACTGTCATCAGTTCTTCTCGCTATGTGGCCAGCCCATTTCCATTTCAGTTCTTTTACTCTCTTGATGATATCGCATATTTTCATTTGTTCTCTGATGCATTATTGTCTATTATATCATAAGATTTTTATACTACACAGTAATTTTATAGAAGTCAGTTTCTAGCAAACCAAACCAAACCAAACAAAAAACCCACAGGTCCAAGCAGACTTTCAAGAATTATATGGTTCATAAAAGCCTGTTGGGTTTATTCTCAGAAGGTCAAAACTGCTAGTCTCTACTGAATATCCTAAGTGTAATGAAAACAGAAGATAGGCTTTTAAAGAGCCATCACCAATGTGTGCTGAATAGAGGTGAAAGGACAAACGTATGGAAGGAAATTTGCAATAGGCATATAAGAGGAGTGATGAGAGGATGCTAAGGAGAAGAAATAAGTTATTTCTTAAATCTGCTTTTGAAAGATGTTTTCTTATTGAATGCTTTTTTATGGAAGGAAATTTGAGATAGGCATATAAGAGGAGAGATGAGAGGCTGCTAAGGAGAAAAAAATAAGTTTTTAAATCCTGCTTTTAGGGTATGTTTTCCTATTCAAAGAGATGTTTAGACAAAATCTTTTTTAAATTTTTGAACTCTGAAAAAGTAGAGCTTTGAAGTTGTCCACAAATTCTACATGCTCGGATACTCAAGATTCATTAGTTTCACTGTTCCCTACTCTAGTAGCTTTGCTTTTCTGTCAGAGATTATAGCCATTTTACATATGTGTGTGTGTGTATACATTGTGTGTGTGTGTGTATATGTATATATTTGTTCATGTAAATTACTATATGCAGTGTTTCTGAATGTTCTTCAGTTGCAGGTTTTTTTTTCAGAACTAGATCATTTTCTCTGCTGAAACAGAAGTGCTGAAACTGCTGCAAAAGCTCAGGTGTAAATCTACCTAAAGGAAAGCTGATTGCCTGAATGGAGATCACTTATTCTGGAAATAGATGTTTATGTCTTGTTAGCTTTTCCTCATTCTATGCATATCTAATAAGCAGGGAGAACTTAATTTGATGGATTTATTTACATCTTTTAAGAGACCTTTTTGGATTTGTTTTTGGATGTACTGAAATAATTGAATGCTGCAACCATTAACCAGAAGTCATCTAAGTTTGAGTATTCTGAAAGACCATCAAATTGTGAATTATTTAACCAATAGGGGAAGAGGGAAGAGGGATTCATGATTCAAGGAAATTAGCTCTGCATACTGTGTCCCTTGACTTAGAGGCATAATACGTTGCACTGTTCAGGTACCAAAGAATCTTGGGATAGCATTATTGTCAGCAGTAAGGGAGTGATTTACCTTGTGCGTGTACTATTGCAATGAATCTGCTGAATAGTATTCTACCTTGAAGAGTGAAATAGTGGTATACAGAAAAATCCTTTCCATACCAGCTAAGCAACAAAACAGCATTTGGGTTTATAGAATTGCATATACAATTTATATTAATTGCTTTTAAGGTCTCCTGCATTTTGGAATGAGCTAAAAAAACCTTTATATTCATGGGAAGTCACATTCATTGCACCCATTGAGATCCATTGTACTAATTGTGTGATGAGGCTAATGTGAGAGAAGCCAGAAGGATGCCAGGTTGTGGTATGGATTGTATCCAAAATGTCTGTAGGTTTTAATGGATAAGTTGGGAAGAACTAGGATTGTGTTAGCTAGTTTCTGGCCCAGATTCTGGGATGGTTATTGTACATGACTGGTGATGGGAAAGGATGGGTCAAAGGAATCATGTCCTTTTGGCAGGTGAGATGAGTTACAGGTAGTCCTCGACTTATTACTACAATTGAGCTCAAAATTTCTTTTGCTAAACAAGATGGTTGTTAAGTGATTTTTGCCCCATTTTACAGTCTTTCTTGCCCTAGTTGTTAAGTGAATCACTGCAGTTGTTAAGTTAGTAACAGGAGGTTGTAAAGGGTGATCACATGACCCTGGAACACTGCAACCATGATAAATATATGTCTGTTTGCCAAGCGGTCTAATTTTGATCATGTGACCATGGGGATGCTGCAGTGGTCGTACATGCATGAAAAATGGCCATAAGTCACTTTTTTTCAGTGCCGCTGTAACTTTGAATGGTTACTAAATGAATGGTTGTAAGCTGAGGACTACTGTCCTTCCAGGAACAGGGAAGTGGAATGTAGTAACAAGCCCTGTGAATCTCAGATTATTTCAGCAATGTACTTTTACAGCAAAGTCTCTGTATAGTGAAGTTGTTTTTTGTTTTTACACCATCCTGTTGCCTTATATTGTATTTGGGTGGGTTTTTTGGGCACGTATGTTTGTATTTACGTATCCAAACTGAGACCCAGACGTGCTTTGATTCATTCTGCTCTATGTATAGAAAAACATGTGGAATCACAATGGCTCCCCCCCCCCATTGATCCTGTTGGAAGCCAGCTGGGAAGTGCACAAATGGTGATCACATGACCTCAGAACACCACAACTGTTGTAAATAAACACCAGTTTGCCAATGTCTGAATTTTAGATCATGCAATCTCGGGGATATTGAGATGATCATAAGTGCAAGGAGAGATTGTAAATCACTTTTTCAGTACCATCATAATTTTGAATGGTCACTAAACAAATGGTTGTTAGTTAAGGACTACCTGTAATCATTTGTGGAACACCATTTATCATAGCTAGCAGTGTTGAAGATCTCCTGCCTGAACTGATTCTAGGCTGCATCGATATTTCAAAATAACTATGCAGCCTATTTATTAACCAGATATTTGGGCAAACCTGTAACTAGGATATCGCATGGATATATGTATTATTCAAAATAATAGCATGTAGTGGAATATTGTAACAGTAAAAAAGAGATAAATCATTCAGAATGAATGACAGTAGATTAATATTCATGTAGTTCTACAGACTCTTACAATGATTAAATCTCCTAGAAATATGAGAGTGCAAAGCCAGTCTTTGCAGCTTCAGATGGCAATTACAAATGCCACAGGGGATTATAGAACAGTGCAAAGCAAAGCAAGGGTGCTTATTCACTTCAGTCTTAGATAAGGGGGTAGCATTAAATTGCAAAGCAAGTTTGAGAAGATACGTTGCTTATTCCTCCTTTAAAGCATAATCCATGTCTTCAGCCTCCGGAAGTTATCTGAGATGCATAAGAACAGATGCTGCAGGTTGAGAGAACCTGTTTTACCACCAGTGATAATTTTGTTAATAAGCAGAAAATTAAATCTTACTCCTAAAGTTCCACCCAATTGCTAAACAGCACAAGGAAATTCTCTCTTCTTAAGAATTATAACACTGTCCTCAAAATATTCTTATTTTCAAAGGGACCAAAAATTTATATTTCCAAACCTCAAAACAGACACTAAATAAACCTGCTTGACTCTCTGCCACTAAGAAATAATGTTTGACTGTATCCTCCAACTGAAACACATTTTAATGGATTTTTTTTAAAGAAACCGTATGTGTTAAATCTGCTTGCAATTTTTTCTTACCGTTGGGTTATATACATAGTTATCAATCAATCAATCAACCAACCAACCAACCAATTAATCAATAAAGTTTTAAAGCTGATTAAGGGCCCCAGTAACAAATATTTTACTTTCTAAATATGAAGATGAGTGCAATTTGACTGGCAAATAACAGAGATAAAACTTTATCAACTGTAGTGTTCCTTCATTTATAGAATTCTTTTTCCAGTAATAGACTAGTGGGTCAAATCTATTCCTAGAATAGACGCACTACATCTCATCTTTATTTAAAGTCTTAAGGTATCACAGTGGGTCCCAAAGACTTGCCTAGTGATCTGGGTCTATAATTTACTAATTTGCCAAAATGGCTTTATGACTATAATGCTGTTTGGAAATTATTAGTGCTGATTGACTTTTTAATTTTATTTTTTTGCTTTGTTGTTTTATAGTTTTATAAAATATAATATTATATAGTTTTTATGCTTTAGAATAGATGGTATGCTGCTTTGCAAATGTTTATTCTAAAATATGTCTTTGTAATCTTTCAATTTTTCAAATAAATACTTGTAAATTGCAGGTTGCAAGAGGGGGAGTAACAACATTTCTCAGAGCCTCAAATTAAATTTTAGTGTTTGATAAATAAAAAAATAAAAAATTAATAATTCATTGATTGATTGATTGATTCATTCATTCATTCATTAAGTTTGACTCAGATGACCAGATGCTTCAAGTACTGTTTTTGAAGGAATAAGCAACAAGTCTAGAGAAAAAAATGTGTTCAACTGTTGATGGTCATTTCATTGTCATTCCCACTTAAAGCTGTCATTTTCTTATTTATTTATTTATTTATTTATTTGTTTGTTTGTTTATGTATTAATTTATATCTGTATATGATTCCTTCAACAGGAAAAGTTATCATATATAAATAGTTTAAGATAATAATTACCATTTAATTTTTCTTTGAATAAAACACCATCTTCATTTCTAACTTTGTTTTAAACAAATATGAAATCTATTTTTTCAGTAAGTTCCTAAGAGTATTTTACCATATGTTCAGAACACCTAATTTGAACAAGTGGTATCCTAGATGTTCAATGAGCTTGGTTGTTTGCTTATAGACTTTTCATTACCCAACTAAATAACATCATCAATGCTAGTGAGTGTGGGGTTTACTCTCTGTTGATATACAGTTCCTTGCCGTGCCACTCTGTGTGTATGTGTGTGTGTGTGTGTGTGTTTCTGTATGTTGGTGGGGATATGGTTTTCACCTTGGTAGTTCTTTGATCAGAGTACTGTTTTCTGCTTGATTGTTTATCTGGTGTTAATCCCTTCTTATCTGAATGTTGGTTGTTGGAGAGATGTTCTGGTGCCTTTGCTTTCTAATTAGATTTTTTAATTGCCTCATTTGAATAGTGTGTAAATGTGGTTTATCTCTATGATGGCTGATTTGTCTGAATATTTGTCTGTAGCATTCTTGGATTTAGCTTGGTCTAAGATGCTCACAGTTTCCCAATTGAAACTGTGATTGAGTCTGTCCATGTGCTTTGAGATGAAAGAATTTTCATTATGTCTTCTGACTGTTAGTTGGAGTGCTTGGATGCATTCTGCTAGTCTTCTGCCAGTCTGTCCTACATAGTAGCTGTTATGGTCCTTACATTATATGTTTTATAAATGTGTAAATTGTGTAAACAATCCTGTCTTGGGGGCAATGTGTCTTTTGGTTTCCTTTAGATTGTTTGTGTGCTATGGTGATGCTGGCTGGTTGCAATAGTTTATTGGCTGTTTATGATATTTTTTTTAATGTGCCGCCGTGTTATTCTTTTCATAGCTTGTTTTGGTTGTGCTGAAGTGGGGTGAGCGGTCAGGCACTCTAGTTGTATGTAAGCATTTTGTTGGAAGATGTTGTATTGGATTGAATCCATAGTTCAGTTCTTGGCTGCACAGGCCTTCCGGAAAGGCCCGTGACTGCGAAAAGCAGGCCTGGCTGCAGAGGACACAGCAGAAGAAGTGGGCCAGTGAGGAGAGGCCTGGCTTCAAAGTAAGTGGGTGCGGGGCACATGGGGCAGCTCCACACCCCCACCCCACCCTAGCTTGATTTTTAAGTGTGTGCCTTGCCCCAAAACTAGGGCTTATTTTTGGGGTAGGGCTTATATTAGGCCCACCCCAAAAAATCTAGCTAGGGCTTATTTTCGGGGTAGGCCTTACTTTTGGAAACACGGTATTGTCTTCTTCCCTTGTGAATTTTACTCCTTTGAAGGTGTTGTTGATTGCTTCATGTGTCTTCTCTAGTTTTTTTTTTTTTATTATGATGAAAATATCATCTGCATACAGGATAAATACTTTTGGTTGTATGTGTGGAATGCTATAGTTTTTAAATGCTGAATTACAGCCTCTGCTGAGAGTGATGATCCATGGGGATTCCTTTGATTTGCTGGTATCCATTGCAGTGTATTGCAGTCACATGATTGCCATTTGCACATTTCACAACTGACTTCTAACGAGCAGAGTCAATGAAAAAGCTTGCAGTAAGATCACAAGTCACTGTCACATGATGTCCCACGTAATGACTGTGGTACTTAATAATGGAGTTGCTGATCCCAATAGTGGTCATTAAGCAAAGGCTACATACATTCTATCTCTGTGTATATGTACTATTGGTTGCGAGAGAGTGATCTTTGGACTTAATATCATTTCTAGTTAGTTTCTGCAGCTTCTAAATTTATTCTACATTAATTGCTAGATCTGCCACAGAGGAGAAGAAAGGTGAAAATTAAAGAGCATCTTGTTCTCTGTGTGTACAGAGAATAAGCCAGGAAAGCCTGAAAACTGCATAGTGATAAGCTGTCATGGAACAGATTTCTTATCACTGTACATACTTGAGGCATAAACTGCTTAGCTTATTATCAGTAACACACAGTGGTATGCAGGACCTGTACAAAAAAAATCCCAACTTGTTTTCTGTCTGCATTCTCATTTCAAATAAACAGAACGGTGAGGGAGTAATGTTTCATTAACAAAAAATGTTGAAGCGTATTGTACAATGGTACTTAAACGTTTGTGAACCCTTTAGAATTTTCAATATTTCTGCATAAATATGACCTAAACTCTGATCTGTTCTCCTCACAAATCCTATAACTAGATAAAGAGAATTAAACAATTAATTCAAAATTAAACAAATAAGTGAAAAACATTATACTTGGGTTATAGACGCTGGTGGCAAATTTCTCTCTGTGAACCAAGTTGGCAGTCATCTTTTCTCTGGGTGCATAAAATCTTTGAGCTTCTGTCATCTTTGATCCCCACCATAGCACTGGATAGACAGAATATATTTTCTACTCCAAATAAGAACCCTTCAGCAATATAAACACTGCCCAGCTCAGGGTTACCAGCCCACATTGCTCTTAATTGCTTTCATTTTTCTAGTTCTATTTCCCAGAGTTTAAAATTCCATCTCTGCCAGCCCACCAACTGTGACCCCTTCTATTCTTTCTCCTACTGAAATACTTCCTAGGAAAAACTAAATTATGCAATACTTCCAGCTTCTTCTTATCAACAAAACTAGCACAAAGAGTTTCTCTGGGTTTCTGCAAGGATATGTGAACCGCTAGGATCAAGCTCTGGGTTGAATCCTGAATGTTAAAGATTACAGAAATTGTAGCAACTGGATTACTTTCACTTTGGAACCCAATTATCATTCTGTTTGTTGGGAATAGACTTTTTCAGCCTATTTCTAATGACTTTTTTGTGAATCAGAGAACAGACTGCTCTATTTAAAGATAACTGAAGAATAGGCAAACAGTTGTTCTCCCATGCTATCAGCTGAATCTTTGTTGGAATCTGAACAGACCATTATAAGATGACAGAATAATATTACCAGAATGGGTGAACCTTTTTGTGTGTGTGTGTGTGTTTTTCCACTATAGCAGGGGTGTCAAACTGCCGGCCCGTGGCTGGATGCATCATAGCGAAACTGCACCCTCCCCATTGCCAGCAATGGCAAAAAAGTTGCGATACATCACATCATGTGACATTGCGAGTTTGACACCCCTGCACTATAGAAAGGGATATGGGAGACAACCTCACAACTACAATACTGCTATGTGTTTTTGATAAATCTTGCAGTTTGATAAGACATACAGGTAGTCTTCATCAGTAAGGCCACACTTGGAATATTGCATCGTTTTGGCCACCATGATACAAAAAAAGATGTTGAAACTCTAGAAAGAGTGCAGAGAAGACAACAAAGATGATTAAGAGGCTGGAGACTAAAACATATTAACAAAGATCCCATTGTTTTAATAATTAAAAAATTCTCATGTATGAGATTTTGGTTGTTGTTTTAAAGTAGGAAGCACAGGAGGCTGCATAGGAATAGAACAGAATAATTTGTAAGTGGGAGAGGAATCATATAACACACTATAACAATAAACTAATTTTTAAATTATATTGAGAATAAAGTAGACAAACAGCTTCTTTCATAGAAGAAGTAACTGAAGACAGATTTTTGTCATGCCTCTAGAATTAGTTTTATCTTTGAAGTTTCACACGGGAATAGTCAATTCCTCAAGGACTTTTCTTTCATGAATATGGAGACACATCAACTGACTTATAATCAAATTATAATTCACTGCCTTGATGACAGCAAGCAGTTAAATAAACAAATAAATGCCTAAGAAGAGTACTTAGATATGTAGCATCTGCACTGAACATAATAAAATATCACCTACTCATTTTGCTAATTAGAGAACCATAACGAGCCATACAATGAGGTGATTTGGTAGTATGGTTAGCAATCACTTGCTTCCCTGAAAAACTGCTCAGAATATGTAAGGTGTTCCATAGCCTTATTTTCTTTCTAACATCTATATCAGGGCTTTTCAACCTGTGGTATGCATACCACTTGTGGTACATTAACGAGTGGCAGGTGGTACGCAGCCCTGCCTAGCCAAGTGTAGTGGGGGAGGGAAAGAGCCAGCACAGGCAAGGACTTACTGTGAGAGAGTCCTCTGGAGCTGCAGAGGGCACGAGGAGGGAGGGAGGGAGATGGAGATGGAAGGACTCTTAGTGCTTTTGTGACTGTGAAGTTCTGGGATTTGTGCAATGTGCGCTTTGTGTTCTTAAGTGAGTGCTTTGGCAAGTTTCTATTTGGCTGATGGCTGATGGGCTGGTGTTAGCTCTATTGATCTGTCATTGTAGCTGTTAAGTTTTGCTGCAAGGGAGTTTGAAGTATTTCTTCTGAAGGATTTTGCTGTTAAATCCCTTTCCATTTTACTTAGGAATGGAGCCTTTTGGGGAGGTTGGCCATTAGACGCAGCCAATACTTACTACCTTCTTTTTCTTCCTTACTTTCTTTCTAGCCAGTAGCTAATTATTAAAGGGGAAATGGGCCTTTTTAAGCTAGTTCACTCAGCAGTTTGTCTTTTCTGTTTCTGGAGGCTTTTCCTTGTTTGATGAATATATGGAAGAGAAAAAATATGGGGGGGGGGTTTAAATTCTTCCTTCAGAAGGAGGTAGGCATGAGAAAGAGGGAGGCAGGGAAGGAGGGAGGCAGGGAAGTCCTGCCTTAGCACTTGGCCACCAGCAGCCCTGCCATTGACTTTACTTGTCAAAAGGTTGCAAAAGGGAATCACATGACCCTGGGACACTGTGACCATCATAAATATGAATCAGTTGCCAAGCATCCAAATATAAATCACATGACCCTGGGCATGCTGCAATGGTCATAAGTGTGAAAAATGGTCATAAGTCATTTCAGTGCAATTGCAACTTTGAACAGGGTTTTTTTTTGGTCATCAAGTTTTTGACACCTTGCTAGGTGGTACTCGAATATTGCCATATCCTAAAAGTGGTACAATCGGTGAAAAGGTTGAAAAGCCCTGATCTATATGAAGTCTGTAGGGGAAGTCAGCCATGAGTATGGTGCAATATGGGTGTAGCATTGTCAGTATGCTGATCATACTGAATTGTATATCTCCTCCTCTAGCTTCTATATTCCTTTGTCAAGACTAACAGTAATGCAGAAAGTTGTGGTAAATGTTGTTAAAACAATGGAATATGCACTGTCAGGGTATTTGATGGAGCTTAAGGCTTTTAGCTCTGCACTCTTTCTGTCTTCATCCATACTAAAGCCACTTTTTTATAAAGCTAATTCAATCTCATACAGTAGTGGTCTCCGACTTGATCCTGTTAAGGCAATACTTTCATTAAACCAACTCAAGATCACAAATAGTGTGAAAGCTTTCAAATTCTTAAGGACACTTCATCAGGTAAGGTGGTTTTAATTAGACAAAAAGTGCAAACGGCAGATGCATATAATTTCTGTATTTAGACAGACTGATGGAATGTACAAGTGGTGTCAGTTGTCTCTTTCAAGGGCTTCTGGGCTGAACAGATAAGCAAATTGTGCAAATGCTTCATTAGAGGTGCAAAGGTTGGTATTTTTTATGGGTCAATGTGGCTTAATTTGCTTTTGTATGCAACCAAACAATATGATATGATGACTATCATATTTATCTAAAAGGAAAATGATCTTACACTTTAGCTGATTTAAATCTCCAAGGGAAGATGAAACACTCATAACTTCCCTGCCCTCTTTACTGCTGTCGCCAAAGCTAAGGTTATCTTTTGAAAGAAGATTGTTTTGGGGGGAGGAAAGGACCCTATGAAGAGTGATTCAGGTAATACAGTGTTTTGCTTGTAGATTTTCCAATTCTTCACACTAGCAAGAACAGTAAGCACTTGCTGAAATGAAACAAAGAACATGTTATCCCTTATGTTCCAACATTATGGAGAGTGTTCCAAAATTAGCAGGCACATATGAACGTAGTAGTGTTAATTATGTATAATGCAGAAATGTTTTCTGCACTACTTTTTATTAATTACTTAGCAATGAGAGCAATTCCATTCAAGTGTCATATGAACGTTACACCTGATTAAAATTTAATTTAAGATCCTTTTAGCAACAGCAGATGTAGAAATAGGTAAAAGGTAGGGGCTATACAAAATCACAGAGTGTGTTGCTATTAAAGCTTTATACCAGTATAATTGATGGCCAGAAAACTCTCAGACTTCACTTTATGAAGTAATTAATTATCTCTCTATGTCTATTTATGTTAGATTTGTACTATTAAGGAACAATGAATTAATGGCATTGCCCATTTAAAAAGAGCTAAGTTTTTTTCATTTCTCCTTTAACTATTGCAATAGGCTTCTGTTAATAGTTCTACTAGTTAGTTTTTAATAGAGCTAGGCAACTTACATAGAGTTTAGAAGCAGAATTCACTTTGATACCTTGATTATCCCTGAATCATTACAATGACAACATTAACAAATGTCTATAATTTATACATTGTCAGGCTAATTGGATGGCACTGGCTGGCATAGTAGCATAGTAACACATTCTGAGCTGCTAAAGACCGCAGGATTTCAGACAAAGGGAATGTAAGGATCTAGATAATAGACATGCCTGAAATTGATCTGAAGGGAGAGAAAATTAATTCTGCATCTCTGTCACTACTCTTCTCAGAAGTGGTCTGAGAGCAACATAGTCTTTTATTACATCAGTGGTCTTACTGAAAAATATAAAAATGGTGATTACACAATAACATGATAAATGTAACATGATAAAGAACATAAAAAACAGCAGAGACAATATGCTCCAGGTCCCTCTTATCAAACAGTATCACTTCGTTGGATCCAGGAAACATGTTATTCCTAGAGACAAATCTGAAATTAATTTAAATGCAATGAAGGCTAAAATGGAGATCAGTGGAGGATCTTCACAGTGTGGCTATAGTTGTGTTGGAGTGAATCAGCAAATGGAGTAAGAAGTGTCTAAGTACACAAGTATGTTGCATATGTGGCATGGGAAATTTGTACTGCAGGTTGCTTATTCGAACACTAAAATCAATTTCACTAGAAGGCTTTAGAGAGGAAAAAACCATTAAAGTCATTTCAGCACTCATTCTCATGAGCATTGAGGTCAATACATCTGATTCTGATTTAGTATTGATATGGCTTTATTGATCTGTTTACAGACTCTATTAACCATTACCCTGAAGAGTCACCTTGTAGGTCTTGTTCTGGATTGAAAGGTGCAGGTAAAATTAGATGACAAAACTGCTAGATAATTTCAGAGTTATGTAGCATGAATTGAGATAACTGAGAAAAAATTGTGGACTGAATTTCAAAATGCAATTACTTACCCTTAAAGGAAACAGAGATCTTTTTACATTTTTCTAACTTGTTAGCAGCATGTGAGTTTTTGAACAATACCATGGTTACTTCCTAGGAACAAAACAAAAAACAAAAAACAAAAACCCAACCAAAAGCAACATTCTTGAGGGGAAAAAAATACACAAATGATGCTGGCTGTAGTTCATGGTTTTGTAAGAAATACCACAGCCGTATGGTTTCATTCCTACACATAGTATCATCTTGGAGGTTTTTTTTTTAAATAACGTGCTTGTTAATTATAAGCATTTTGGAATGTTTATTCAGGCAAGTCATCAGGTAAGAAAATCTATTACTGTTTGGATTTCTGGGGAAGAAATGGCAAACTGAAGATGGCTCTACTAAAAGCTAAACAACTAACACTTAGCAACCATGGTGGAAAGTAGAGCCTGTGAGTAAATCGGCTGTTTGTAATTCCTCTCCTGGGGAGAGGACCTGAGATGACCCATGAGTACTCCATACAGTTTTTCCCCAAAAGGAAACTGCAGGAAATGGTGTCCAATAGGTTTAGAACCTTGGAAGATGAGAGAATGGTTATTTGCTCAACCTACTGTTGGTACCTTTAGGGACACCAAATTCCTCCTTTCCTAATCACTGTTAGAAATTGTTTGTTAATTCCTTTTCAGCTGTTAGAAAACTTTGGATTGACAAGTTTTATAATACGAGGGGAGTTTCATTCTATCCTTAGTGAAAGATGATTTTGGAATTAATTATAACAATCCTTTCCATGAGAAAATATTTTGAATTTTTGAATTTTGAATTCTTTAAAAAAACAAACATGATAGGATGAGGGTATACAGGGTATAGATATCATTTTTAGATTGGTGTGTTACTCCAGTGGGTCAGGTTCCTCTGTAATGTAAATCCTTCTAGGTTTGTTTTTCTCCTCTTCAAGTTTGGAAGGGTGGTTGGATTCCTTTAAAGACGGTTTGAAGAACTATCAGAGGACAGTGTTTCATTTCAAGGCACCCATTATTAGGAGAGGCATACAGTCCAATCTGAGTTTAAAATAAAGGATCTTAAATAGGGGAAAGAAGTATCTTGAAATTGCCCATCCAACAGTTAACTGGACAGTTGACTAAACAGCACATTCATATGTGCTTATAGTCTTTAGCCAGTGGTGGGATTCAGCCAGTTCACACCGGTTCGGTAGAACTGGTAGCTAAATTTTGTTGAGTTTGGAGAACCGGCTTAACCCATGCTGCTTCTGGAAGTCCGTTCTAGGCCTTGAAGGCCTGGAGGAGGTCTCCCAGGCCTAGAACGGCCCACCGGAAATGCGTGGATGTCACTTCCGGAAGTCCGTTCTAGGCCTGGTGGAGGCCTTCCAGGCCTAGAGTGGCCCACTGGAAGTGCATTGATGTCACTTCCAGAAGTCTATTCTAGGCCTCGGAGGCCCAGGCCTGCATCCATGCAGAGAACCTGATGTTCAGGTATTTGAATCCCACCACTGTCTTTAATGCCACAACAATAAGTACTGCAATATCATTTAAATAGAATTTGCATCTATTGATAAATATGAATAGATGCAAATTGTATACTGTTCTGGGTCTCCCCCCCCCCCCACTGATGCATCAGTATGCAGCCTAATCCTTGGTTCTCCAAGTGGCATATTGGAATCAGTATGGGACTGAATCAGAATCTTGCTGATTGACAGCAATTAAAAACAAAATGATGTGCCAAGTGGCTATTTTCTTCTTTCGTTTTTAAAGGGAAAAAAATGCACTGGGCATTCATTTCAAAATACTTTTAGTTAGTTAGATAGATACTACCCTTTAAAGAATTGCAGAATTGTTTACAAAGACAAAACATAAAATAACAACAATTAAATGCAGTACCAAAACCGTATACTTCCTATAGCTAGCAGCAATAGCTAGCAACTTTTATAATTCTCCTGAGCGTCTGCTGTTCCAGGACTTTGTGGGATGAAATGCAGCAATAGTGACAACTTCTGCATCCCTAAAAACAGGAGACTGCTTTTCGAGAAAATTCTGCAAAATGTCCTGTTTCTAAAAGAAACATGAAACTCTCAAAGATGGAGCAAAAAAAGGAATTTAGGGATATTTTGACTGATACATTGAAGGAAAGTGGAATTATACAGGAGAAAAAAAAATGGTCTCAAAAAGGGAGCATTGACAAACACTCCGGACTTTAAGTGCCATTCCACGATCTTGTGTAATGTCCCAGATTCCACTCTTGAAATTACTGAAATACTGCAAGGTAATCTCTCCCTCCCTTTCTCTCTTTTGGGGACCACACTTCCTTAAATAATGAATTTTTCAGGCCAGGTAGAGATTTAAATGTTGAAACCGAGCAAATAATGCAACAGTGCAATCAATTAAACCAGCAAAATGCATAAGTAGTTTGGGCATTGCTTTATGTACTTCTCCCCACTTTAAGTAAAAAAGAAACATGCTTAAGTAGTTCTCTTTGATTCCAGGCCTCGTAGAAATGTCCCATACTGTGTTGTGATAAGGATATTTTTTGCCATCTAGTTCTAAATGTTCTGGCTCACAGAGTGGAAGATGGGTGGGTGGAAAGGCTTACACAGTGGTAAGCTATCTAATAGGAAAAAATATATATATCTCAGATTGCTTCCATTCTCAATTAGTTTTTAAATACTGCCACACTGTGTGTCTTTCTCTAGCTTATGCACATTTTTTTTTACATTTCTTATGCCCATTTTCTGCCTCTTGTCTCACTGCTTAAATATAGCTTGATGGAAACAAGCATACATTGACTATTGCAAGGAACAGGAACCTTATACTTTTAGACTAATAATTACAGGCCCACACTAAGAATATGTTCATATATCCATATTCCTCACTTGATAAATGTGCCATCAGGTGGCAAACATGTATGTGTTGAGTTAATTATCACAGACCATATGCTACAAGTAGCACTCCTATAAAGTCTCATTCAAAATAGTGCTATTTCAAACAATGAATTCACATATAATACTTCTTCTTGGACATTAATGCCCAAGAGTAATCAAGGAAAAGCTATCACTTGTAACCATCAACTGAGAAGGAAAAATTTCCACTATCTTCAAAGTTGTGTTGTCTGCTGCTCATATTGCTTTCCCACTGCCATGACAACTGCCTTTATTCTTCCTATCTACTTTTCCCTGGCCAAGAGATCCATTGGAAGACATACATTCCCTACTTTAAGGGGGATCATTGGAATGAGATATTCTGAGGTAGTTGCAACTGTATAGTTTCCTGCCTGAGCAGGGGGTTGGGCTAGAAGACCTCCAAGGTCTGTCCCAACTCTGTTATTCTGTTACAAATGCCACAGAAAAATAGATGGTTATATACCCTTACCCACAATGCTTCACTCCTCATTTCAATGAATCCTTTGAGTGAAGCATCGAGGTCAGCATTGCTCCATAGATTTATGGTGTGTTCTAATGACTCCCTCCAAAGAGTCCTTAAGGTAAAGCATTGTAGGAGGTGATCACTCTAAGTAGTAGGTCGGAAGAAGGGGGTGAATGAGTCAAGAAAATGGGAAGACAAAGAAAGTTGTGATTGGGTGGAATTTATGAGTTCTTTGAAGCAGAAATCAAAAGTTTAAACAACAAAGACCAATATGAAGGTGAAGGTTCATTCTCCGAGCTTGTGGGTTGGTTTCCGAACATTTCATTACCAGGCTAGGTAACATCTTCAGCGGAGTTTAGGGGAAGTCTGTGTCAGTGCTCTTCTGTTTATAAGGGCTTCAGGTATGAGTGTGTCAAGTGAGGGTCTTGTGATGGATAAGGTGTGAGTCATCAGTGAGAGGCTTGTGATGGGGAAGTTACATCAGGTCATGGTCACTGGGAGGTGAACTGGTGGGAAGGGGAGGGGGGCTTGTGTGGGTTGGTTGAGGGTCGGTGCTGTCTCTGGTTGGCTGTGTGGTTGATCTGGATTCTGAGGGCTTCGTAGGCTGGTTGTAGGTTGATGTGTCTCCCAATGACCCTGACCTGATGTAACCTACCCATCACAAGACCCATCACAAGCCTCTCACTGATCACTTGTACCTGACCCGTGACAAGACCCTCACTTGACACACCCACACCTGAAGCCCTTATAAATAGAACACTGACACTGACATCCCCTAAACTCGGCTGAAGATATTACCTAGCCTGGTAACGAAATGTTCGGAAACCAACCCACAAGCTCGGAGAATGAACCTTCACCCTCATCTTTCCCCCGAGCTATAGGTATTTGTCACTATTGCAAAGACCAATATATTATGCAGTATATTGTTGTGATTGAGAGGCAGGTTGCTTTAGTGGATAGGGCACCAAGCTAGAAACCGGGAGACCAGGAGTTCTAGTCCCACTTTAGGTGCAAATCCAGCTGCAGAACCTTGGACCAGTCCTCCTTATCCTCCAGATAAGGATTCAGCTAGTATATCGCTAAAGTGATAAAAAAAAGCCCCTTACCACAGTTATTTTGTGTTTTTCTAGCATCAAAGTTATATTACCTGAATCCTGATATCCAGCTCCCAGGGTCAGCAGTAACTTGTCCAAATTCAAACTTCATTTTGTTTTCTCACATCTGATTCCTTATAGCCTGGAGAAACATAAGCACATAAATACTCTCCAAATTTCCAAGTTTTAATTCTTGGAAATGATATAGCCAAGTATCCATTCACTGGTGGCAGTTAGCTCCGATTCCATGTATCCATTCATACAAAAAGGACTTTGTAGAAATGGAATAAATGTCTGCAATACTTCTTCTGATAGCACTCAGAAAGGTAAGATCAAAGTCATGAGGGAATGATGCCTCCATTTTACAGTTCCCTCAATTGCTTCAAAAGGAAATAATAACAATATCAGTGATCTTCTAGAATTCCAGGCACTCTTATATTTTTATTCCAATGCAGGTCTTCAGTTAGATGACCAAAATCATCTCCATGAGAAATTTGGGTCTGGACTCTATGTACCTCTTCTCTATCAACATGGGTATATATAGATTTGACTTTGAAATGAGAAGCCATAACAACTGAGTTTTATTAAATATAATGATTAGGTGGGTGACCAGTATAATTTCAGAAACACTGGTTTATTACTCCTAAAGTATAGGAAAGACCATAGTTAAGATAGCTTGATTATTATCTGCATTAAATAGCTGGAAGCAGGGTAGCAACTGTGGTAATAGGAAATATATTTAAGAGCATGTTTTTTAAAAAAAATCTTCTTGGAGTCATATTTGCAATTGGACTTTATTTCAAACAGTATCAGAGCCACATTGGGCACTAACAACATGGAAGTAATGTTGTCTGGCAGCTAAACTGCTGAAGTAGCATTTCCATAAGCACTTAGAAGCACATAACATTTAAGCATAGGGTTGTTCAAAAATATAAGAGCTAATATACTAATGGCTTAAATGCTAGGCATTAATGGCTTACTTGCAGATATCATGGAAGAAGTGAATTGCTATGTGCCCTGTTAAAAGATTCCTATGGGAAAGTGGTAAATAATAAATAAAAACATTTATGATGAGGTAATGGACAAAATGAAATCTGTTATAATTTGAATCACAATTGTGGCATCAGCATAGTATTCAGATCAACCATTTTTTTTTAACATGGAGACAAGTCAAATGATATAGTTTTAAAAGGTAATTGCTATTTTCAATAGTCATTTTGTGATAGGCAGGGAGCCAAATGCACATTGATCAAGTTGACAGTTCTGAAATTTATTAAAGCTAGAAAGAAGCTTTTGTGTACATCAGGTTTGAAATACTCAACAGAGAAATAATAATAATAATAAAGTTGGAAGGGACCTTGGAGGTCATCTAGTCCAACCCCCTGCTCAGGCAGGAAACCCTATACCATTTCAGACAAATGGCTGTCCAGTCTCTTCTTAAAAACTTCCAGTGTTGAAGAATTCACCACTTATGGAGGCAGATTCAGTTGCTGCAGTAATATCAAAATTAAATAAAACTCATGCCATGCATAACCCCCCCCCCCCCCCAGCTTTGTGAATGCTACATAGATGAAATCTAGTTCAGGCTTGAGGGCTAATATTGTATAAATTATCCTGCATTGTGTATTACACATTACATATAAGCAAAATAAAATAAGGTAAACATAGCATTATATATTTAAAATGCTACAGTAAGTGGATTATTATTATTATTATCACTATTATTATTATTGTTGTTGTTGTTGTCGTCGTCATCATCATCATCATCATCATCATTCTTTTGCTCTCCAAGGACCCCCTTTCCCTTCTGAGAGCAATATGTGAATAATTGTTGGAGCTGAAATACCTTCTCTGTCACACATACTTAACTATCTTCTCCTACTCATCCAAACCCACAAACATATTAATTCCTATGCCCACGAGCATGAAGATGTATTTTTTTCTATTTGTAAGGATGACCTATCTTTTGAATTGCTTTTGACACACTATAATTAGATTTTAAAATGTATCTCAAGAATGTATCTCAAGAAAACCCTGTTGCCAATTAATGAAGGATGTTTTAATTTTCAAGATTTGTGTCAGGTCAACAGATGGCCTCTCAAGGCCTATCAGCAATATCCCTTCTATAATGGAGGGGCTGATCTTTAAAAGTATGTGGTTATCCTTCCTGTTCTTATATTTGAAGTAGTATCAGACAATGAACTTTTCTCTTATCTGGAGCCACAGCATATATATAGCTTTTGTCAAACACTGCAGAGTGATAATATATCCAGTTAAATACTTTGACATCTAGAACTATCAATACTTCAAAACCTCTTTAATTTATAGAGAATTTAGCAAATGCTCTAACCATAATAAACCCATTATTATTATTTACAAGAAACTGTTAAACTATGCTAAATTAAATATCCAAAAGTTTAAGGAGGCAAGGAATGGGGTACTGGAATGTCCAAACTATTTTGGCATCCAGAATAATATTTTTAGATTTAAAGTTATGATTAAATGGGAGGAATATAGTTTTTATATAATGGACTATTATGGATCTTTTCATGAAGTCATCGTGGTTTCTGATGTGATGCTCAAAACACATATTGGTTCTCATAATACAATCTTTATCAGTATCATAGTGGTCTCTTTTTAGCTAGACATCATATGAGATAATTCATTTTTGTAGTCGACGATTCACTGTTTTTTTGTAAATGATCATGCTTTTTTGAAGCGTATACCATAGATATTGAATCTAACAAGAGGATATAGGAACTAAACACTGCAATGAGGATAGACACTTATTCTGTCACTTCTACAGAGAAAGAGAACTTAAAATATCAGCCCTTCCAGGTAACCTAGGCAGGAAGCATGATGGGATCAGCTCATTCTATTTATAAGGCTACATTAATAGAATCTTGCAAGTTTGAAGATACAAACTTCCCACCTCCATTTTAAACTGCCTGATCAATTAAGATGGATCTTTCCTAGGTTTCTTCCTCTGATCATTAATCCACTGGGGACTCCCTCTTCTCTTGTCTGATCATTTCTTAGGCGGGATCTCTTCTCCTTGTCCTCCAAGGTCATCCATATATTTCTTTATGTAAAATTTGACCAAGTTTCAGTTAGAGGACCACTTAGAAATTTGTGTGTTTCCCTCTATGTGAAATTTCCATTTTTTTCTTCTTTTAAAGTAGGCAAATATTGAATGTAAATTAATTGCATAAATCCTCTGTTTAATAGAATAATTAGAGAAAAGAGTGTTCTTTAAAGCCAATGGTTGTTAAATCAAGCACCCAAACTCTTTAGACCCAGCTTCCCATCTTAAGCTACCAGCATCTGAGATTGGGCCACTGAAATTTAGTGGTAAATAGACCAAATGTTGATTGTATCACTTTAACCTATTTTAAGAGTTTTAAGAAAATTTTAAAGGTGAGAATTAAAATTCAGCTATGGTCTTCCTGTTAATATCACAGTATTATCTGATAGATTTTTTTTAATGTCCTTCCAGAGACTTGGAAGGCTGAACTGTAGCCTCAGGTACAACCTATTCTTACTCTAGAGGAATCAGAGTTTGAGGCTATGATAAACAATGACAACTAGCTCTAGTCCTATGCAATTTTATCTGAGAAAAAAATCCATTAAAATAGCAGGACTTGCATCTGGCTAGACATGTATAAGGATAAGTATTTGAAATTTTAATTAGCTATGAAACTAAAACATTATGTATTCTTTTTTTTTCCTTTTTGCCAAATAAGATAAGTAAATATCTTCAGCAACTACCTTTAAGTATTGATAGAATATCCCAATTGGATTAAACTTATTTTTTCTCTCTGTGTCAGTATAAGATAATAACTCGAGGTAGTATTTGTATTATCTTTACTTTATATGTATAAAGCTAAAATCAATATTGTAATCTTTGTGAAAATTCTACTTGACAGGACTAATATGAATTATATAAAGGAAAATATATTAAATTGACATTTCTGAGAGTTCAGAAACCTCATGCATTTACAAGGTCTTATTCAGAAATTTCATACATTTGTAATACCTTCGCAGTATTTGTAAGAATTATAGAAAATAGATTTTAATTTTTGACAAAGAGTAAGTAAAGAAACATCCAACTATACACTTAGGGGATTGGTGATTGTGGAAATCCATTCGGAATAAGAGAATAATAGAAAGGGTCTATAGCTGATACCGGGAAGGGTGGGAGGCGATGTCTCAGTGGTCAAAGATGCTGAGCATCTCAGCTGGAAAGTTGACAGTCTGGGTTTGAGATCTGAGTGCCGCGTGAGCTCCCATCCTTGCCCGAGGTCCTGCCCACCTAGCAGTTCGAATTCATGCAAATGCAAGTAGATAAATAGGTACCACTTCAGTGGGAAGCATTCTGTCATGCTGGCCAGAAGACCATGGAAAATGTCCTCAGACAACACTGGCTCTCTTGGCCAAGAAACGAAGATGACCATTGCCCCCTAGAGTCAGGCATGAGTGGACAGGAGAAACCTTTATCTTTATCTTTATACTGATAAAGATACCTTTATCTTTATCTTTATACTGATACCAGCTTGCAAGTGTGCATCACCTTGTGCATCATGGTTCTACATTTTACTTTATCCAGATCTCCTGCAAGTAGAAAGGATTGTGTTTTCATGATGAATAATTTCAGTTCAGTTACAAATGTGTTCCTTTGATTTAAATGTTTTAATCCAAGAAATTAAAACATTTTCTGTGAATGAAGTTTTCTCGAGGTCAAATAGTATGGAACTTCAGTTCTGTTAATACTGCCCTCCAAAGGCTACATATACAGTAAATGAACAACTATGTAAACTACATCCCTAATAGATGCAAATTTGCTATTACATCATTTAGGATAATATATTTTGTTTCTTGTGATGCAGAACCTAAGAATATGGATTTATTTTAGCATAGGGCTGACTATCTAGGAACACACAATACAGAAGATCATTTCTGTCTGACACATCCTTAAAAAAAAGAATACAGCTGTATAGTTTTTTTTATGGACACAGAAAAATAGATTTGCTACAGAGGTTCAGCAATTAAGTCAAACCAGATGCTTCACTTTTCAAATGTGCAGTAGCTTGGCAACAGCCCTCTAAAGCTGTCTACTTGACTTTATATAGTAGTTATTATGTACTGCACAAAGTTAAGTTACTACATTTTTTCCCAAGTTCATGTAATCACCTTGCATTGAGAGAAGTAAACACACAATTTTTAAAAAAATCTGATGTTTCATGAAAATGACACAAAACAAAAAAATATGGGGAGAGAGAAACAAATGTCTTGAGTGGATTACTATGACTCTGGATAAAACGATAAAACACATGCTGTCTGAAACTTCAGAATTTTCTCTCTCTTTTTTTTTCTTTGCTGTTTTTCTAGATATATTCATCCATTACAAT
This sequence comes from Azemiops feae, assembly GCA_023970755.1. NCBI lineage: Eukaryota > Metazoa > Chordata > Lepidosauria > Squamata > Viperidae > Azemiops > Azemiops feae. Next base: position 302,874 of record JALGBA010004189.1, on the reverse strand, counting down.
GCACCTACCTTGATAGCCGAATCTGGTGTTTTTGCAGGTCTGAATCTTAGATCATTGGGGACATTTTATAGTAGTGTGAGGGCAGGCATCTTCTAGTAATATATGTTTCTTGACATACCAGAGGACTGGAAAAGAGCTGATGTAGTTCCCATCTTCAAAAAAGGGAAAAAATGGATCCAGGAAATTACAGACCTATCAGCCTGACCTCAATACCTGGGAAGATTCTGGAAAAGATAATCAAACAACAAATCAGCGAATACCTAGAGGCAAACAAAATCACTACTAAAAGCCAACATGGGTTTGTCAAAAACAGATCATGCCAGACAAACCTTATTGCATTCTTTGACCAAGTGACAAAATTAGTGGATCAGAGGAATGCTGTAGATATAATTTACTTGGACTTCAGTAAGGCATTTGATAAAGTAGATCACAACCTACTACTCGATAAGATAGAAAAATGTGGGTTAGAGAGCATCACCACCAGATGGATTCGTAGCTGGCTGACCGGCTGTACTCAGCATGTGGTCCTCAATGGAACTGCATCTACATGGAGGGAAGTGTGTAGTGGGGTGCCCCAGGGCTCTGTTCTAGGCCCAGTGCTCTTCAACATCTTCATCAACGATTTGGACGAGGAGATAGATGGGGAACTCATCAAATTTGCGGATGACACCAAGCTGGCAGGAATAGCCAACACTCCAGAAGACAGGCTTAAGATACAGGAGGACCTGGACAGACTTGAACACTGGGCGCTATCTAACAAAATGAAATCAATGGTGAAAAAAGTAAGGTTCTACATTTAGGCAAGAAAAACCAAATGTACAGGTATAGTATAGGGGGTACCTTGCTCAATAGTAGTAACTGTGAGAGGGATCTCGGAGTCCTAGTGGACAATCACTTAAATATGAGCCAGCAGTGTGCTGCAGCTGCCAAAAAAGCCAACACAGTGCTGGGCTGCATTAACAGAGGGATAGAATCAAGATCACGTGAAGTATTAATACCACTTTACAATGCCTTGGTAAGGCCACACTTGGAATACTGCATCCAGTTTTGGTCACCATGATGTAAAAAAGATGCTGAGACTCTAGAAAGAGTACAGAGAAGAGCAACAAAGATGATTAGGGGACTGGAGGCTAAAACATATAAGGAACGGTTGCTGGAATTGGGTATGTCTAGTTTAACGAAGAGAAGGACGAGGGGGGACATGATAACAGTGTTCCAATATCTCAGGGGCTGCCACAAAGAAGAGGGAGTCAAGCTATTCTCCAAAGCGCCTGAAGGCAGGACAACCTGCCTCCAGAAGCGGTGAATGCTCCAACACTGGAGGTTTTTAAGAAGAGACTGGCAGCCATTTGTCCGAAATGGTGTAGGGTTTCCTGCCTGAACAGGGGGTTGGACTCGATGACCTCCAAGGTCCCTTCCAACTTTATTATTATTATTATTATTATTATTATTATTATTATTATTATTATTATTATTATTATTATTATTATTATTATTATTATTATTATTATTATTATTATTATTATTATTTTGAATGACTGGGCCAAGATTGAGAAGTACAACAAGAGTCAACTATAAATGTAATATATTATTATGCAAGAGACTTTGGAGAAGACTAATTCCAGATAATCAATCCTTATAAAGATCCAATGAAGCACCAATGAATATGACTTCATATAGATCCAATAATGATCCAATGAACATGACTAAAAATGATGCACAATATATTCTTGATGCTTGAACAGATTGTAACTGAACTAAAGTTCATATCAGAAATTCCTTGGGCACACCCTGTGATACCAAGGGCACACCTTGGTATCACATGTAAGTGAGAGGCCTATAGCAGCTAATAAAAATTAGTTCAGAGCAGCAATCATTTTGATAATAATCCATAGTCTATTTATTCCAGTAAGTATCATGTCCTGCATAAATATATCCCAGAAAACGTTCTGTATTCTCAACTTTTCCTCCTTTTAACAAATATCATTAAACTGGATTCTTATTTAATCATATTTTAATCATGTTGATTTCTGTGAGTTTTCCTAAATATTACATTGGGGATGCATTTAACTATATATGTCTGAAGTACAAATCAGTTATAAAGCTGAACAGTTAAATGCCTCCCTGCTTTGGAAAAAAAAAAGATCACTATGAAGCATTTTTTGTATGCTTATATAGCACATTCCAAAAAAGACCATATAGAATTAGCATCTTTTTATGTTTTTTATGCTGTCATAAATATTAAACAGTTTTTTAATATTATATAATTGTTTTTAAAAATCAAATCATGGTAGAACTGGCTGATCTAGTCTTCAGAAGGATCTTTACCCTGGGAATAAAATACAGATTTAATTAGAGAATGATTTAATCAGGCAGAAACATGGTTTCCTGTACTAACATCTAGCTGCATGATCAATACAGAAAAGGTAATATGACAGGTCTTTTAATCTACTTGGATACTAAAGGAGAAAAGTGAAAACACATGAATTGTAGTTGTGGGCTTGGCTGCAGAGATTCATGATTGTACAAGGCACTGTAGAGATTCTTGAGTGTATACAGCACAAAACATTAGCGTATCAGCTGGCTTAAGCCTATTGCCAGCATAAGGATAGGAGCTATTCAACACAGCTGGGTACAACTGTGGGAAGCCAAATCTTAGAAAGAGCCATTAGTAAAATCTTGGCAAGCATAAACAAGAGATACATGATTCCCAGCCATGGGTAATTTTGTTATTTGACACTGAAAAGTCCTTGAGCTGATTTAGTTTTGCCTGTTTAAATCTGTAGCCTGTAATAGATTTTCAAGGAGAGTGCTTCTTTTTCTTAGAGATAATGGTTGTATGCAAGACTGTGCAGAATCCTTTTAGGATATAACAATTCAGTACAGGAGTGTAATATTTAATGTAACTCATTTATTTCACATAACGTTATATACTTTCCGTGCTGATACAGTAATTATTCTTTTATGTTATATGCTTACATTTCTATTATACATTAATTTTAAAATAATCCAAGAAGGGTGGGATGGGTGGAGGGGTGGGTTGTTGGTTGTTGCTTTTAGTGTAGTGACTTTTCCATGCACATAGCTAGCTGCTTCCTGCCATTAGTGATTTTCGGTTACTCAAGCCATACTATTGAAGGAGAATGCCAGATGGTCTCTATTCTTTTTGCCTGTCATAGAAGAACAATTTCAACAGAATGTGCGTAACAATCTGGATAGATTAAATATGCATAAGCGGGCGGGGGGGGGGAGGGAGTGGGATAATAGAAGCAAGTGCTTTCATTGGTCCCAAGAACAACCCTGAACATTATAAATCCTTAGTGTGGTATCTGGGTTACCAATATGTTCAGGGATATTCTTCTTGATGCCCACCTGACTTTTATTTAAATAGATTTTTTTTAATGCTAAAAAATCAGTTGTGGGTGCTCCAACACTGGAGGTTTTTAAGAAGGGATTGGACAACCATTTGTCTGAAATGGTATAGGGTTTCCTGCCTGAGCAGGGGGTTGGACTAGAAGACCTCCAAGGTCCCTTCCAACTCTTGTTATTCTGTTAAATGGTCAAATTGCAAAGCAACATGATAATTTCTATTATCATCAGATGGTCTCGATTCTTGGACATAAAACACTGATGTCTATAGGTAGTCCTTGTTTAGTGACTTCAATTGGGACTGGCAGCTCATTTGTTAAGTGAAGCAGTTGGCAAGTGAAAACGCGACTATGTTGATGATCTTACTTCAGCTTTCCATTGCTTTGTGAATATGAGGATTGGTCATAAAATTACCTTTCATCGTAATTTTAAACAGTCTCTAAATGAGGCAATCTTAAACAAGTCGCTAAACGAGGACTATCTGTTTCTCAAGTTTATTCTTGAGAAGTGTGTCCCTAGCAAAGTGGGGAGGGAGACAGCGGTAAACAGAGGGTTTTCTAGAGGTCCTATTTTTAAAAAAATGTGTTTCCCCATAAATTCAATTTAGAATGAGAAAAGGGGTCAAGTCTGTTACTTTCTAAATGACATAATTGTTTCCAGAGTGACAATGATGCAGCTTGATCATAGTAAGCAACCAATAGCCAGGCAAGTATAAATCAAGTTTTCATACCTTAGAGAAACAGAAATATGAATAGAAATGGTGAAGATGCAAATTATGCAAGCCTGAATCTGAAGACCTCACCTTTAACCAGTTAATTTGAGCTTAGATTCAGAGGCAGGTTCCTAACCATCTAGTCTTCCAGCACTCTTGTTAGCAAATTAGTGCCATTTTACATTGTCATTTACAAACATTAAAACTTATTTGACAATCCTTCAGCACATTATTGTATTATTAGGGTAAATGCGAGCTTTAAAAGGCACTGTGGCTCCAAACTAAATAGTCTGGCTTCAGCGATGTGGGGGGAATCATCTTGTTAAAGCTACTCATGCATCTGCCACTCTCCACTGATTTGTGGGTGTGGGGGAGGAGAAGCAGAAGGCCATGTATGACGAGCACATATGTTTCCATTATTAAGAAAGGATTAAAAACAGTTTTGTCAGTTGATTTCAGTTGTTTGCCATTTATTTAGAGTGGTCTGAGTAGGCCTAAAATACATAGATGATTGTGCTCCAGTATAAGCATGAAAAAAAAAAAAACAAGGAGAAACAAACTGCTTTTTTTTTTTTTTTGATAAAACTACATTTGAAATCATTTTATTTGAAAATGCATTGGAGGTAAAAAGACTGAGTTGTACCAAATGTTAGCTAATCTACTATGACTAAGAAATAGAATGCTACATTAAAAAAATGCTACCAAATCTACAGAATAAATTCATTATCCAAGCTCGAATCCACTAAAGCAGGAGTCCCTAACCCCCGGTCTGTGGACCGGCACCAGTTCGCGGCATGCCAGACACCAGGCCATGCAAACAAGCAAAAGCCCATCCGTGAGATGCGGGCAACACTTGAGAAACCACGCCCCCTTCGGTCTGTGGGAAAACCTCTCTCCACGGAACTAGTCCCTGGTGCCCAAAAGGTTGGGAGCCGTTGTACTAAAGGTTTCATATAGCCTGTAATCATGTTTTCCTATTTCGTATCACAATACAATATATATTGTAGTAATATGAGAACACTACTGTAGTGCAACGTTTCAGGGAAGGACAGTACTGCATTTACTCTTTCTGCTTGCTTACTTTGAATCCGAGGTAGTTGTTTCTTACAGTTATTTTCAGTAACATTATTACCAGAGGTGGGGAAACAATGAGGCATGGAAATAATAGTTTGCCTTTTGAACAAGCTCTTTAGTGATGCAATATTTGACTTCCTGCTTCATGCTCTTTAGAAGAAGATAGCAATAGTTTAATGTTCAGCTTCTCATAGTGGACTTTTTTTTTAGGGTTGAATAATTGTCATGTAGAATTCGATACTAGTGTATTGCATATACTTTGCATATGGGCTTTATATGTGTAGAATTAAGGCACAGAGTTATGAATTAACTCATGAGATTCAGTGGCCAGTTCTTTAAACAACTTGTTTTCCCAGGTCAGCTCATGGGAAATTTAAAGACCTTTTTATATAAATCATGCTGTGTTACTTATTTCCAGAATGAAATAAGATATATATTTCAAGTAATCCTTCCTCAGAAAATAATTCATCCTTTCCTTTTCACCAACTCCTCAGATTTCTTTTTTTGACTGGTTGGGATTTCAGTGTGTGTGGCACAGTATTGGTGAAAAGGAACCAAACATGTTAATTCTCTCTTGTGGCAGAAACATAAATATTGAAAATGAAACTACTAATATAAATGGAAAATTGGAGGAATGTATTACTGAAATAGGGGACGGCAGAACCCTTACAAGGATAGGACAACTCTTGGAGGACATGCTAGTAGAGACCTAATCAAATCCATTGGATCTAATTCTACAGTAGGTTGAATGTTGCTCGATAGAATTTCAATTGGTTGAAAATATTCTAAGCCTCCCCAAACTGATTCCCTGGCTAGGGAATTATGGAAGTTGTAACCCAACACATTTGGATATATCTAGACTGGAAAAGGCTAAATTGGGCATTGTGAAGTGAAGGGGTGGGGATATCTCATTACTGCCAGGCTGAATATTTGGTTATTCCAGTGCTTATTTTGTTTTGTTTTTTAGAATGTTGTGCTCTGTTTGCCCTGAGTTGATGGTCTCTGAGTCTTCTCCCACAATATATGTGGCATAGAACAATGACTAAAAAGTATCATGATATGGTTCTTAAAATGTGGAGAACTCCTGAGCAGCTACTCAAGAGCTTCTCAACACCTGAAGATAAACTTATCACATTATGTTCTGTGTTTATTTTCCTTATGGCAGAAGTAGTCCTGATTTTGATGGCAAATTCTACTCAGCTTCACTTGAAAAGGCATCAAACACCTGCAAGTATACAGATGTCTCATTAAAAGAGGAACACAAGGTAGCTATCCCAGGCTTCTTTAGATCAGGTGTGTCAGGTATTTACAGGGATCATGGCCTTATAAAGGAGAACTCCCCTCTGAGAGAAATTTCAACAATATTTTCCTCATTGATCTCCCACAGACAAATTAAGACCTTTGTGTTTCAAGTCAGTTTTTTGGGGGGGGAAGAATCACCATTTTGCTTTGCTCTGGTCCTTTTTTTTCAGGTGAACTGTTTTTTTTTTTTGCACTGCATGAAAGAGGCAAGCACTGTTCTGGGTTTAAATGAGGATCAATTAGGGGATACATCAGGCATTTTCTGCAGTTATCAATTATGTGTACTTGGACCTCACAAATATAGGGATACAAATACGTGGTTATCCATGCTATTTTGGGCTTGTGATATAGTTGGCTCAAATTTAAGTCTGTCACTGTAATAACTTCCTTTATTTGTTGCATCTCTAATTCTATTTTCCACTGCTGAGTGATAGTGAACTATAGCAATATGTGGACAAAATCTAAGTTTGATGTTCTGAGAGTTCAGAAAATATGCTTACTCTTGTTTAGTCTGGAAGATATAAACTATTTCTTCCTGCTCTCTAACTGGGCAATTGTTTAACAAGATAATTCTCAAATTTAAGATAGGAAGGCACATTTCCAAGCCAGCCAAGGCTAGCTCATGAATGTCTCAATCCCAAAGTCTGTCAGAACATGAATTCTTCATCTTGTGAGATTTGCACCTCTCTGCACCTCCCAGGTGGAAATATCCACCTAGATCAGGTGTATGACAACTCGCTGTGGCCAACTCGGTACAACCAACTCGCCGCAGCCAACTCACCATGGCCACCTTGCACTAGCCACCTCTACATGAGACAACTCACTGAGGGACAAGAGTTACACTAATATCAAAGAAATAGTGGAATAGAATCATTGAAGAAAGGATGTCAAAGGAGGGACAAAATGAAATGTGAATGACAAAAATTAAAACATTTTTAAAATTATTTTAAATAATTGAATTGTTGAATTGTCCTGCATCAAGTTGTCCAGTGGTGGGTTGGCCATGTTGAGTTGTCCTGCGGCAACTTGTCCCACTCTTACTTAGATCTAGAAGCCTCTGGGTAAAGCAGGGTGAAGCTGCCGGGGAGTCTTTCAACTGGCCAATGTTGACTTTTTTCCCCTTACCTGCCTTTCCAACCAGTATTTGTAATATGTTTTATGACATCTTCACTATACTGTTTTAATACTTGGTTTGGTTTATGTTTATATTTCATGTTTAATTGTTTAATATGCAGGAAAATGGTAAATAACATGTGGCTTATGTGTTCTGTGTTACTCTAAGTATTTTAATAAGTCTAAGACCTGGCTCTGTGTGTAGCTTAAAACAACAATACAAAATGTTTGCTTTTAACTATGCTCATGTAGATTGAATGAAATCTTTGTTTCTTCAAACACCAGGTCATTTAACTATGGCATTTTCATTTGGTATTTTTTTTAATGTATCTTTTAGTTTAAATAAACACTTGGCAATTTTGATTATCTTATTGAAAAAATATGGGATATGTCCATCATCTCCACTATCACCATCACTTTTTTGAGATATAAGAGCTAAGCAGTTAACAGGCATGAATTTTTCAAATAAGAGTGGTGTGAAATTGATAAAATTTGTGCATATGCAACAGCAATAATAAATGGCATTTGGCATGTTTACCCTCCATGCACTCACTCTGAAAATGCAAATGTTGTAAGCTGATGACAACATAATATAAAATGATTGGCTGTATAATTAGAATCGTGGTGACAAATGGATTGGAGTGAAACTTGGCAAATTGCTAATGTTAGTGCATTAATGACATTTTTCATTCTTCCCAGGACATTTGCTCAAGTCCCTGTATTACTTAAAAAGTCACAAATTTGCCAAATATGGATAAAGGCCAGCACATTAACCAAAAGAGGCAGCAGGAAAAGAACTTTGCTAACATTATATCAGTATAATTGACCTTAAAATTAATTTATCTATCAGAGACAACCAATTATTACTATTCTTTTTTAAAAAAAAACTTTGCAGAGTTAATTTTAATGGATTCTTAATGAGAGAAGGAAAGTATAAAATATGCTAATATTGCATTTATTTTTAATTTACTTTAAAAAGTTCTTAAATACTGTATAGAGGCTTTCTTGCAAGAGTATTATAAATCCAGTTAATTCAACAAACATAAGTGCATAAAATCAGTCAAAAAGATTTTGTAAGATGTTTTCTAGAAGTCCCTTATAGTACCTTTGTTTTTCTTTGAGAAGTATATGACTCAACGTTATGGGTTTTTAATCCTATTAATGGTTACTTGCAACTGATATTTATGGTTTTGCCATTCAATAAATGCAAATGGTAACTTATTATTAGTTGATATAATTTCAGTTAAATATACCGTAACTCTATTGTATTCATCTCCTCATCTTGTAAGCAACTGCCCCCTTTGCAATTGTGAGGCCTAGAAACTTGCTTATAAACTTGGTAGAAAAAAATCTATATAAATCTTTAGAAAGCAGATGGATTATTTCACCAATGGATGAAGATCATCTCTTCAAATTTCTGTCTCTAGGTTCTTTACTATTCTGTGCCTGCTTTTAATTTCCTGTGGGTGTTTTATGCTAAAAATAGTGCAATAGTTCACACAAACAGGTCATGCTTTTGCAAAATTATGGAACCAGGTTGCCCATTAGTGCTGGTAAAATCTTCAAGACGATAATTTGTTTTGATTAGGGTTCAAGGGACACAACCTCACGAAGTTATTTTGCCACACAGCATAGCTCCTATGACTGAAGGGACCATGGTCCTTGCATCATTCTGCTTTGCAGGCTTTTCTCAGTCTCCTCTAGCATTTGCAAAATGCAATTGTGCAGCTTCTTCCATTTTTGCAGATGCAGAGAAACTAAGAAGTTGCTGGGAGGCAATCCTCTGGCATTTGAAATAGCTGTTCACAGAGAGCTGGGAGACATTGGTCTCCTCTGCAGCCTTATCTTAGAATTCTTCATCACTGCACCTGTGTAAAAGCTTCTTCTAGCTCAGGGGTCCCCCACCTATGCTCTTGGCCAGTTGGCTGTGGAAATGGCTGGCCAGTGCACGCACATGTGGATGAACATCCCCCCACTCGGAGTAGAGCCTCCGGCCCCAATTGCACATGCGCGTGGGCACGAATGGGAATGCTAGCATGGGGCGGGTGTCCGCAACCCATTTGGGCATGCGCCAGTAGCCCAGATGGTTTGCGCGGCCCGCATGCACGAACAGGCTACTAGTCGCCGTAGGGGTGCACAGCCATTTGCGCATGCTCACAGCGGTAGCGCATGCCACATGCACAAATGGGGCTGCTAGTGCCACGCCAATGTGCATGGCCCTGTGCACGCACGCACACATACACGCACCAATTTTGAAGCTGCTCTCCTTCCCTCCGGTCCGCGAGCCCGGAAAGGTTGAAGACCTCTGTTCTAGCTTTTGCAAATGGAGGAAGTAATTTTTTAAAAGGGGAGATTTTTGAGGCAATGCAAAGTGGTTGGAAGTAAATGATGTTTCTTTGCCCTGATGAGACAATAATGGCACCTCCATGCATAAAGCTGTTCATTGAGTTTCATTGAAGCAAGTTGGCACAGGCCTGTCACCCATATTACTTAACTGGCTAAAATATATCCTATATCAGAATTTGTATAACTGAATCCAGAGTGGATTGCATCTTCCAACTATAATCTGAATTCACAATTTGAATTATTTGCTACTTTGGAGTTCTAATACATCCCTTTGAGGTTCCCATCAAGTGATTAACCTTGTGTTATTAAATACCTTGTGTAATCTTAGCTAGGAAACTAACTTTTGTCACAGTTTTAAAAGATCAGGCCTTTTTCTTCTTCTTTTGGTCAGTCACCTAAAGCACAAAGTCCAGAAGCGGTTTTCAAATAGAAACAAAAGTACTTGTGTTTTTTTCTTTTATCAAAGCAGTCAGTTTAGCCATCTCTGCTTTGGCAGTCATTCATCCATTGTAGGAATCAAAGTGTCCTTCCATTTTTGTACGTAAAGCAATTTTGTTGCCGTCAACATATATAACATCAAAGTTCCAAATTTTTTCCAAGTCTTTTTCCATCAGACCCAGGAGAAAAGTTTCTGGGATCTACATCAGTAAGATTACTTTTGGGGCTTCTGTCCCTGTATACAAATAACACCTATAAAAGCTGGACATGGCTTGAGGTCCATGAACGGTTTTCTGGGTAGTTTAAAGTATACCATATCAGCAAGAATTTCCAGCTTCCAACTCCTACAATAGCAATGATTAAACATATGCACAGTTTATGTTTTTGAAAAATGATCCTAAGGAGGAGTGTTTATTGTTGTTTGGATGAGAGTAGAGTGAATTAATTAGTGAGCTCCATTGTGATATTAATCTCAAAGTCCAGTCCTTCCTTCATAAAGCCCTCCATTGTTGCTGGACTCAGTATAATATAAATGCCCAAACAAATCCATCATATCTGAAGCCTGCTCCTCAGACCTTCTCTGGAGACATGCTTGAGCATATCCTGTAAATACAGAAGGTCACAGGATCAATCCCTAATTGGTGATGTCTACCTACTTAAACCAGATAATTATGAATTATGTAGGGCAACAGACTACCATCCTAGAAAATAGCTTCTTAGGTACTGACTACTTGGGGAATAATTCGCTGTTGCATTTAAGGGATTTCTATTTGCAGGACATAGAAAAAAAATTGTTCATGGATATCATGTCATATCCAGCTTTTATAGGCATTATTTGTACACAGGGACAGAAGCCTGAAAAGTGACCTTGCTGAACAAAAGCAGTTTGGCAGTCCTGTTATCCATGTTACAAATTCAGCACACAGCAGATGTTAGACTTTTACTAATGTAGATGGGAAATCCCTGTAATCCCAGCTTGACTTAATCAAAGAGCCAGGGTGCCGCTTGAAATAAATCAGTCATTTTTGTCTCAAGGAAAATGATTTTGAACAGTTAGATTGTACCATCTGCCCAGAAAGCTTTTATATTTTATATAAACCCTGTAGGATCTAACAAGTTGTGCTTATTCTATAGAGTAAGTGATCTATATCGCTTTGAAATCTAAAAAAATATATATATAATATTTTCAGCTTGGTGTTATAACATTGATTTGTTGAGTGCTGTTCTCTGATTTCACTGGCATAAATAATCTACTGGATTTTAGAAACGTGTAAACTAGCCTTAAATAATATCTGCCAGGATGTGATGCAGCAGCACAACTTATTACTTTTATTATGCCATTTATATCCTGATAAATGTAAGTAAGCATGACCTCAATATGGAAGTAATGATGGATAGAACATCACAGATGAAAAAATTAAAGTAATATTATACATGCTCAGATTCACCAATAGAATAAATGAGCTTCTGTCATGACTGGGACAGGTAGTGATTGCACTTCCTTTCATAGGAGGAATCTACAGTCCTGAGTGGCCTAATATTATTGAAATGACTTTCAATTTTGAGACCCATGGGCACAAATAAATAATAATAATAATAAAATAATTTAAATAAATAATAAACGAATGAGTTTAGAATTCACTGGACTGTCAAAAACAGCACTTTGTTGGAGGTGTAATAAAGACAAGGCCTCTTTAAAACAGATGTTTCTACAATCTCCTATACTTAGTGAGATTTGGATAAAGTATATAAATAGGATTGTGTGACGAAAATTAAAAATTTTCAGAGGACAATATTCTTTTGAACTATATAAATACATGGAGTTTGATAACTGGAGAACATAAATGCTTCATGCTTTTACTATGGCTAAAAGATTGATATTGCGTGATTGGAAAGATAAATTCCATCTTTATTCAATGGATTGAAGACCTGATTGCACTTTCCATCTACAAATGGACTGCATGGATAAGTATATGGGACTCATTTATATAGAATATCATATGTTAAAGAAAGATAGTCCTATAAAAGTATTGGAAATGTAAATGTATATAAGTATTTGAATAATATTTGTATTAGACAAGTATATGTAGAATTGCAAGCGTTGTTATCATGAGACACCCTGTCGTGTTTTTTTCTTTGTTGTATTTCTTTCATTTTTTTGTTAAAGCATTTTTAAAATGTTTTTTTTTCCTTTTCTTCTCTTTGACTACAAATGTATTTTCAGTACTATGTTCTTGGTGCTTTGGTCCTTTTTTCTCTTTTACTGTTTATCAACAAGCAATAAAAATAAATTTGAAAAAAATATTCAAAAATTATTTTTATTTGAGGTTAAACAGTGAGCTGGCTTTTTGTTTGTAAATGATACTAAACTATTCAAAGTAATAAAAATCAAAGGTGATTGGGAACACTCCAGAAAGATATCCTAACACTAGGTCAGGGGTGTCAAACTGCCGGCCCGTGGGCCAGATGCATCATGGCGAAAATGCGCCCACCCCATTGCCGGCAATGGAAAAAAAGTCGCAATATGTCGCGACACGTCACGTGACGTTGCGAGTTTGACACCCCTGCACTAGGTGAATGGTCAACTTACTGACAAATACAATTCAATTTAAATAATTATAAGGTGTTGGCTGACTGTCAGGTCGTCCATGTATCCTACTAGATGCTATTGGCTGGGCAGTATCATCTGCTCACCATCTTCACTTCAATCCAATCCTGTTTGTTTGGTGCACTGACCAACCTTCACAGGATTCTGACCACTGCAGTGATTTCTAGCCTTGTTACACAGTGACTATACTTTGCCAAACACAACTAACTTTATAAATTATCTGTCAAGAATGCTGGCAAACTATCCAACTAATGTGGCTCTTCAAATTTCATGAGCCACAATGAGCCCAAAAGTATTGCATATAGTGCCTCTAGCACAGGAGTCCCCAACCCCTGGGCCACAGCCCAGTACCAGGTTGTGGCCTGTTTGGAACTGGGCTGTGCAAATCGTTGAGCTCATGCACAAAGCTCCATTTATGTTAGTGGCAGACATATATGCCCATCCCTTGCGCAAATGGAGCTGTGCACACTCATGCGCATGCCTGCCGCTCACACAGAACCAGCCCTTCTCCCCCGCCACCAGGCCACCAAGCTGGAAAGGTTGGGGACCGCTGTTCTAGTATATCTAGCACATTTTAATTTGAAAGATTAGGATCCAAACTCCTTGCATTTCAGAAAAGAAAATTCACATCTTTGGTTCTAGATTAAATATTAATTAAGAAGATAAAAGTCCTTATAGAGGAAAAGCTTTAAAGAAGGTTTTTCATCTAGAAGAATGCCTAAATGGCATAGCAATTTCTGGCAACTGACCATTCTGACAAGTAAAAAAAAAAAAATAGGAAGAAAAAACAAAGGTTATTGGAATGAAAGACAATAAGCATGGTTTTGTTCCAATTTATCTTAAGATGGTAGCAATGTATCCGGTGGGAAGTCTCACTAATATGGAGAAGGGAAGCCACCATCCAAGACTGGAATTGAAAAATACACGTAGATGTCATTCCATCCATATGATAGTTGAACTGTAAAAAAGAACTAAGAGAAAATAATGACAGAGTCAATAAAGTGAGCAAAAGTGAACCAAAGCCTGAGGAACAACAGAGATAAAAGGCAGGTCTTCAGCAGAAACAAATAAAACAAAACAAAACAAAACTCCTGCCATACAAATGAAACAAAGAAAAAAAGCCACATTGTCAAACAACTAAAAAAGCAAAAAAATATAAAAGAAGACATGATGAAAACTAGTGTGAAAAATACGAGGAAGGTTTTTTTTTTTTTAAAAAAAAATTAAGTGAAGATAGGTATGCATCAAAGAGTTGGGAAAAATATCTGACACAGGAGAACTACTAGCTAACCTAGGTAAAAAGAACAAAGAAAGAAAAGAAAGAAAAGGATCTGAAGGACATCTAGTATATGAAGCTTCTGAAACTATTTTGGCCACTACTGCTTCAGCAGCTGAGAAAATGAACATCTAGATAAAGAATAACTTGGAGTAAGAGAAAAGGTTCATAAGCCCTATATAGGGATAGAAGCCTGAAACAGTTCAATTTTAGACAGAAATATATATTCCAAAGTCCTCAGATATAAGTGAAGTAGAACTTTCAGAAGCAACTACTAGCAGAGATTTAAATAAAAGAGACCAGAATGTAACAAAAGTTGGAGAAATTTGCCTGAATGGAAATTAAACTTTGATCATTACATAGCTTGGATTGAACCAACTATGCAATGAAAATATGAACAGCCTGATGAAAAGAATTCCTACTGTCAAGCAAATTGGATCTTTCTGTATTTTTTTTTTGTTCCAGTCTGCAAATATCTTCAATGTTCTGTAAGCCCAGAAAAAGCTATGGAAAGGGTTTCCTTTTTAAGATTAACTTTTCAAAGCCTGGAGGAAAAAGATCAAGCACAGCTCAGATGACATAATTAAAGGCTTTTTCTTAATGCTACAGGAGTTTAAAATTCTGATACAGTCAATCCTGAAAGGAAAAAAAAAACTAATACAGGAAAAAATAGACTAATAGCCAAAGAATGGATCAGACTCATTTTTTTTAAAAGAATGATGAGTTAGAGCCCAGAAAGGGCATATCTTGAAAAGGGAAGAAAAAGTAGTCAGATTGTGTTGTTTTGAGTCAATTCCTAGCCAAATTAAATTAAGGATATTACAATGAGACTGAAGGGGGAAAAAAGCCTCTGCCAATGTTAGGTCTAAAGAAGTTAGCCATGAAATTTACTTAAGGTAGAGGAAATCTCAGAAATGTCAAAATTCTTAAGCAGTAATTACAAAACATCTAATTCTAAGAAAGAAAAGAGTGACAAGGAAAGTTCTTCAACAAACTGAGTTTTAAAGCCAAGTGCTTGATTTATAATTGCTACTAAGCAATGAAATGGGAATTTAATTTCAACAACAAATGATTCAAAGGAACCACCAATATCTGTTGAAGATTTAGATGGGTAAGCAAATCACAGCTCTGTGATTTGAGAATCTGAAGCCTGCACTAATTGAAATTTCCCTTGGGAAAGGTTTATAACCATATGATCAGATTTTAATTGTCGTTTATAGCAGCAAATAAAATAGATTGAACAATCTAGGAATCAAGTAAAAATGGAGGCTCCATAATTGTACCTATGTTCCACAACAACAACTAAAGGTAGGTCAAAACAACTGATATTAAAGCAACCAATTCTATAGTATTTTCAAGACACACTGTAATGATCATAAAGCACATATGGCAGAACCAGTTCTCTAACTATAATATTGACTTAGTCATAACCAAAATGACTAAGACCATGAATTTTAAAAGAATATATTACATCTAACTAATTCAAATACTTCCGATTAATCAAGAGCTTAGCAAATAATATATGATATTATGTGATATATAATATTATGACATATAAAGTAATAGTTAAAATAACTTATAATTTAAAACAAGCTGATTATTGCAATCAATTAAAATAATTGATCAATTAATATTATAATGATGTACAATGCAGCACTGCAACCAACTTAGTAACAAGTTTCAGAATAAGAATGTTTCTCTTGTTTAAATGCATTAAATATGCTTTATTGTAAATCCAATCCACCTCACTTTGTATGGTTTCTGAATGATTCAGGTGCAGCTCACCTGAAAAATTGCTCTCTAAACCTGTTTCTAGTTGTGAGTGTCTGAGACCCATCGAGAATACTGTTCCGTCAGTGGAGATAAAACAAGAGGGGTTTTTTTTGGGAGGGGGGGAGAGAGAGGGATTTAGACAACATTTTAGGCTTTGACATTTTTCAGATACATTGTAAGGTATAACTAGTCAGCTTGTAGGAGTCAAGGATAAATCAAGTTCTGTGGGAAGGAAATCAAGTCCTCCCCAAAGTTGGTTTTCCTCTGCCATACTGCCTCCCCACTCTTTATCAGGGAACAAGCTGAAAAATTACAAATAGGACAATGGGTGAGAAATTGCAATGAGCTCTACTCAAAAATTAAAGTGTGGCAACAGGGGCCAGACATTCAGAAGAACATTCCTTCCAACATGCCACAGATCTTCTAAATTAAACAGCAAAAGGTCCTTTCCTCAAAGAGATTGCTGCTTCCATCTGCAGTGCAGAAACTGCAACGCAGCAGGATGAGGGTCTGGTGCTCTCTGAGCTTGGTTGTTTTCTTGCAGAAGTTTCATTACCAGAATAGGTAACGTCATCAGTGCTAGCACCAAGGACTCCTCACTTCATCCCTGAGCTACAAATATTCTCCTTTATTGGTACAACACAGCAAGGTGGCTGATTCCAGAGTGCTCCCTCTAGCACTCCAGCAAAGAGCATTTTGGAAATTTCTAGAGGGTAAACATACATTTGTACAATTTTGAGGAACAAAAGCAAAAGCAAGGCTTTCCTATATAAGGGACTTGAGAGGGAGCTGTCATTTTTGCTGTCTCTGACAGTTGATTGTATATCTTGCTCTCAGAATAAACCTCACCTCTGATCGAGGAACTGTATGCACTCTTTATTTCCAGCTCAGAAACAAACATGGCGATATTTCTTTCTAATAGTACAATGGAATATTTTTGCAGATAGGCTTTTAGAATGGGATAGCTATAAATCTAACTATATAAATCATATGCTAATATACTTGCCTGAACAAACTACTTAGTCTTTTGCAAAGCAGGGTGAAATTAATTTGTATATAGCTATATCCATTTTTTTTTACTGCTTATTAAGAAATATCCAGTTTTCTCTGTTGATTGAAACCAATATTATATTCTTTTTTCATGTTCCCAACTTCAGGTTTTATTAAATTGTTAAGTAATTTATTTTATAAACTTGCTTTGGTTGACTGGTAAGCCCTTATATTAAATTAAACCTTTTAATTGCATCAGGGATTGAAAAATATTCTACAATTCTTCTGAGAAGACTGGATAAGATCGCAGAATGTAGGCAGTGAAGTCCAACTCCCTATCCAGAGCAGGAACCCAAATGAAAGCATCCCCAACGAACTGTCTCTCCAGAGTCTGTTGGAAAATAAATGTAGCAAAGTAGAGCTTCTCCCTCATTTAGCAACTGGTTCCATTCTTGAACTGTTCTTATATGCATTTTCCAACATTCAGCCAGAATCTGTTACCTTGTAATTTAAGCCCATCATTTCCTATGTTACACTTTGCATATTTTCAGTGCCCTTTTTCGTTCCTGTACTATTTCAGCTGAGTCTCTTTCCCAAAATTGGACACATTTGAAATGGAGCCTGAACAATGCAGATTAAATCTCCTGGACATAAACTGTTTCAACTTCTCCCCTCAGGACCCCGCTATAGGGCATTGCATGCCAAAACAACTAGAGACAAAGACAGTTTCTCCTCCCCCCCATGCCATCACTCTGCTGAACACCTAATTCCCACAGCACTGCCTTAGGCCTGAAGATATTTACCCATGCAGTAGGCTGTATTGTTATTATCCTTCTCATCTTCTCATCTTTCTCATTTCTCATCTTCTCATTTTTCCTACCATCTTCTCCTATTGGTATCTTATGATTTATCACTTGTTGTTTGTATCTTATGATTAATGATTGTAACTATGTTTGGTGATCTATGACCTATCACTTTGTTGTTTGTATATACACTGAGAGCTTATACACTGGAGACAAATTCCTTGTGTGTCCAGTCCCACTTGAGCAATAAAGATATTCTATTCTATTCTATTCTATTCTATTCTATTCTATTCTATTCTATTCTATTCTATTCTATTCTATTCTATTCTATTCTATTCTATTCTATTCTATTCCATTCCATTCCATTCCATTCCATTCCATTCCATTCCATTCAAACCTAAACTAGTTAATAGTATAATATTAATATGCTATTGTATTAGTATAATATTAAGCTATTATATTGTACTAATTATATTGTACTATTGTACTATTATATAGTATTAATAACAATAGAAAACAACAGATTCTGGCAGAATGTTGGAAAAAGCACGTAAGAACTGTTCGAGAAAGGAACCAGTTACTGAATGAACTATATAATACATAGATGCAAAGAAAACACTAGGTCATACTGATGAGCTTGCTTCGGAAGAAATATTCTGTGGGGTAGAAGGAGCAGTGTCATCACATAGACACTTTGCTGAACTCCACTACTTCATCTGACTGCAGTGCTGGGGAAGGAGAGCACAGCTTAACATTCCACATCAGGAGAAGATTGACTTTAGCCCTTTATACTTTTTGGAATGGCACGGAAGGTATAGGAAAGCTCGAGAAGACCAGAGAACTGGCAAGGGCAACATTTGCATAAAACAAGGAGAGAACCAACCTAGAACGAAGGAGAATTTTTCTGTCTGTGAGAACAATTAATCAATGGAAGTTGTGGATGCACCAATGCTGGAGGTTTTTAAGAAGAAGAGATCAGACAACCAATTGTGTGAAATGTTATAGGGTTTCCTGCTTGAGCAGGGGATTGGACTAGAAGACCTCCAAAGTCCTTTCCAACTGAGTCATTCTGTTATTCTGTTAACCATGGGCCCAAATTGCAATGTGAATTTATAAGAATTGTTATTGTAAATAGTAATAGGTTGCTTCCGGGGTTATTTCTGAAACCATTCTAAGATTCAAACCAGTTTAGAGAATTCAGGCTGTCCCGAGTTTAAAGTTATGAAAAAGGAGATGTTATATTTCAAGCTTTGAGATTGTATTTTGTCAAAACAACCTGTTGTCTCTCACTTTGTTATCTTTATCTTGCTCTCTGTTTTCTCCACGCCTCTTCACATCACTAGACAGCCAGCCTGTGCTGTACACAAATCTGATTCTGCAGTAGTTGAGGCAATGTGGAATAAATATTGCTTCTGAGAGCAACTAGTTTTCAAAGGCCTATGAGATGTGACAGTATTCTGTTTAGCTGATAAATTGCAGTGTAGCAGGAAGGATTCTACAATGAGTATTGATTTCTTTTGTACATAGAACTCATTTTGCCACAGCTTGTGAATTGCCTCCATGAGCTGACAATCCATTAAGGATCACTTTGTAATGTCTCTCCCTTCATTATTGCTTCTTTTACTGCTTTCTGCTTTACTGCTTTTTAAAATACATTGTCAAGGCAAATGAAAATAGGTAAGAAGGGAAAACTCTAACAGTGGCAAAACAATTTGGATTCAGTAAAACAAAGGCCTTATTGAAGGGGAAGAGGAAGAAGAAGATAAAAGAAGAAGTAAATTAGCACTCTATGGTCTGAAATTTAATAATGCAATTAAGTGTGATAATGTAATAATTAATATAAATTATAAATAATTAAATACAATAATGCTGCCATATTTGCATTTCAATAATGACAGCATTATTTACCTATTTATGGTGCATGATGGAGACCTTTCTTACAATAATTTAACATTGAAGCAGTTATTTGGATTAAATTAGCTACCTTAACATGGATTTTACCCACTTGTGCTCATAGTTTCTCTCATTCATGCTGAATTAATCCAAACATATGACATTCCTCTGTTTCACCAGTTCTTTTGTCTTCAGAGACAATGCAAAAGCACAACTGAGAAAAATGTAAATTATTATATACTTTACAAATCCATTAATTCAACAAAGCTATATACACAAATTTGAAACAGATCCTATGTTAAATTTCATAAACTCTTGGAGAACTGGAACAAGGATATGTACTTGAATGAAAAATAATGCCTTCAATGTCACATAAGTTATCAAGCGATAACATTACTGACACACAAGAAGATCTGGCATGTTCTGTAGCATCTGTTCTTTCACTTCATTTGGCAGAAAGTTGAAGAGAGAAAAGGTTGAGTTACTATTGCTTCTGAAATGAAAGCCTACAGTGGATACTCATCAAGGCTCTATAGACCATACACTATGGTTGAATGTTTGACTATTGAAGAGTCTCTCTAAGTGATGGATATTGGTTGTTTATTGTGTTAGTCTGTATACTGAGCCAAAAACTTTGGCATTTTACAGGAACAAGACCAGGTTGTCAAAGAACACAAAGGCTGGATACTAGCCAGAGCAAGAACAACTCAAAAAAAAAGTACAAGATTGAAAAATGTGGAGAGATCTGGCCTATAGAATTGCCAAGAGTCGGACATGACTAAATGAATATCATCATCATCTTAAAAGTTAAAACTAAATAGATGAAAACTAATACAAACAAAAAATAAAAATAAAGCATAGAATGTACAGGAATGAAAAAAGAAAGACAGATAGAAAAGAAAGAAAAATAATATAATAAAGGAAAAGAAAAAAATACATTTAAAAGTGTCTTTTCCCTTCATTGCAAGTATCAACAATTATACTAGTGTATCAACTTTTCCTAAAACACCACAATATATATTTTTCCCCATATTCCTTCTCTTAACTATAAACCTTTAAAGCCTTGTCATTCAATCCTGAGATAACAATGGCAAATCACTAGGCACAGATGGTCCTTAAAGCTATCCAGTCTTGTTAGGATTCCCTTGCATAGTTTCTAGGCACTGGGAAAGCCGATGATGTTATTCACACGGGACACAGATGATGTTATCCACATAAAGTTTCTTGAACCTAGCTCCATTATCAACCCCGATTGCTACACTGCAGCGCTATAAGAATCTGCAATTCAGTTTAAGAAGAGACCATGCTTTTCTGAGAACCTTTGATATCCCCCTTTGTATTTGATAGAATGTTACATATTTTCTGCAAAACAATTACAAATTATATTTGGAAATCAATGTTTGTCCACATAGCCAAATTCATGTAAAGAATGTATACTTCAAAAGGGGATTGCCATGGCTAATCCATGGAATATCAATGGAAAATGACCATTATTTCACTTTTCTGTGCTTGGCCCTAACGAGTAGTGAAACACAGTTTATACTAGTGTATACAATGTGTGTCAATGCTGCTAACATTGGATGTTCCTGCTTTGACAACTGATGAAAATGCAGCCATTTTCTCTTCTCCTTTACTATGCTTTTCCTTGCTTTTAGAAATCAGGTGCAGCAGGGGGGGGTTGGAATGAAAGCTCAGCTAGCCATAATAATAACGCTGCTGTGGGAACCCAAGGACAAGCTGATAACGTTTTGGCAGGCTGAGGAGCTGGGGAGAAAGCCCACGCTTTTAGCTAATTGAGGAATGTGATTTATGACAGTTTATTGGGGGTGGGAATAGCACTTTGTTACTTTGTATCCGGGGGAAGGGAATTTAGTTTTTGTGTCCAACTATGTAGTGCCGATACTTTGTTTCCCGGATAAAAATGTTCTTTAAGGAAGAATTTTGCCTGGAAGTTCTTTTGATGGGTTTCATCTATCGGAACAATGACAATGTGCACATGTTCCCATGGCTGTCACAAAGAGGCCTCTTTAAAGAAATCAGATAATTAAAATTCAAAGAACAAAACATAGTGAGAAGTCTTT
Source organism: Azemiops feae (assembly GCA_023970755.1). Taxonomy (NCBI): domain Eukaryota; kingdom Metazoa; phylum Chordata; class Lepidosauria; order Squamata; family Viperidae; genus Azemiops; species Azemiops feae. The sequence continues at coordinate 281,096 of JALGBA010004189.1, read as the reverse complement.
CTAAGGTTCAGGTACAATAGGAATCCAAAGGTTGATTACTACCGGTTTATACTAGATAACACGTTCTTGGAATTTATCAGGACAAGAGCTGATAAACATCTGAAGTTCAACAGGTCTCCTTTCTTCACAAAAAAGGTGTTAGCACCAAACAGACAACAATATATGGCTCCAAGAATACATTAGGGTTGGAACATTATAACTATGTAAGCTTAGTGTACTTACAATACAAAATAATTTTTACATTTTGTATCTTGTTTCTAGGAAGATTTCATCGTGTGTTTCCTTTGATGCATTTTATTATGAAATATGGTTTAATAATTGAATTCCTAGCACTGGAATCAATGGGAAATGAACATTTATTTAGCCCATTAGTGTTTAGGACATTATTAGAAGGATAATAGCATAGTGCATTATAAGCATTAGGAGGAAAAAAGAAGTCTGTAAATATATAATTACATTTAAATATTACAGCTGTACAAAATCAGGTAAATGAAATTCAATTTTCAACTCTCTTAAATGAGTTATTTTCATCCAAAGCAAATTAGTGTGATGAATGCTACAGAGCTGAGCCTTCAGTCCAAAGAACTATGTATTTCCTGATTTCTCCTCCCCCCAAAAAATCCTCTTTAGAGATGTGTTTCTCCTGAAAACCACGATACAAAGCGTGAGTGGCTGTTACGCCATGGTTGAATCAGCACCAATCAGGAAAAAACAAATGTATAAACTATCCCATTGTATTTTAACAATTCTCCATTTCCAATCCATATCTATTTCCCGCTCCTAAAATGCAGGGTACAAAGAATTTCTGGGAGCAAGAGTATAATAAAAACCTTCCACATATCTTGTTCCATGATTGCTAAGATCCAAGGCTGATGCAGCTTTGTAAAAGGAAAGCATAGTTTTGCTTTATTGCCTTATTAGGGTAGTGAATCAAACAGTTAATATATGTAACAGCTGGGTCAATTTTTTCTTCTCAGAATGGGGAGTGGGGAGATTCTGCACATTTCTTTGAATTTGATGGATCTGTCAAAATGATGTTCTTCAGGCATTATAATATAATATCCATCATGCCCTGAATAATCTGCATACTTCAGTTCATTGTATATTAGCTAAGTAATAAGTTTGTTATTCCATATGTACGATCCTGAAACATGCTGTGTGTCAAATGTAGATGACCCATTGTTTAGAGCAGATGTGTCCAGCCCATAAGCTGCATGTGGTCCTGGACAGTGAGTAATGCAGCCCACAAGATAATAAAAATATTAAAAAAATAAAAGAGTTGTTATTTTTCTGCATTAACTAGATTATATATCTTATATACATTCTAAGACAATTCCTTTTCACTCAATGTGACCTTGGCAAGCCAAAAAGAGTGGACAACCATGATTTAGAGGCTTTAAGCTATCCATCGGTAGAATCCCTTTTTGTCAATTAATAGCAGAAAAAAGGGTTGTTGTAGATTTTTTTTCTTCCTGCTCTGCTCTTTTCTCTCCATCTCAGTTTCATGAGATGTACAAAATTTGCCCTTCCCTTCTCTCTTCTACCATTTCATCATTTTTCCAGTCACTTTGGAAAGGAAACCCTCATACTCATCTTTCTGCAAAACTCTTAACCACTGTGCTTTTTTCAAAAGCATATTTATTAGAATCTGTTAGATCAAGATCACTACAGGTAGTCCTAAAGTTTATGACCACAATTGAGCCCAAAATTTATGTTGCTAAGTGAAACATTTCCTAAGTGAGTTTTGCCCCCATTTTTATTACCTTTCTTGCCATAGTTGTTAAGTGAATCATTGCGGCTGTTAAGTTAGTAACATGGTTAAGTGAATCTGCCTTCCCCATTGACTTTGCTTATCAGAAGATCGCAAAAGGAGATCACATGACCTTGGGACGCTGCAACTGTCGTCAATATGAGCCAGTTGCCAAGTGTCTCAATTTTCATCATGTGGGATGCTACAACAGTTGTAAGTGTGAGAAGCGGTCATAAGTGACTTTTTTCAGTGCCATTGTAACTTTGAATGGTCATTAAATGAACTGTTGTGAGTTGAGGACTACCTGTATTGCCACAGTTGTGTGGGTGTGGGTCCTCTGTGAAGTTTCCATGAACTGTTGGAGTCCCTAAGGAAGTACAAGACTTCAGCCAAAACAGGACAAGATCCCAAATGGCATCAAAATAGAAGATTATTTTCAAACCACAACAGGAAAACATGTTAGAATTTGCAATGAGAGGGAGATGGGAAAGGTGATGACATTCTTTTTAATCTTTTTTAAAACAGTTGCTGTCCCATTCCATTTCCCAGACAGGGAAATGAAGCAATGCCCATAAACCCACACTCAGTGGGTACGATTGTTCAACCATCCCTATACTCTTCTAAATGGTAATGTAGTTCAGCCGACATTTTGTCATCTTTTCTGTTAGAGTTCCGTGGAAGACTTAGATGACTGCTTTCTGTAAATCAAGGTATACTATGTCAATCACATTCCTTGTTCAACTAAGCTGCTCATTATTTGAAAAAAGAAAAAAAAAGTTTATATTGGGAAAATATAATCTTGATGAACACATGCTGGGTCCTGCCAAGCAGTGCACTATTTTCTACTGCCAAAAAATAGCTGCTTAATAATGATTTCCAGAGTTTTGCTTAGTAAAAGTTTGGCTGGATCCAACTTTTTATAAACTGAACTATTAAAGGCTGTTTGTAAATTCTGGGCATTGTTTAAGGCAAAGTTTTAATTGCTCAGAATATTATTTCATGTTCTAATGATACACTACTTCAACAAGTTGGTTATTTGCATATTCAGATTTAACATGCAAGATTACAGAACAGTAAACCCTTTAAACTCAGTACAAGAAATAACAGGACAGAAAGGTTAACACTATTGTTGTCTCATCTTCTAGGCAACAAATTATAACAGTAGCATCAAAAATCATGTGTAATTAACTGCCTAGGTGGGTTTATAGTGAAACCTCTAGGGGCAAGGGGAATGCTTTGAATGTGCCAAATCTCTAGTCCACCCAAAGGTTTCTTGAATGTAAGCCTCATTTCAAACTTTCTTGGGGTGGACTGGCCATACTTTGCTACATAATATGTAAATATTTTTAAAAGAAGCCCCTAATGTTATTAATTTTATGGAAGTTGTGATTGTTTGCGTATGTGCCTGTATGTTTGTATGCATTCTCAAGGCGTCTCTAAGCTTTAGCACCATTCTTGTGATATGTCAAATGTTCAACTTTGTTTCGATTTATACAATACAAAAAGGATAGATAGATAAAGTAGAAGAGAATGTAGCTCAGAGCTCAACTGCAGAGTGCTTGGTATTCTTTGAATTTGGTTATTTGCAAATATTTTATTTCCCAACTATGTAACACCATCAGTGCAAGTAAGTGTGGTGTTTGCTCCTGGTTTATGTAGAGTAGCTTGCCCTGCCAGTTTTGCTGAGGGTGTGGTTTACTTTTTGTTAATTCCTTGATTAGGGTATTGTTTTCTCCCTGATTGGTTGTCTGGTGTTAATCCCTGTTTACCTGGGTACTTGCTGCTGGAAAGGATATTTTCTGGTGTTTTTTTTGTTTTCTTCTTAGCTTTTTTATTGTCTCTTTTAAATGACATTTAAATGTGGTTTATATCTATGTGTCTATTGATGGCTGATTTATCTGAATGCCAAGCTTCCAGGAATTCCCTAGTATTTTTTGGCTTTGGCTTGGTCTAAGTTGCTAACAGTTTCTCAGTTGAAATGGTGGTTGTAAGATTAAGCATCACATAAACATGTGTTGTGAAGTTAAGGAATTTTCAGTGCATCCAAAAACACCAACCAGCAGTCAGAAAACACAATGAAAACTCCTTTATCTGGGAAACTACTGTATACTGGACAATTAGATAAATGAAAAATGTATTTCATATTCAGGTTTATAAACCTAAAAACTGGCCATTAAACCAGTCAAGGGTTTTAAGTAAAAGGGGGAAAAAACCCCATACCGCTCTGGATTAAAAGTCAAGCTTTTAATGTGTATTCAGAAAAGTTAGCTATCAAAATTTCTTCTACGGTTTCTCTTTCCTACATAGTTCTATGCCTCAACTTGTGGCAATGATTTCCAGTCCCTTTATTGCTCTCATTTACTGTTGTGTGGCAGGAATGGATTCTGAAAAGTTGAAGTAAATAGAAATGATTAGAGATTAAGTACCCATGTGTTGGAAAGCAATAAATAATTGCACTGGCAGTGGACATGACTTCCCTGTAGGAATTTGATTCTGGGTTAAGTGGCTTTCAGACAATTATGATTCCGTGCTGCCAGCTTTCATAATACAGGTATTCCTCTACTTATGACTGGTCATTTAGTGACCGTTTGAAGTTACAAGTTCCAAAAAGCTATTTATGACTCAGTTTTAGAGTTCAAACAGCTGCACCACCACCTTAGTCACATGACCACATTTTGGTGGTTGGCAACCAGCTGATCTTTATGGCTGGTTGCAGCATTCCATTGTCATGTGACCACATTTACAACATCTTTTGCTGGTTTCTAAACTATTGGGTTGGTTTCTGGCAAAAAAACACCCCTATGAATATATTGACTTGCTTAACGACTGCTGTATTTACTTAAGGACTGCCCCCAAAGTCATAAAATTGGATTTGTTCATGTGGGTGTCTCAAATTATGTCTGTCATGATGTATGACTGAAATTCAGGACTCCATTACAGTTGTAAATCAAGGACAGCCTATAGTCAAATCAATTAGGGAGGGACTTTAGAAGCTGCCTTGGTAACTGAGTCCATTTAGTTCAGGGCTGTCTACACTGATTTGACAGTGTTTCTCCAAGATGTCAACTGGAAATATTCCTAGTCCAATCTCAAAAATCTTCTGCCTGGAAAATATGCTGTAGTATATTTCCTCTTGCTATTTCAGTGGTACCTTAATAATCAATGGCTTTGAAACTCATTGAATTTGGTACTTAGTGCATTTTGATGCAAATTTTTTGTCCCAGTACTCATAGTTTGTTTGGTATTCAACACTTAAGCTAGAACTTGTCGGTGTCGGCTTCCTTGTGACTCACTACATTATTCCTTATGGGAAAAAAATGTTTGGTATTCATCATTTTTGGTATTCATTGCACCTCCTGGAACCAATTAACAATGAGTATTGAGGTACCACTGTAGTATTATTTATTTATTCAGAGGAGCCAAAATGAGTCAGGTCTAGAAATGCTGGATAAATCAGTTTGGTTTTCATTTTCATGAAAATTTACCCAGTTCATATTTCTTGAACTTATATGCATGCCCAGATACAGTTCTACACTGACATTTGCACTTTTCAAAAATTTGCAACAAATTTTTCACAAAAATGGACATGAGAGAAAGTTCATAAACATGTCTTTATAGAGAATATTAAATTCAAAATATATATTAGGAAAAGTGCATATAAAATGCACATAATTGAAGCTATAAATATAAATATTTAAATTTTCTTGTTAGAAATAATAATATATTCATGAATAGATGCAGAAGTTAAATGTAATGTACTTGAGGCTGGAAAGATGAAAAATTGTGTGAAATAGAAGTTGACAGATTCGCTCATCATAATTCAGCGCATTCCTTTGCTGGTGCGGGGATAACTACCGAATTTCCATGACATTTCTGATTGTATCTTCTTTGGAGAATATTTCTATAAAAAGAAAAAAAGACATATTAATCAACCAACCACATGTGAGACATACTGTTATTATGTATTCCTACCATGTTTTAAATTACAGATTAAGTTTGATAAAAAATTTAAATCACATTCAGTTACAATGGGAAATATATATTTTTCCCAGTTATCATTTGATTCTTCCAACTAGCTCTTAGGTCTCTCTTCCTCTTAAATGCAAGATTTGATTTGAAATATATACATATTCAAGCTTAGCTGTTCCATTAGGAAAAATGGTATGCATTAAATAAAATAAATTGAATTGAATTTGTAACAAATTGAAAATAGGACAAACAACTGCCACTGATTTGAGTGGGAATATCTTGTCAACAAAGGATTAACAAAGCATGCTGCAAAATACCTCTGGTTATCTGAGAAAACCTGAAGGCCACAGAATGGTATAGATGTTTAAATAGAAATACTTCACTGTTTATCAGATAAATAGAAATGAATGTTGCTGGTTTCTGTAATTTGATTAAATAATGCAGTGAATCCTTACTGTTTCCCTTAAGAAACTCCTGATTTTTTTAGATGATGTGGGATTTACCATTCAAGGAAACTAATGCCTATTTCTTGAAGCTGGCCCTTTCCACAGAAGAAAGTAAACAAACGCTGGAGCTATTGCAAAACTATTGCAAAAAAGAATATAACTTACCATTAACCCAGCAGAAAACTTTCCACAATATTGGCAAGTCAAGTGGGTGAAAGAGATCCTGATCGTAGACTCTAATTTCATGGCAAAAGAAAAGCCATAAATATACAGAGATTGTCATGGGGAAAGGCATTGTGAGTAGATGTGCTTGTTGACTAACAAGAAACTGATTAGCTTGCTGTCATATCTTTAACAGCAAACTGAATTGTGAAAAATCAGTAGGTGAAGCTTTCTGTAGTGGGGACCGAGGAAGTACATCTGGTTTCTTATTCATGGTTTTGCACCAATATATTGAACAACGTGCAGCATATATTTTGCATTGATTGCATAATCTTATTCTGATACCACACTGCTTAGAGTCAGATTAAATGATATTCGATTTTTAAAATTAAGAAAAATAAGTAAGGCTATGGAGGCCAGTAAAAAATTGGCAACCCGAGTAGACAAGTGCTGTCAAGTCAGTCTTGACTGCTGGCAACAGGCAGCATAAGTCCATGGATTTTCTTAGCAACATTTTCAGAAGTGGTTTGACATTACCTTCTTCCTAGGGCTAAGGGAAAACGACTGGCTTCTTATCTAAAGTGGTACTAGAGCTGATGGTCTCCTAGTTTCTAGCCTAGTGCTAAAACCAGGCCACCAGCTGGCTAGTACCATGTTTTCCCGAAAATAAGACCCAACCAGAAAATAAGCCCTAGCATGATTGTTCAGGACACTCGTAATATAAGCCCCCCCCAAAAAATAAGTCCCAGTTAAGATCATCAGCCAGATGGATGCATTTAGTACCGTATTTCCCCCAAAATAAGCCCTAACCAGAAAATAAGCCCTAATGAGTCTTTTGAAACAAAAATTAATACAAGACCCGGTCTTATTTTTGAGGAAACATGGGTAAATTATAAATTGAATAACAATGTAGATTGTTTCCCCTGCTCTCAATACCTAATTCAGATAATTGTATAATGGATCATTTCACCAGCTATAGTTTCAAGCTAGTCCAAAATTTTTCGTGCATAACAAAAAGAAAAAAGAAATTAAGACTTTCCAAAGACCTTTATGATAGCAGTGGGGGAGGGGAGAAGATTTACAGTTTTTATGTCTAAAAAGAAAGAAGCTATTGGAAACTTAATGTGGCATAAGAGATGTGCCTGTCCTGGAAGTCTTCTAAATTTAACTGGGTAGAGCCTGCTTATGTTTACTGGAAAGCCCCATGAAACACAGACTTTCTTTCCATTATTATGGCTTCAAAACATGAGGGCTTGATAGTCAAAGCAGCTACTGGCCCAGAGCCCTGAAAGAAATTAGGTATGTGCCATCTGGCTGGGAAAATTGCCAGGTGGAGCTCACTACTCTATATACAATCCAGATTGATCCTTATCATGTGTGCTCAAAATTCAGACTTCAGTTTACGGTGACAGAAATTTGAACCTTATAACTTCAGATAGAAAGTGAATGAGTTATATGTGACAATATTCCATTTCCTGTATGTAATTTGCTGGCCAAGCTTGGACAAGACTAAATATTTCCTGTTGATTCTGGTTTGATTATAATACATAGAAGGGTCACGAGAAGAAACTCAAATCTCCAGAACAAGGGGGTAAGGCACAAAGAGGATGGAAAATTAGCCCCCAATTTTATTTTAACAAAGAAGAGAGATACTTTTAGCACTGCAAGGTAGTCCAGACAAGAAACCACAACCAGGAGTACTAGTACTTTCTTTATTGTAAGGATATACTAATAGAATTTTGCAAGTCTGAAAGTACCCCCCTCCTGTCCCTAATTTTTACTCTCCCGAAAACTAGAAAGGGCTTTTTCTGACTACCTTTCCCCCCCTTCAGACTCAGATTTCATTGATCGGACCATTTTCTAGGCTCCAGCTCTTTCTCCTGTTTCCCAAGGTTACTCCCATATTACACATACAGGGAGAACTGTTATCCAGATATCATACCTAACACTTGGTGAAAGCAAGTCCTGTTGAGGTAATACTTCTTCACATCTCCACTGTGGGATAGTAATGCCCACCTTTCTCTCTGGGCGTCATTGTAACAGAAAATAAATAAATGAAAGCTTACTCTTCTCTTGGCTTCATTCCATAGAGTAACAGTGTGTGGGTGATGGCAGCATTCCTTAAACTGACAGGTCACTGTATAGCCTGGAAGGACAACAATTATCAAGTGAGAAATGAAATGGCTCTTGGCAGATATTGTTATGGCATGTATAATGAACATCCGTAAGGTACAGCATCAAAATAACATGGTTCACTGCATGCTGGCACGGCTCGGGTTTCTACGCACATATTCCCAAAATAAGCATCCTGTCCAATAAGAATTCATGTATTGCATTCTGCCTTCTGAAGGATCTCACTGAACATTTATAAAATGTCAGAATATATTACTGTAATTCTCTCTTTGTTAGCGTAATCTTAAAAACTATAAAGCCATCTTCCTGAGCACAAAATACTTGCACTCTTTTTCTTGTCAGCAATCCTTACAATAAAACAGTGGATTAATTAACACACAGGAGAGCTAATTGAATCCTTTTTATAAACTTATTTAATAGCATCTAATACAGAGAGCAATTTTCTTTCCAACAGGGGAAATGCAAATATAGAGCTGTGGAGACACACAGAAGACACATAATATACTCACCTTATAACACAGCATGAGAGAAAGAATGAAAGATTCATTTTATTCACATATTAGTGCCTGAGCATAAATTCTTTTTCCTGATATAAAGTAAATGTATAACATGAACTCTCTTCCTCCCATTCCTTATTTTCCCATGAGAAACATTATCTGCTTGAAAATCACAGAGTTGATTTAGAGAGTGGCTGAATTTTTTAACCTAGCTTTCTTAAATAGTTTTATTTCTTTATAAAAATTTATATGCCCCTACTCAAATGATTCTTGATGATTTATAATACAAATTAAAACAATAAAGTACCTAACTGTAGTTCACTGCTGTAGAGAGTAAAGGAGATGACTTTGATAGAATTATGTAAGAACTTTGCCTAGGCAAATATGGTTAAAACATTCTTTAAGTCCTGTGAAGCAAGATAATATTCAGTAGTCGCTCAGGCAAACACCTCCCTCATTTACTCAGATGTAGGAAGAAGGGGATATTAAGCACAACCAGGCTTGCAAAGTTCTGTTACTACTGTATATCCTATCTCAGTCTTCCTGCGGAGTTGAATTTTTCGTACGGTCTACCTAATAGAGCTGACAAACTGTCCTTTAATTAAAGCCTTAATGGAACACATTCTGTATTTACAAGTTTCTTAAGGCTAAAAGGATGGGCGCGTGAGATTCATAATGTTCCAGAGAAGGGCCTACAGCTGAGAATGTTGTTTTCAGGGCCCCAATCTTCCATGATTTCTTACAGGATAGGCACTCAAAGAATCTGTTCTATGTTAGAACATGTAGTAGATAGGTAGATCTACTTCAAGTAGATGGTCCTGAAAATAGCAAGTGCCTAAGCCACATGTTTGGGGCAAGAAGAGAAAAAAATACCATAAAAATAAGAAAATTTTCTTTATTTTTAGAAAGAACATAACACAATAGGTTTTTTTTGCAGTTAAAAAATAAGAAACCAAAACATTGTGGTCTCTTACTGTATCCATAAGAGATTGTTGTTTATCTTCCAACTTGATCAAAGGCATTCACATAGAACAATTCTAATATATATATATATATATATATATATATCAGGATTGAACTGTGGAGTTCTAAGTGCTCTCTGAGATTGGTTGTTTGCTTGCAGATGTTTCATTACCCAATTAGGTAACATCATTAGTGCATCACTGCACTGATTACCCTAGTTGGGTAATGAAATGTCTGCAAGCAAACAACCCAGCTCAGAGAGCACCAAGGACTCCACATAGAACAGTAAACCCCAAGAAATAGCATGGAAAAGTTGGAGAACAATGCTAAGGAAAAAACAATTCTGTTCTATACTCTTCTTCTGATGCAGAAATATCTTATCACCATCCAAATATTGACACCCAGAAAATACCAGTAATGGAGGGCAACTGCTGTATAATCAGAAATTACATAATTCACTAGTCCTCATTCAAATACTTCAAAATATTGTGGTAGGGAGAGGAAGACTTCCATGTTGTGTACAGTCTTGATATCAACTATCCTTCTGAGACTGCTCAACAAAATATTTGCTCTCCTTATGCATTGTCTCACTGATACTGTATAGAACACGCATGTCAAACTCATGACATCACGTGATGTCACGCAACGTATTGTGACTTTTTCCCCATTGCCGGCAATGGGGTGGGCACGGTTTCACTATGATGCATCCAGCCCGTGGGCCGGCACTTTGACATGCCTGGTATAGAATATGTAAATATTGACAAAATTTAATAGTTCGAAGTTACCTCTGCCGAGCATAGTGGCTGCCTGTGACTCAGCTAGATAGCTTCAGACAAAAGTTAACGAACCCTGAAGCTTGCTAACTTCATCAACTCCTAAACACTATTTTTGCTGTCACTAAAGACTGCAAGATCGCAAAAACTTACCAAATTTGATGACAAGTTTCTACATTTTAGCAGTGTGACCAGTGATGGGATTCAAATATGTGAACAACCGGTTCTCTGTGTGGATGCTGCTTCTGGAAGTCCATTCTGGGCCTGGGCAACAAAAAATTAGCTATCAGTTCTGCTGAACTGGTGTGAACCAGCTGAATCCCACCACTGCTTGGTTTATGGTAGATCTTCCTGTCCTAAAACCAACTGTTTTTATCTAAGATATTGTTATCTTCAATCTAATCTGCAAAAACTGGGGGGGGGGCAACATTCAATTTTGTTTCTGCAGACCTCCTGGAATATGGTCACTACCCTTTATTGGGCTTTAATTGCTCAAGTAATTGATTTATTTCTCTAACAGATACAAATATCTAGTATGGTAGCATTTCAAGAATTATTATGAACCCTAATGGAATTGTAACATCTATGCTACTTCACAGAGCAAGTAAAGACTGGAAATAGAGTGGAAGCTTTGTACAATGTGTGAACCCAGCTAATATATGTAAAGAGCATTGTATTCCAACATGCATTGTAAAAATGCTACTTTATATTATTTAAAAAGATTGGGACTGTCAGCAGACTTGTTTCTCTTTGAATCAGGCCCTTTGCAATAAAATGAAACAAACTTAGCATAATCAATTTCTTCCTTGTTTGATTGTTTGATAAAGAGGTATCATAATCATAGGTGTTAGTTAAAAACTGAAGATACAGGTAAGCTAACATCTTGTAAAGCAACAGACCAAGACATAATCTTAGCTGTACATGTCAACTGCTTTGCATTTATTACAGTGCAATAAACAAAGTTGGCTGATCATTAAAAAAAGCTCCCTGGTGTTTCTTAGATATCTATGAGTATTTATTTTTAAAGTAGTTGTATATTGGAACACATACAGGAATAGTAGTTACATAAAGATTTCTTTTAAAAAAGCAGATCTTTTTTGATAGATGATGATGTGGAGCAAAAAAATAATTTGTTACACTTGTCAATTCTGTTAATGTTAAACGGGGAGAATAGCTGCTTAGGAAAATTTGCAGGGGATAAACAGATTTTTACAAGTGTCTCTGCTGTGTTTTATAGCTTTGTTAATCTTGTCACTTAAGTACATGAATTTGACAGATTCATTTTGTTTGGGATCAAGCATTAAATATTAGCTCTGAGAAAGTATGTTTATTAATGTGTATGCTGGAAAAATTAAAAAATGCTAATTAATACACTGGTACATTCAATGGCCACCCAGCAGTTCAGAAGCATGCAAATGCAAATAGATTAATAGGTACCATTTCGGTGGGAAGGTAATAATGTTCTATGCACCTTGGCAAATAGTCATGCTGGCCATGTGACCATGGAAATTGTCTTTGGACAAGGCTGGCTCCCTTGGCCAAGAAACAGAGATGAGCACTAAGCCCCAGAGTCAGACATGACTTACAAAGAAACCTTTTATCTTTTTTACATTCAATGTAATGAATAAGGTCATTACAAAGGCTTAGCAACTCTCCATTACTGTTTTCATGTGAAATAATGATCATTTGATTCACTTTGAACACAGTGAACACAGTATTGACATGTTAGAAGCTTAAGGACAATTTTTTTTTTTTTAAAGTGGGTAATGAATTAGAAAATAAAAATAAAAATCCAAAACTCAGCCAAAAATCACTATCCCATCTAAAAGACATAATTTCAGTTGGGAACTGTGAGAAGAATGACTATAATTATAATGTTGCTCAGAAAAACTGAACATGTTTGCCTACTCTCTTTCCCCATTTATTTATATTTTACATCCTCTCAAAAGCACAAAACACATTAATCACATCCTATGGAAACCAAGAAGAAATGGATTCTTGGATAATTTGTACTGGTCTTCAATACCCAATGAAAGGTCTGAAAAACAATGAAAAAACTGTGGAAATGTAAACAAATTATAAGATGCTGGATTAATAAATAAGAACTACACCTTTCCCTAAGAGGTACCATTTCAAATATATAAATAGTAGAAGTTTGAATGAGCTACTGTAAAATGTCAAAACATGCCTCCAGGGAAGAGAATTCTAGAATAAACTCTTTCTTGATAAACTGTTTTTCTATATATTGTTGTGTATTATATGAATGCACATGCTTATGGGAGTTCATACAGACTCAAATATTTGAAATACCACTAGCATATCGAAGAAGTATACTACGAATCATTCTGTAATACCCTGCCCAGGCTACTATGTCTAATCTGGAATTTAGCAATTGTACAGTATTCTGTAGAAACAATTGAACATGCTCTTCTATCTTGCTAGTTTTATACAGAACCTATAAATGTTTTAAGTACACTTCTGACTAGCAAAACAGGATGCAACAATCAACAGTATAAGCAATTTCTACTTTTTGACACCAACCCTGAAATAACACACAATAACATACAAGGTTGCCAGGTTCTGCATCATGGCATGCAAAATTGGACAAAGAATAATTAAAAGCAATCGAACATGCCTGAGTATGGATAACCTTAAATTACTCAGGCTTAGCACTGACCATTGGCTTTGGGGGTAAACATGCTATGTCAGCTATTCTACTACATTTTTCTCAGGCTGTAAGAGAAGTTTATGATTCTTAAATCCCCTTTGGATAATATTATTTTATTTATGAATGTGTGTGTTTGTGTCTGTGTCTGTGAGAAAGAGATAGATACAGTGGTGAGATTCAGCCAGTTCACACCACTTCGGCAGAACCGGTAGCTAATTTTTTGTTGCCCAGGCCCAGAATGGACTTCCGGAAGTGGCATCCACACAGAGAACTGGTTGTTCACATATTTGAATCCCACCACTGAAACCAAGTGATAATATTACAACAGCTAATGGAGAAACACACCTAGGAAAAGAAAGGCAGTTACTTGTATTAATATATAATCTTCACAGCAATATCAACCTGAGGGTAAGATATGTTCCCAAAGGTGCCTAACTAACTTGGCACAAAGAAACTTATCCATAGTAAGAGACATTGTTTGACATTTTGGTTTGCTTTTGAAAATGAAACATTAAATATTTGTAGTACATGGATGATTTTTCAACCTCACTGCAACTGACTTGGAAAGTTGTCAATCTGCTCACATCATTTCCTTATCACTCTGCATAGGACCAGAAAAGTTCCATTTCTTCATCCTATCCCACTGTTGCTAGCAGTTAAAATATATGGTCTTCTTACTGCCTTGTGATGTTTTCAGTAGATCTCCTAGCAATTATAGTTCACTTGCTCTGGGAAAAGAGACATTGCTTGTTTCTGTAGCTGCTCCGGGTTTATATTGCCTATAGGACACGCTGGTGTTTATCCTCTATTTTTGTTATGGGTCTGTCTGATGAGTCAGACTCTGAATTGGAAAAAACAGGACTTAAATGGTGAGTGCAGCTGTGCCATTAGTGTCTATCAAATATCTTGATCAGCTATTTCTGCAATTCCTAACTGGGCTGATGGGAACTGAAGTCAAAAACATCTAGAGAACAACAGTCTCTTTAGATCAATATATCTGAACTAAAATATCAGCAAAGAAATAATAGCTCCCAGCATACAGTAGCAAGAAAGCATTGAGTACCATATGTAGTAAGCTGTCAGTCCTTGTGTATACTGCTTATATTGGAAGAATTCCTTCAGCCTAATCAGAATTAAGAAGAATCAGAAAAATTCTGAGTCTTCAAAACCACAGAGTCCTACAGTAAGAAACATTGGTACAAATGTTGCTTTTTTTTTTGTAAGATGGGCTGCTGTACAAATTTGATTAATAAATAAACTTTAGTTTTTTTAAAAAAAATACAACATTGAACATTTTTAGAAATCATGAGGAGAATTCAACAGTTCTGTGATAAGCAAAGTAATATGGTTATCTTAGAGGAAGTTTCTTAAGACTGAGCTCATAAAGTTTAAAGTTTAACTGTGATGGACAGGAGTATGACATGTGGTGAGGTACCATTTAGTAAAAAGTTGGCAAACACTGAAATTATATTGATTGATACAAGAAAGTGATTATTCATAACATTCTACATTACTTCTAGATGCTACCATGATGCAAATAAATACCTGGATTGAAAGATAGTTTAAGGAGTCCCAACATATCTGCAAAATGGCAGATGAAGACATTGTTCTAGCCCAGTGGTGATGAACCTATGGCATGCGTGCCAGAGGTGGCACTCAGAGCCCTCTCTGTGGGCATGCGTGCCGTTGCCCCAGCCCCGCCTCCCCCCGCAACCCCCTCCTCACCAGCAGCCTACCCGGAGGAGAGGCTCCCCCAGGCACGGCCCACGTGGAGCAGCGCAGCCAAGCATATGGCAGCCGGGAAGCAGGGGCAAGACTCTGCCCTCGCACCCCATCACATGCAGATGATGCTGCGGGTTGCGGGCGGAGGGTGTGGCTGCCATGGTGCTGCAAGGCTGCCTGGGCGATCTGTGGTGAGTGGCCCTGCGGGCGGGTGGAGCGGGAGGCAGAGCGGGGGGCAGAGTGGGGATGGGCCGGGTAGCAGGCCGGTTTTTGGGCACTCAGTGTCTAAAAGGTTCACCATCACTGTTCTAGCCAGTTGCTACAAATTGCTTCTTTTATAGCAAAACCCTTTTTACATGAAAGAACCTTAATAAAATTGTATTTAAATAAAAGACTAAACAGCACCACCCAAAAAATAAATAAATGACATACCACAATCTGAACTCCCTCTGAATGTAATAATTTCCCCCTCCTTTCACATGAAGGGGTCTCAGGTAATGAATCTTTGACTCCTTAACAAGTCAGAGGCCTCTGTTTAGAAGAAGAGAGCCTAATCACAGACACTGAGATATTTTTCTTCGGTCAGATTTTGCAGGAAAATGCAAGTTATCTCACTTAATTCCCTGTCCTGCTGAAAACCTCTGTGCAGCAGAGAATAGTTATGTAAGTAAATCTAGATTAGCATAATTATTAATCATTCATCTTTTGTCCACTTATTTCCACTCCTGTAGGAAATTACCCACTACTCAAGTTCAAGTATGATAAGTGCTATTCTCCACAACAATCCATTAATCTCCAAACTTTCAAAAGGGCTCTTACATGCCTTTTGTGTTTCTACTTTCATGTAGCTGCTTGATCTAGATGCATCTCTAAGCAACTGAACACTTGCAGAGTATCCATGTGGAGGTTAGGGTATTAGGAATTATTTTATGGCAGGGAGATTTGCTGCTTGGTGAAGGTCCCCTTGTGATGAAGCCTAAGTATTTCAGCACTTTATTCAACCTTTGCATGTAATAGTTAACCATTTTCTTGACCTCCTTTTTGAGATCAGGATTAATTCCCTGCAGAGCATAATATTGTATGCTGGTTTTGACTTACGATATTATAGAAATATAATGAGTATCCCTGAAAGCTGAATTACATTTAAGGCAGAAAAAATAATAATAATAGGAATTGTACTGTTAGATCTCCAAAGCTGAGAAATGTCCCTCTGTGTTCAGTCAGTGACTTTAACATGAATCTCACTCTGCAGTTATATTTTGGTTAGATTGCATAACTAACATCTGAGCCATGTTGGACCATGCAACAGAAGCAGTTCTAATCTAATTATATGAGAGTATGATCTCTTCAGTATGAAGAAAGGCCTTAGGTGAATTTATTTTAATATTATTCAATTTGTTCAAGATATAGAATGTCTTTCCAAAGGGCACCAACGTGGTGTCTTCCTATTACTTGTTTGTTTGTTACTACTCAAACTTTAACTTTCTTGTTTTTAAAAACATTTTCTTCCTGACTGAGCTGCAGATCTGGCTCATGAGATGATCTGGGGAAAATTTTCCCAGAGCATTGTTTGCTGTTGTTATTTTTTGCTGTTACAGTTAGAGACTTTTAATAGGTTTTTGTGTTTTTTGCATTTCATAGTTTGCTTTGTTCTACTACATGCATTGTGACTTTTGTAGAATTTGTGCATTGCCTCTGGTACTTTTAGGTTAGGTGTCTTCTTTACAATTAGCATCTGTTTATACTGCTTTTGAAAGAAGATATTACCTATTGGCTCAGCTGATACAAAACCTGAATGCTTATGATCAGTTCCTTAACTTAACACAATGCCATCCAATTTCTGCAAAGGAAAGTGGAACATTTGGTAGGATTACAATCTCAATTCAAATAACATTATGAGACATCCAGAGAGTAATAATATATGACATTCTATTTACACCTGTTGCATCATATATCATATATGATATAATATTTGTCACGAGAAGATCTTACAATGGAGTCCTAAGCACGTTTATTGGGGCAGAAATCGCAAAATGGTTTAACTTACTTTTTAATTGCCTCTCGTGTGTATAATGACCCAAATAACGATCGCCTGATAATATACCTAATTTCATTTTATGTTTGTATAGTTTTGTACATAATTTGTCTTGTAAAAAAGTGACACTAGACTCTAAGGTCTAATATAAAAAATGTGAGGAGACTCATTAATCCCTGCTACTAAAAATTCTAAGAGCTGAATTTTGTTCTCTTAGGCATTTTTTTTAAAAAAACGTGATAAGTAGCTAATGTGGTAGAAATAAATAATAAGGTCAATAAGGTCAATGTGAAGTCCACACTGACCATTGTATACTTATATACATATTTACACATATTTGATATAATTATAGTATTTTGACTAAGAATCAAAATAATGCAAACTATCCTTAATTTCTAATTTTCATGTGTGCCTAATTAATCCTTTGTAACTTTCATTTTCTGAACTTGACCATCTATAACTTTTGATTGACACAATACCATTTTTTAAAAAAGTTTCCAAAATAATAGCCACAGTAGACTATTGCAAGAAAAAATAATCATCATTAGTGAGAGGCAGATTAAATGAATATCCAAGGAATATCAGAAATTAAGCATTGTATAGTGCCATGGAAAATGTATTTGGAACTTATTTTGCTGTAGGGAATTTTATGCATGAAGCAGTTGACTTAGATGAAAATCCAAAACACATTTAAGATAAATATTTAAACCAACTGGAGATCACAAATCTAATATAAAAAGCTAAATTATGCTAATTTTGTTGTCAGTGGAAATACAGTCACTGCTTATCATAGTCCCATTCAACTATTTGAATGTATATTTTAAAATATTAGCTAGAATGAGTATGTTCTTTATTATGTGTATCTGCAATTATTAATTTGGGTGGCTGATACTATATAACCTAGCATTAAATTTGACACCTTTTTCACTCATCCTATCATTGTATTAGATCAGTCTAAATATGTTTAGAAGATGATAACAGCGTACAAAATCTATGTTTATGAATTCAATTGTGCTGAGAAAAGAAACCCTAAATTACAGTATTATTCACTAAATTTTGGAGCACAGTTTCTTTGGAAGGGGAAGATATTTGTATGAAAGTGTCTGGTGGAAGAGACACTGAGAATGAGAATAAATGATAACCAAGTTTCTTTCTCAAATGAGGCCATGTAGTCTGGGAGTTGAGGAATTTCCATAGGATTCTATGGCACAACAAAATCCTTTTGTGCAATCCATATGCAGATACATTTTGCTTTAACTAAACAAGCATGCAAAACCTTATTTGAAGGGATTTGGGATGTAAAGGTTTTGTTTGTTTGTTTATTTACATGTTACATGTAATTATTGGATAAGGTCCATTTTTTTCCAAAGCAGTACTGTTTATGTATTAACATTATTGCTTTTGTGCATACATTAGTGCAGTGGTGGGATTCAAATATGTGAACAACCGGTTCTCTGTGTGGATGCTGCTTCTGGAAGTCCATTCTGGGCCTGGGCAACAAAAAACTAGCTACCGATTCTGCCAAACTGGTGCAAACCAGCTGAATCCCACCACTGCATTAGTGTCACTTCAGTTGTGCATGCATTTATGTTCTATCCTCTGTACACATACTGGATTTAGTGGTGAATAGAAAAGGCAACTCTTGACTTCCGGTTTGCCGACGTGACTGCTGTGGACGCTTGGAAGGCGACTCTGTTTTCCATGTCTGATTTTTCTTCGCTGGGGGACCCTGGAAAGGGTCAAAAGTCACCCTGTAGGGGCAACGAGCAAGGAGGGGACCCCCGCTCGATTCGGGGCAGCCTTTCAAACTGGCGGAGAAAAGACCGGACATAGCAATATGGCTTGTCATTAGGCTGCAGACAGCCGAAGTCAAATCTACTATCAAGCACTTTGAAAGCAACGCAGATGAAACTGGGTGAGATCTGATCTTCTCTTTACTCTAAGTACCTTCTTTACCTGTAAAGGCTGTTTGAAGTATCTTCCTGAGGAGAGAGGGAAGGGAATTTCTATCCCACCCTCTAAGAATAGCGGCGTCTGACTACCCAGGGGAATCAAAGCATTAAAAAGAACAACTTTAATCTAATTGGATTTATATGTTCCTGAAACCTGGGGACCAAAAATTTTCTTATTTCTGTTGGAGACTTTTGTTTTTATCTACAAAAAAGAAATAAAATTGGAAAAAGAATTAGAAAAATCCGGGACTTAAAAAACTCTAAATGGCATCGGTGACATCTTGTGGTGAAGCTTGGTATTGCAATTTGTTATTTCCTAAAAAGAGACTTGGCTCAAAGCCTAGACCACGGGTCGGCAACCCGCGGCTCCGGAGCCGCATGCGGCTCTTTGAGGCATTACCTGTGGCTCCGGAGCCTCCTCCGCCATTTTGGGGAGCGCATGCGCGCATGCGCGGGCGGGCGCGCGGGGGGTGTGCGCGTGGGGGGTGCGCATGCGCGAACGGGCGCGGGCGCATGTGCGAACGGGTGCGTATGCGTGAACGGGTGCGCATGCGCGAACGGGGGCCGCACGCATGCGCGGGTGCGCAGGCGCGCGCGCATGCGCGAACGGGCGCGGCTCCCAGGGTTTTTTTTTTTTAGGCCAAACGGGTCCGTGCGGCTCATTCGACGTTTCGGGTGGTCGACCCATGGCCTAGACCTTAGATAAGACCTTCTTGATCTTGGTACCATCTGTGAGAGACTTAGCTGTAAGAGAACAGCTGGGCAACAAAATTGGCCTACTTGAACTGTGAATGTAAACCTTTAATGACTTTTGCTTAACAAATAACTTTTACTAGAAAGACTATTTACAAATAACTGAAAGAAATGAATGAAAACCAGGAAAAGATTCTTTCTATGTTGAAAGCAATACATGAAACCATTCTTTTAGCTTGTGATAAAATAAGACCTAAAATATAAGATCAAGATGCCAGCTTAGATGCACAAAGCCAAATTTTGACTAAAACCAAAGAACCAATAATGCAGAAGATTACAGAAGAAGCGGGACAACCAAATATTGAGACAGAGGATTCAATTGACCAACAAATACAGCTAATGGAAAATCCAGAAAAGGAAGTGACAACATTGAAAATGGAAATGACTTTCTATATAAATCAGAAGAAATTTGAGAAAGAAGTAGAACAGATTGAATTGAAGACAAATATATTAGAGCAAACATGGGAACTGGAATAACAGGGAGACAATTTAACAAATACAAATGGGCTAGTCTTTCCAGAAAACTGGCAATCAAATGGTCTCCTTTAATTCAAATAGCATATATAAGAATAAAGGGAGATCTATTTGATGATTTAAACGCGCTGATATGGAAGCCTAGTTGGCAAAGGAAGAAAGCTAGAATAAGGTTGAAAAAACTGGGATTTTGACTCATTAGAGCGGGTTTTATATTGCCAATTAGAGGGTTAATGGGAGATGTTGAGATAAGGGGAATTTTGGTTATTAGATTTAAAATATTTGAAAACTAGTTGAAAATAAGGATTTTATTGGTTTAATATTTAAAAATTAGACTTAAAAGGGAAAAGAAAATTAAATATTATGAATATGTTTGATTTATTGATTAACCCAGGCAATATATATAGTGGTTTTGATTTATTAAAGGGGATATTGTGTTATTAAGTAGATGATTTAATATGGTGGGAAATAGATAACTCTTAGGAAATAGAGCAAGATTATATTCAAATAGATAAAATGTGTATTTTGGATATTATAGTTTGTTATGAAGTGAGATAAGGGAAATTTTGGTTACCCAAAGTCTGAAAATTATAAATATCAAAGATTAAATTGGAATATTGATAAGAAATTAAAAATTGAGGATATGGATTGTTTATGAAGATTGAATGTAATTAAGATATGCATAAGCTAAAAAATTATCGATAAATGTAATAATGATGTTGTTATTGAGTTGATATAATTAGAAATGTATCAACCTGATAATGAGATAGTAAATGTTAAGGGAAAAAGAGAAGAAATATTTGATGTTGTAACCTGAGATTTGCACTAAGACTTTGTTATTGAACTATTGATTAACCCAGTCACCACATTGCTTTTTAAATATTCAAATGTAAAATTGGAAAATTAATAAAATATTATAAAAAAAGAAAAAGAAAAGAAAAGGCAACTCTCGTGTTTTAACAGATTTTCCATTAAATTTAATGTTTTATTATATTACTGTATAGAAGCTACAAAATTGTTTCTATTACCTTTTCTTCCTCACTATGAGGTCACAGAGATCACAGTGCCAGACAAATATACCATCTTATAAAGGAAAGGCTCTTTTATCATTATTGTCAGCCATTGTGTATACCAAACCAAGAAAAGATCTCCAAAAGGTTAAAACTCCAAAATATTGCAAGCCTGATTGTGTCTGACTTCACCAACATCACCCTGCACTCCTGTAAAACTAAGGAGGTGTCTGTCCATTTCCTCTAATGGAACCCATTACTCTCCATGATTGACAGATATGCTGAGAGAGATGAACCAGGGTAAGATATAACTAGATCATTACTGGCACCCCGCAAAGGACAAACTAGCATGTGGCTAGAAGGATGGCAACACACCAGTTCTTCTCCGCCCTTATTGCATCTGCAGCCCTGCTTTGGTAACAAGAAAGATCTGGTTTGGTGATAAAGGGGTCATAGAGAACCTCTTACAGCGGTGCATGAAGAAATTTAAACAGCCTCAGTCACATAAAATTGCTCGATTCAAAGTTGGATGCTCACCTTGCTGCAGGTCCTGGGGAGATGCTGATGGCAAAGTCTTGCTCTGTTATCTGGGAACGGATTGAACCTGTTGGGTCTGAGGAAGGGCCAGGGTCCTCACGACTGGGAGCTTGGCCACCTGCTTTAAAAATCCATGCCCTTCCTGGCTAGTTAATGCTGCCCAAATGTATTCAAGTGGTGGTGAATTCTTCTTTGTGTGAGGGGATTGTTCCTTCACCTCTTAATGAAGCTTTGGTTCATCCTCTCCTGAAGAAACTACCATTGAACCCCATTATACTGCATAATTTTTACCCTTTCTTCAAGAAAATGGTAGAGAAAGTGGTTGTGCAATAGCTCCAAAAGGAAGCAGATTATCTGGACCCTTTTCCATCAAGATTCAGACCCAGGTCACATTTATGTCCTCTGGTGTGGGCAGGAAGGGGATAGGGCATCCTTGCCATTCTTGACATCTCTTGACTTTCAGTATAATCAACCATGGTATCCTTCCAGTGTTTGGCACATAGAAGTGATCTGAAGTATTTTGCACTTCAAAGATAATGCAATACAATGGCAACGAATCTTTCTGAAACAGTTTGACAGTGAGATATTCTGGTATAATCTTCCTTTGATGCTAATTGCTTGTCTTCTCCAGACTGGGAAATTCTAGCCTACCTTCCACTCCAGTCTGGTACTTTATGGCTCAGTTATCTCATGGCAACTTTCAACAATGAATGAGGTCAAAACCAACAGCAATGTTTGGATAAAACATGTACTGCTGTAAGAATAAAGCCACCCAAACTTTATCTCTTCCTGGCAATGAAATGAAACTACAAATACTGATTTGGAATCCAAGTCTCAAATTTAAATTGAGTCTTGCTGCATTCAGTTCTCAAATCTGAATCAAATTAAGGCTTTAATTTGAATTAAATCATGAATCAAAGCTTTTCCCAGTTTGTCTGAGAAGGAAAAAATGTAAAAATATGTTCAATCCCCTCATTTTATGGGGTGAATCTCAGATAGTATAAGTGAAGCGAGATAAGATTCTGTAAGGCAATTACAACTAGCAGTCATTTCTTACAAGATTCGGTTCATGTAAACTTACAATAAAATAGAAGTAGCTCTTCTGGTCTCTTTTCTGTGTGCTATACCTGGGAAGGTTGACATCAATCCTGTAAGACAATACAAATACAATACAAATACAAATCTCCCACTATTTCCCTTACAGTTAAGGAGAGTCCCATCTGAGCCTATTTCTCCAGTTGTTAGGCAGCTGCAGGCTGAGTACTCTTTTACCTGATCGATACCTAGGCAGCAACTCTTTGTCCCATTTCTCAAGGTCTTTCTCACTACCATTATGAGAACAGTTTTATATGACAAGAAAGCAAAAATGAAAAGTGGAACCACAAATGAGAGGCCAGGACAATTGTTTGGAAAAGGATGCTTTATCAGATACACAAAAGAAACTGGCTGAAATTTTAGAAATTAAAAGAGAAATACAAATGAATAACCTGGGAAATATTATCTTATTGGATCTGCAAAAGAGACTTGTTAAAAGTCTTGAAAAATCCATGTAACTGGATAAAGCAGAATGGAAAAGATTCAATTCTTATGACAATGTTTGATTGAATTAAAAAAATTAAGACTGTTAAAAGCAAAAGGAAGGAATATAAAGTTGGTTTATTTCATCAAGGTTAAAATATGACTCTTTGGGGGGGGGCAGTTGCACATTTTGGCAACCCTTTGGGGAGTTTTTCCTGACACTACGATTGAAAAGGATGTTTTATGGATTTGTTTATAGATAAGGGATGGGATATGAGATGAAAAATTATGGAAGATGAAGAATTATTAAATTTACTTATGCTTATGATGATGTGAGTCACTTCTATAATATTATATTCTTATAATATTCACCGTATTCATTCAACAGGATTTCTAGGTTATATTTTGCCAATCTAGCATTAAGATTACCCATAAATCAGGCAAGTTTTCCTTTTTAAACCACAGATTAAATTGACTATTGTGTTTTAAAACAAAGGAGGAGGAAATGCAACTGTTTTACTTCTAACCTATAATGCATCATTGCAAAAATAAAGTGGATGATTTTTATCTAGTGCTTGAGAACTAATTGCAGCAATTTATAGACATGAAGTCAGCACTTAGGTGTTATTCGTGCAGCTTCCTACTTTGCTACAGATGCAAGGCATTTCTGATTGACCTCAAGACCAGCACCATGTGTTTGAATTTACAATATAGTTGCTGTAGATCCCCTGGGAGCTTCAGCACAGATGCAAGCCTACTGCTTCATACCTCCAAAAACCTGCTCAGTCCTCACTGTGTGCAAAAGATGGCAGAGTAGCGCAGCAGAAATAATTCATGATCATGCACCAGAAAGCAAAAGGCATTACTTTGAGTCACTGAGACTGGAAGTGCATCACTTCTGACAGCCGACTCTAGTTTTGTGGCAGTTTTCAGGATTTATCTACAGTGCCGAATCTTCTTTGTAGATCCGGCAATATGCCCTGAAAATTTACAGTCCCTAAGCTGAGTGCCTGCAGAGCTGGCACGAAGAGCCATGTCAGCTTTACTGCAATTCTCTGAAGTGTATTTAATTATGCACTGAAGAATCAGCTAGACAATTACATCTATTTTGACCAATTAAAAGCACATTAAGCGCTAATGGGCATTATTTTTGTAATGAGCTATGTTGGATTGCCTTTAGACATTTTCAAAGCAGTGCCAAATATTCTGAATATTCTTAAGTTCCCATCATCTGAAAAATACCTTTCCACAGCAATGTATATTCATATTTCCTTACTTTGTGAATTGTACCGATGGACACTCTATGGATTGAGTTTGTTACTACTAAATTCTGCCCTGTATTGCATAAAGACTCAGTTATGATGAAAAGGGCTACAGGTAATCCTCACTTAACAAGCAGTTGTTTTACAACCTTTCAGCCATGGAATGGGTGCTTTAATGGCCTGCAAAGCCATCCTAAATGGTTGTGCCACCCCTTATGGACACATGACACGCTTGTTAGGTGGGTCAGCCCATGGTGGCTGCTCTGCAATCACATGAATGCAGTTTGCAATGGGTTTTGCATGTTTCCAGTATTTTTTTGCCAGTTTCCAGCAAAAAAAAAAAGCCTCTTCAGATGAATGAGTTTTCTTAACAACTGTGACATTCATTCAACAACTGCTGCAAAAAAGTCTGGAAAATGGCTTCTGGTAATGTGGGTGCCTTGATTTTTAACCATAATTTGAGGCTTAATTACAGTTGTAAGTCAGGGACTACCTTCGATTGGGTTTGCAAAGAAAAAGATTTTTCCTAGTATTTTTTATTTCCATTTTATTTCAATGAAGGCAAATATATCTGTCCCAGGATTATGGTGCAGGAATCAACCTGCGTCGGTCAGTGAGGTCAGAGGTTTAGTCTTCCGAGCTTTCGGCCTCATGCTGAATGTGTGAGAGAGAACGTCTCATCACTTGGTGAGAGAGAAGTTCCCAGAGGATGGGCTTCAACATAAGTCCGAAAACTCGGAAGACTAAACCTCTGGTCCCAGTGACTGACCCAGATTGGATCCTGCAACATTGTATTATACCCTGTACAGCCCATTCTTCTGTAACATCTATTAGCGTGCAATGCTTTCATGTGGTTGGAAACCATCTTAGAAGGCTGGGTGGAGGGGATGCACCTGCTCCTTTCCAAGACAATTCATGAATTCACAGGAAATCTACCTATGAAGAAACCAACAGGAAGAAAACTAACCAATACACACAGAAAAGAACATGGAAAGTTAAAGAGAAAACTCAGGGAGATAAAAAAAAAACAACCCATAGCAAGAAGAGACAGTTGACCTGCAAATACTAAAATTGCTGATTGCTCCCCCTTTCTAGTTTGTTGTTGTTGTTAGTTGCGAAGTCATGTCCGACCCATCGCGACCCCATGGACAACGTTCCTCCAGGCCTTCCTGTCCTCTACCATCTTCTGGAGTCCATTTAAGCTCACGCCTACTGCTTCAGTGACTCCATCCAGCCACCTCATTCTCTGTCGTCCCCTTCTTCTATTGCCCTCAATCTTTCCCAGCATTAGGCTCTTCTCCAGGGAGTCCTTCCTTCTCATTAGGTGGCCAAAGTACTTGAGTTTCAACTTCAGAATCTGGCCTTCTAAAGAGCAGTCAGGGTTGATCTCCTCTAGGACTGACCGGTTTGATCACCTTGCAGTCCAGGGGACTCGCAGGAGTCTTCTCCAGCACCATAGTTCAAAGGCCTCAATTCTTTGTAGGTAAATCCAAAGCAAAACATATGCAGACCCCCCTCCCCTGTCTTTCTTAGCACAGATGTAGATACAGTTAATCCACAACTTATAACTTAGTCATAAGTTGTGGCAGCCGTTAAGAGGGTCACTGCTTGATTGTTCCCAATTTCATGGTCTTTTTTCGCAGGGTCATTTAACAAATGCCCAGTTGTAAAGAAATACTATGGTTGTTAAGTGAACCCATTATACCCAATGGGCATTGTTTGCTGGAAACTAGAAAAAAATGACAGTTTCCTATAAAAAAGTCACCAACCATGGTCACTTGACCATAGGACACTGCAAATGGCCATAAACATGCAATAATGGTTGCCAAGCACACAAAATGCAATGATGTCACTACAGGTGTATGTATTTCAGAACATCAAAACTATGTTGTAAGTAGCTCTGGAGAGGTCCGTCGTAACATACTGGTTGTAGGCCAAGGACTGCTTGTATAAAATTACAGAAGATTACTATCACAGAAGAAAATACAAATATCTTCTGTGGCTATTTTAAACAAAAAGTTGAAAGGAATTTCAGAACCCAAGCTTTGCATGCATTCCCGACCATGCTATTCTTTCCAAACCAATGATTTTTTTAAAAAATACATCATGGAAAGGATCCAGGCCTGACGTGTGTCTGTCTTTCAGTAGATCTGAAAACCAAACAGGATGAGGCTAAATTTGTCGTGAGTGAAGAAGCAGGTGAAAGAAAGCTTAGGTCTGTAATTAGCTGCATTTGTCTGAGAGATTTGGAAGAAAAAATGTCCATCTAAATTCCACCAGTCATGCATCCTTATTGGGAAAAGTAGTGGAGCAGCAGCTCAAAATGTTGCAGACCCTTTCAGTCTAATTGCAACTTTAGAAATTACACTTTCAGGCCTTCCTCCTGGTCACATGACGTTGAATAGTGCTGCTGTTGAGAAGTTGAAAATAATTACATAAATCATCAGGGGTCTTCAAACGTGGCCCTTTTATGACTTGTGGACTTCAACTCCCAGAATTCCTCAGCCAGGCATGCTGGCTGAGGAATTCTGGGAGTTGGAAGTCCACAAGTCATAAAAGGGCCACGTTTGAAGACCCCTGACACAGATCAAGCTCTGAATGCTTTTCCTCAGTTTTTTTTTTTTTAATACCGTAAGACAGTCATGTCCAACCAGCAGCCTGGGAGTCACATGCAGCGGTGGATGGCTAATGCTGCGGTCCCACAAGATATAATAAAAATATGAAAAAATAAAGGAAGCTTGTTATTTATATACCTTAATTATATATTTTATATGTGGCCCAAGACAATTCCTTTTCCCTCAATACGGCTCAGGCAAGTCAAAAGATCGGACACCCCATGCTATGCAGCATTTCTTCTTTATCAGACTGAGATGTAAGAGTCATACAGCAGAGATTCAAGCAAAACCTACACCTAATAATCATATGATACATCAAACAAAGAGTGAGTACTTTTCTTTTGGAAAAATATGCCAGTAGCTGCCCTAAAAGTAATGGGACTAGACTGCTGTTAACACGACTTTCTTCACAGGATATCTCTTGAAATCATTCTGCCAGAATGAAATTTGCCCTAGAGCAAATGTTCTTCCAAGTGCCAGTAGAAATATATTAATGGGCTGACAGATCAGGTGCTCTGCCATTACCTGTCAACATAAGGTTTTCAAAGAATTTATCACTCTCTTTTGTTCAGTTTTGAACAGAAAGTATTTGTTCATTTGTGGAGGTTTATACAATCAGGCAAACTGAACAATGTCCATTTCTTCTGCTATATTGGCATCTAGTATGAACTGGAATCACAAAACACACAAAATGTAGATCAGCGTGCAAACTCTGGCCTTTCAAATATGGGTCCTGTTATAGTTTGCATTGTAACCTCATTCAGCCATCACTACCACCCCTTTATTTCCTACCTCCTCTGGACATCTGTGTTCTATCATTTATTTGTAGTTAAGTTGCTGGCTGACAGTGCTAGAAATATGTTGCTTTACAAATTCACGTGACTAGTATGCAAATCAAATCTGTCATTCCTTTTCCCTTTTCTTGAATTTCCTAGCATTTTCAATTATTTTTTTTAAGAAAGAGAGAAAAAGTAAGAAAAGTGAAAAAAAAAGAAATAAGCATAGATTGTCGCTCTGAAGTATATGCAGAATTATTAAAAACTCAGTGATTACATTTTTTTTGTTTATTCCTGCTGAAAGATCATTGATAACAACTTGGCAGTACCATTGCTTTCAATTATTATTTTTAAAATATGTTTAGCTTTAGGCTGCAGAAGGGAGCCATAAATCATGAACTATGAACTATGGATCTTTAGTATTTTATTTTTGCAAATCCTAGTACACCCAAGCCTGATATATAGCATGGAGATTAATGTGCAGATAGGAACTTAATTATTCGTTGCTCGTTTCACAACTATTTCAGCATGCATTCATTGATCAGAAAAGATGTGTGCAAATCTTTGGGAGAATAATTATTTAGATTCAAGCAAAGCATCCTATACAGCAGCTTATCAAAGAAGGTCAGATATGTCTTGGTGAGGCACTTTACTGCATGAAAGCAGTACGGCATGATTTCACAAGGTGAAGTACCTCATAGAGGAGGATTGCCAGCAATCTGCATATCCCAGTGGAACCTTTTTTTTCTCCAAATGCAGAGTAATATGGAAATAGGAATGCAATAATAAAGGGAGTAAACTAATCCGCTCATCCTTGTTAAAGTATAAGCTACTCTCCATTCCTTTTCAATTGCTTATGTCCCAATAAAACAATATAATGGAGGTATAAGTGGCTGGTTTCCATTTAACAGGAAATTTCAAATTTAGACCTGTTTTCAGATCATAATTTTCTACAAAAAGTCTATCACATTTTATAGCTTTTTATAAAACACAGATATTGAGGCTACACATTCTCCTAGTAGGGGAGCTACATTTTTTTTTGAAAATCTACAGAATTATGTTTTCATTTCAGCAACAATTTTATTCCAAATGTAGTCTCATAAGAGCATTACTATCAGCCCTACAAAATAGACCAGGAAACTGACTCCATAGGATGACCAGATTTCTACTTTATTGTGTGACTCCTACTAACATAATATTGAAAGTTTGCTGTGTTGTCCATCTGTCCCTCTTAAGCCCAAAGGAGTCACAGGGGAGCTATTCTCTTTCTAATAATTTTCCATCCACCCATGATTGTCCTAATATTTTCTGGTAGTCTTCTCTGAGATCATCTTCATGGCTTTCCACAATGACTCTACAGAAACATTAATTTTTAATTCCTCATCTAATGATCCTTGGGATGGAATTCCTCTTCTTCTTTGTCCTCCTCTTTTTTTCCCAGCTGGACTTGATTTTCACAGAGTTGTGAGTATTTCAAATATCTCTTTCTAGGTCAGTTTCTGGCAGTTCTGAATTGAATTTTTTTTCTGCCATTATGCACTTTGCAGTTACCATTTCAATTAATCCAATTTAGAGAGATCATTTTTAAATCTTCACAATTTTTTTTTTGTTTATGTCAATTCCAACCTAATTCCAAGTCATACCAAGGATAATCTCAATTCAGATCTCCTATACATTGTTGATGGGTTTGTCTGCTTGTTTGCTATTTGTTTCTCAGAAGACTCTATTTTTACTTCACCAAGAACAAAGATAACAGTAGATTGGGCTTTTCTCAAGATCTTGATAGAACATGATGATTGTGTTTGTACGCCTGCACAGTGAGATGAGATAAAATCAAATTTCCCAGATAAAAGTCAATTTTAAAACAAGTATCTTCACTGTTTTTCAGAAACCTCTAGAAGCTACAGATTTGCTACCTTAAATGTCAAGCAACTCAGATCCTTCATATTGAGAGCAGATGCTCTTAAAATCTCAGTTCTGACTTTTGTCCATGACAGCAATTCTTTTCGAAATGTAGCTTCCCTGCTTCGCTCATGAGCAAAATCCATGTCCTCGGCAGACTAACTAAAACAACAGCCGTAGGAATAAAAGAAACTGATTTTGTCAAATATTTTTCTTTGCCTATTGAAATTTCTCTACTCAGAGATGAATCAGCTGTTGTATTATGCAGGGATTCAGTATGGGTCCCTCTATGCTGAGCTAAGGTAGTTCTCAATTTTTCAAAACCCCTTTCTCTGAATGAGCAATTACATATTCAGCAGTCCTAACAGAATTTTAATTTGACCATGGCAGCTAAATGTGTTAATGGCAGCAGTATCTATACATATGTTTGCAACACCCAATTCAGAATAATTAAATCATAGTCAGTGAAGACTGACAGTCCTCAGGGATTTATAGCGTAGAAGGGAATGAGAACAGACAAGCTGATTGTTCAGACAATTATTTGAACTAACAACTGTTGATTAGGATGTTGAATGCAAATGAAAGGAATGGGGGAAGAATTCATTCCCAAGTCATGTGCCTTTTCAGAGTTATTTTTATGGTCAAGTAACCCTATTTTTAAGTTTAAAGTTGATGTAAAATGCTAGATTAGCTCAGTTTTGAGCTGCAGAAAGTAAAATGCTTACATAAACTCAGAAACACCCCCAAATTTATTTTTAGTTTGCTTTATTGGTGTCTATTCATACAACAGAGGAAAGGAAGCTTAACAAGTTACAGAAATATGGTATTGCCTTGCACCACTGTGGGTTGATGTCTTCTCAAAAAACTTTTACACTATCTTTAAAAAAAAATCCTCAAGGGAATGCTTTAATTCTTGAATTGTTCATCATTTGCAGCTTCTTTTCCTTCTCTGTGTCTCTCTCTTCCCTTTCCACATTTTCTATCTGTAAGTAACAACAGTTGCAACTATATTAGTAGCCTGATCATCATTATGCATTCTCCACAGTGCTCTCAATCATGGTAGAAAATAGTAGCTCACAAAGGAAAAAGTTGGGGAGAAAATTCTGCGATGTGGTCTTTTTCTTTTTCTGGGGTAAAGTTGAAAAGAAAAAGAAAAATCTCACAACATTCTACTTGGTAAAATTCTGAGTCTGGTTCCCAAGGTCAGATGGTTACTTCCCACTTTCCTAGCAAAATATAGCAGTCTGAAGAACAGGTAATTGGGAAAAACTCTCGTATTGTGTTAAAGCTTTATTTCATCCATTCTGTCTGTGAGCCAATAGATGTGCTGGATGTCATATTAAATTCAAACCAATATCCTGCTATACATCATTGGGAGATTTAAAACTAAATTCAAATGAAGTGCCAAGGCTATGCATTGCTAGTATCATGTTAAACTTGTGCTCGGACTCATTCATATTTACTGGCAGAGTAGCTTCCATCTAAGTCAAGGGTCTTCAAACTTGGCAACTTTAAGACTTGTGGACTTCAACTCCCAGAATTCCTCAGCCAGCCGTGGCTGGTTGAGGAATTCTGGGACTCAAAGTTCACAAGTCTTAAAGTTGCCAAGTTTGAAGACCCCTGATCTAAGTCATAAATCACTTCAATGTTTATGTTGCATACTTTAGCTTGACACATAGTGTCACGCAACTTCATGGAGTACTATTTGTTTCATATTCCCTCTATAAGATTAAAATATAACTACAAATTAATTGATGGAACCAATATTCTGCATTCTTATATTAACTAAGAAATAAATTAAATTAGCCCCCTTGTTCTACTGTTTGTTACAAATGTTTAATTTTATCCAAGTTTATTTATTGTGCGTTTTCCAGTCAACTATCTGATATATTTGATGTATATATTTTTAAGCAAAGAATGAAAACAAGCTGAACACTTCCACACTCATATAATGATGGAGAAAGGATAAAATGAACTTCAGAATTAAGTATCTGGCTAGAAATAGCTAAAGGTATTGATTAGTGTAAATGAAAGAACACATAGCTGTCTTTAGCCAGCTAATTAATTTATCCATGTTTATTTACTGTGTATGTGTTTTCTAACCAACTGTTTGGTATATTTGATGTATATATTATCATAAGAACTAAAGCAACTCTAGACCTCAAGAAAGGGGTGTCTTTCTGGTCTTTCCAGCTGGCATAAAAGAAAAGAGAAAATGTTACCCATGTACTGTTCATTTCCTGAAGGAGCACAGCTTAATAATGAAATCAATAGAATGTAAATAACATTTAGCCTTTCTGTTATTTTTAGATAGGTGGTATACCATTTCTCCAAAGACTCTACACAAGTAAATTGCATGCCTTCCTTTCTCCTTTCTTTTGTGGCTTTCCTCATAAAGTAAGGAGGTTAGACTGACAGATTTTGATCGCTCTTGCATTACCTTTCCTGTCTCAGGATGGAGTTGAACAAGGACTTCCTGATTCTACTCCAAAATCTTAACAACTGTGCTACCTTGACTCACTCACTCACTCACTCACTCATTCACTCACTCATTTATTTATAATATTTAAAACATATAGCCACCCATTTTACAACCAACTCAGGGTAACTCCCAATCAAAAAATAAACAGTATAAAGGCCATATTAAAACTATTAAACTAAACATATTAAAAACCTTTACTTTACTTTACTTTACTTCCCTTCACTTCACTCACCAAGATCCTATATGGACTCTCCCCAGCCTTTATATTCTTCATGCCATGTCCAAAACTTAGAGGACTGATGGGTCAATTTCCATTCCTTCCCTGGCAAATCCAAATAAAATAAAAGGCATTTCTTGTTAGTATAGTTAACAGCTTATTAATATTTTCTGAGACACTTTTGCATAAATACAAATGGTTAAAACAGAAACCCTGATATAGTTATCCTTGACCTCTTTTATAATCCAGCAAGAATAATATTAAAGCTATTACAAATCAAATTCTCTATAAAACAAGTATTTAGGCTATGGTCCATTTGAGGCTTTACATTCTATGGTTATATAGCCCCCAGTATTTATAGTCTTGAATTATATTATAAAGGTTGACCAGATCATTATTTCCCAGGGTATTTTTCTCAACCCCTAATGGCTTAGATGAAACAAAAAAGTTGGATGGCGAGGATTTCCAAACCTACTAAGGAAAATATGAAATGAAGGAGAGAGGATGAATGAGGAACCAATATTTATTTCAGTTTGCAAATCTTTTCTATGTATGCTATCTGTTTCTATCTATGTAACTTAGGGTATATTCACAGAACCATATTTTTCATGTGATTAGCAATCAAAGGATGGCAAAATTAATAAGCTTTAACAAGTAAGTTTTAACAAGTATGTTGACAACACTGTTGACTTAATAAGTATGTTGTCAATGGTTGGCTTCTATTCAAAGTATTCCAGATTAAGTGTCCTCTTTTGTATAGGAACAGATGTGAAACATAAAGACTATCACTCATAAGGAACAATGAAGAAAACACTTTCTCCCTCCCAAAAAGAACAATGGGTGGCAGAAACCAAATCATTATTTAAAAATGTATGCTGTAAGGATGGATGGATGGATGGATGGATGACTATGGTTCCGACAGATAGATGACATTTCCCCTACTTTGTCTTTATATGGGTAACCTTGTGGAAGTCTTTGTTTATTCTTGAAGAGATAGAACTGAAATAGTAACCTTCATCTAGCTAATCAGGATCAAAGGTATGAAAAGAAATGGTTGATCAGCTGTTCCCCTGGGGCCACTGAGGAACAATAATATTTCTCAGCTTCTACCTGGCACCTGAATCATGGTCAGTTTAAAAAAACAGTTAACAGAAGTATTTGAAATCCTAAAAATAAACTACCATTAACTAAAATTCAATTTAATCCAGTTCCTGTCCAGGTAAAGAAATAAAATGCAAATGTTTATTATATGGGTTAGCATTCCATTATATCTTCTTTCTAAGCTATTAACTTTCTCCTTAAGCAATATTTAAAGAAAAATTTGGATCCATCCTCAAGCCACCAATGCAGGGATTCTAAGGAAAGCAAGAAAATAACTACATTCTGATAATTATTTATCAGGGTTAGGGGTTAGGGTTAGGGGTTAGGTCTATGTGTTCAGGAAACATTCTTAACATTTATTAACTTCTTCTAAGAATAACGTGGTGACTTTTAATGGCAGGGAATGCACTGATAATCCTCAGTGCATCTAATATGCAAAGGAATGAATAAAACCTGACATTTTTGCTTGTGTAGAATCCTAGAGTCATACAGTTGCAAAGCTATTTAGACTATTTCAGTCTAACCTACAGCTCACTGCAGGAAGCCAAATGGAACCATCTTCCAATTAAATGCAGCCAGTGAAGGGGAGCTCACCACCTACCCAAGTAATTAGTTCCACAGTGTAAATATTCTTGTTTAAAAGAAATAGCCTTTCTATAACTTAAAATCTATTATTCCATGCCTGTGGAATGTGGAATGAGAAGAAACAGGTCAAAATTTACTTCTTCACATTTTGTTTTCAGATATGTATCCCTCACTCATCTTTTTTCAAGGCTAAATATGTCTTTTACTCTCTCTTCATAGGACTATTTCTTAATTTTAAAGTAGAGTCCCCAGAACTAAAACAATATTCAAAGTGGGGACTAACCAAAATAAAATAGAATGTATATAGACATGAAATCTACAGAATGTTGATTCAACCAAGAAGTGTATTTGCCTTTTTTTTTGCAGTTACACTACACTGCTGGCCCTCAATGACATTTGAAAGATATATTTCCTATGCTTTATTATTAAGACAGGTGTCCCCCATCCTTGTTGTTGTTGTTAGTTGCGAAGTCGTGTCCGACCCATCGCGACCCCATGGACAACATTCCCCCAGGCCTTCCTGTCCTCTACCGTCCCCCATCCTATAAGTATTATTTTTATTTCATACCTGAGTATCCTTCTGCCCAAAACGTATTAGCACAATTCCCATTAAGAACTGCTACACAAATCTTGTTTCAGAGACATGTCTGTTTGTGTGAGGGAGAAAGTTTATAGATCCCTAATCTAATATCTTGGCTGGGCCTGCTGAAATATCTTGGAAAAATTGTAGCCCACACCATTGCAGTTATGATTGATTGATTGGATGTATGTCCTTCCTGTCTTTTGTTCAGTAGCTCAAGGAGGCATGCATATTGCTCCAGGATTGGGAAGAAACAGACTATATTGTTTAAAGTTCTTTTTTAAATAATGTGTACTATAAACAGATATAAATAACACCATAGTAAATACTGTTCACACTCAGATGACAACAACAGAAGTAGAAAAGACAATAGAATAGTACAACATTCATAAACATAACAAAAGCAGAAAATATGTTACCATACTAAGGACCATATAAAAGCTAATAATTAAAGTTAACAAAAATGTCTGCATTAGACAAAACCGCCCACAAATCATCATGGATCATAAAAGAATAGATGCTCTCAACCTCTAATGATTAAAAAAAAGCGCTAAAACATAGGCTGTATTAAGGAAAACCTCTCATTATAATTTATGTTTCTACTCTCCTCCAACCAGTTAAATGTGAAGCCAAGGCTAGATTCCAACCTTTTTACATCTCTGATTAAGTGTCCTACTTAATTCTTCCATGAGTGGGCTATAACTTAATAGGTGGCAAAACTTAGTAACTCTTTATCTGACTATATGTACATCACCAGGAACTGACAATAAGGCTAATTTAAGACTCCTGGTTGCCTCTTTTTCAATAATTCTATTGCACACCTTAAAAAACGCACTTCAGAAA
This sequence comes from Azemiops feae, assembly GCA_023970755.1. Classification (NCBI taxonomy): domain Eukaryota; kingdom Metazoa; phylum Chordata; class Lepidosauria; order Squamata; family Viperidae; genus Azemiops; species Azemiops feae. Next base: position 245,371 of record JALGBA010004189.1, on the reverse strand, counting down.
CTTTTATATGATTATTGCTACTGTAAATGAGAATAGGTACCAATCTCTCCAACAAAGATTACTCTTCCTTTAGCAATATATTGCATTCTGGTGGGCATCAAATATCACCTGTGAATAATTTTAAGGTTAACTTCCCTAATTCTGACAGATATACATATGAGAAAATTGATGCGCTATATCCTATTCGTTGTCATCAAGAGACATTATTCTTCCAAATCTTTCAGATGCAGTAACACTTTTACATGCCAATAGTGTTCTTCTTGATCCATGATTCCCTTCCCCCTTTTTTTAATAATGTACTTTGTTTTGCCAAAAATTACCATTAAATTCTGACATATCTGTTAACAATAGTTGAAATATATAGTTGTATTAATTACAGCTGCTCCCCAACTATGACAAATTTAAATTACTAAGGCTATTATAGATTTTTTAATCAATACGGAATAATTAATTTTAAAAGTCTTATAGATAGCTTTAGATAGATTCACCCAAAGTTCTCTTGGTTGACAATGTTATTTATTTCTTTATATCCTGCCTTTATTATTTTTACAGATAACTCCAGGTGTCCAACATGTCCAACATACCTTCTCCTCCTATATTTCCCACAACAACAATCTTGTGAGGTGGGTTGGGTTGAGAGAGTGTGACTGGCCCAAAGTGATAAAAGTCTATAATTCTCTTTTTTTAACTGCTGAACAAATGAAAACAAAAGATTATAATTTTTGCAAATTTATCTGAATTCCTACATAAGAAGCAAAAACAATTCTATTCAAAACTGCGTTCAGGGATTTTTCGGTCTTTGCAAGGGAAAAAAGTATAGCATCAGCAAATAAAACTGCTTTCTCCCTTATTTTTAATTGTAATCTGTGATTATTATCATTCAACCAGATTTTATTTGCCAGCATAAAACTGAAAATAAGAAAAGTCGTGTAATAGTAGACTATTCTGCTTAAAGCCTCTGTTTTCATTAAACCCCCTTATTACTCAACCATTCACTGTAATCTTTACCTAATTCTGGTTATACAGTTGAATCATGAATGATTGCAAATAGCATCTGTAGCATCGTATATTATATTATAAGAATGCTAAGTCCTTAATTGTATTTAGAACCTTCTTACGTTTAAGCAAATAAAGCTGAATTCAGTGTCTTCATGTGCAGAACTGGGGACTGAAGTGCCAAGATCAAATATGCCTATGTAAAGTTATATATTTTCTATATTTTCTTCATTTCACAAGTCTGGGAAAGTGCCTGAAGGGGGCATATATGTTCCTTAATTTTTAGGCTGGGTGGCTCAGCTTTTCTGCGGCATTATTCCTTTGGCGGCTCTTAAAAAAAAAAGATAATGCTGATTATGGTACATTTCTCTGAAGAAACTAGAATGCCACAGTTGAAAAACTTGCTCTCTGCCCCTGCCTGACCATCCTGAAAACCAATTTCATAATTACAGCTGAGGAAGGAAATTGGAACAATTTACATAAGAGGAAAGGAGGGAAGATTATTACAGCTAGGCAAAATTAACTGTTTGGCTGTGCAGGGTACAAAAGAATAAAAACTAGTAATCTCCTCATTAAAGCATTCTGGCACAATCAAGTGTAGGAAAAAAAAAATTCCAGCCAGCTGAATGGAATTCATTGGTATCATATCATTGGTATCATATCTTCACAGTAGAGCCAAACAGGTTTATGGTTTTGGAGAACGTGCTTTTCATTCTGCATATTTTCTACTATATTCCCCTTGTCCATGTGCGCGCACACACACACACACACACACACACACGCATGCATGCATGCATACATGCACACAGCAAAAAAAAAGAATCAAATTCTAGAATGAGAACTTTATGAGTTTAGGGAAGCAAATGGAATTAGCATTGCATTTTGGCATTTTGGTGCTGGAATTTAAGACAAGATTTTAAGGCTCGTGGAATACATTCAAGAAATGCTAATAGAACAATGCTTATCAATTAATTGACAAAGTTAGCCAAATATTTCAGGGGAGATGAGTATTTTTCATTTGAAAATGGAAGCTCCTGTTAAAAGGATGAGCTTTTTGAGAGGAAAGTAATTGCAGTTATGATATATTGTTTATCAGGAGTAAATTCTTTTGAATGTAATGAGAATTATTCCTTAGCAAAGGGCTGAAAATGGCAGAACAAAAATGTCTCTGAGTCTAGCGCCATTCCTTGGGGTGCCAGAGAATCTTATAAGCCTTAAATAACTGTGTTTTGATCTAAACAAATGGTGCATAGAGGCCACTAAGCACAAATTCTTGGTAGTTTTTATTTGTACATTTTATCATAAAATTTAAATGGGTCCATCCATCATTGGTTAATGTACCCTTTAGAGATAACATTTTATAGGTGATCTCTTTAAGTTATAATAATATTTTTATGAGTGGCCCTATTGTTCATTTTTATCTTCAGAACAAACCTGAAACAATATCTCCATTTCACCTCTGGCATCAGAGGCAGTCACAGAGTTCCGTTTATTGTTTTCAGTATAAATAGCATTTTCTTTTAAGGTAGTTTTAGCTTCAATAGCAGTGCCCAGCCACTGAAAACTGCAGTGCCGGCTAGGTTATTAAACCAATCATCTACCTCCAGAGCCTATTACTGTGAGGAGAGCAGCTGGCGTAATATAGATCTAGTACTAGAAGTATGAAATACAATTTTGCAAGGCAGGCTTGGTTTACTACATTGGATCATTGGCAGGAGAAAGGATACAGAGCTTGCCTCCTATTTATTGGAAAATTACTATGGGTAATTTCCAGTTTAGCTTGTACCCAATATATCCCCAGTCAGTCCTTATATCCAGATAAAAGCAAATACACACGCCACTCACTTCAGATAGCAAAAATATAGCTTGCTGTTTATTTAGTAAAGAAAAAGTTAACTGGCAAAATGGGGCAAACGGCAGTTCAAAACAGGGAGAGAAAGAGATGGAGATGAATAACAGCAGGAGATAAAAGGACAGAGAACTTAATATTAACACTGTATATTATCTATATATCAAAAGACACAGAATTTTGCAGTGACTGGAAACAACATTGTGGGCAATTAATATAGACAACTCCAAAGGGAGGGATCTTTGTTTTTTTCCCCACTTTTAACCCCTTTATGTACATAACAGTAGCAAAATAGAGAGGGAAAGTAAGACACCAAGTGATCCTTCCTCTCTTCTCCACTATGAAAGAAACAGATCTGTATAGGATGATGGATCCCAATGTTATTAGCTGTGCAGGGAAGATAATGATGCAGTTTCTAATCCATATGCTACCTAGATGATTTCTGGCAGTGTAACGACTTCCCTTTTCATCAGAAAAGAATGGAATAATTAATCAGCCAGAGGGTGAGATTGCATGAAGCCATTGGATAAGAGAAATACCAAGTACTTTCTTCTTAAATATATACTTACAAGAGTTTGACTTGTGAACCTGGGATAAGCTGTTTTGCCATGATTCTTCGATAACATATAGATTTTAAAGATCTGTATAGAGAGATGGGTTATTGTGGTGCATTTATGGACAAGTAATTGCAATGCTACCTTACTGTTTCTCTCTCTAGGAATATGTCAATGATGGAGTTTTGAGGGGTAACCAGCAGGCAAGAATTTATATCATATTTATGAATAATGCAGTTGCCTCTTTTGATAGCAGTGTTCCAATATCTAAGGGACTGCCTCAAAGAAGAGGGGGTCAATCTATTCTTTAAAGCACCTGTAGGCAGGACAAGAAGCAATGGTTGGAAACTAATCAAGGAGAGAAGCAACCTAGAACTACAATTTCCTGAGAACAGGAAATTGTGAGAACAATTAATCAGTGGAACAACCTGCCTCCAGAAGGGCTGAATGCTCCATCACTGGAGTTTTTTAAGAAGAGATTGGACAGCCATTTGTCTGAAATGCTATAGGGTTTCCTGCCTGAGCAGGGGGTTGGACTAGAACATTTCCAAGGTTCCTTCCAACTCTGTTATTCTGTTCTGTTCTTTTGTGCATTTGTACATATTCATACTTACCAATTTTATAGTCTTCCTATGCCAACCTTTATTCTTCAATAGTTCTGGTGTACAAAGGTAAAATGACTTATTATTAGTAAAAGATAAGACTGAAATGAAAGGGATTATAGCTGTATGTAGGACAGTATCTTCTTAAAATTTATCAAGCCCTTAATGCAAGCTATTCATGAGCTATTCACTAGTACTGTATCTAGAATGAGGTTTGTTCATATTTCTCATCCAGCCATTCCAAAATCATTCATACTAATAATGATTTATTCCCTGAACATGGATAGCTCCTAGGCATGGATTTGGATCACAGGGGCTTCTATATGACATAAAACTTCTATTCCAGCATTATGAATTATCAGAGGTCAGAAACCTACAGAGAACTCTTTTTTCTAGTGAGCTGTGAGTTATGCACCCAAAAGGGAATGGATCATATTCAGTATTCTTAATGTTTATTCTGAATTTATATATGTGGTTAAATTAAAAATCTTAGTAGTAGAAGAAAAAATGATAGTAATCCATTAACACATTCAGTATGTATAACAGTAATAGAAAGGGCAGTTGTCATTATTCATATGCTCATGTGTAATTATCCGGGCTCCACTTGGAAAACCAGCCGAAAGATCTCTAAAATTCCTCAGTGCTCCTACAGAGTGTTACATTTTTCCTATTTCTCCTATTCAAAAAAAGGGAAATGGCTCTTCAAGTTTTGATTCTAATCAACAGGAAAGAGAAGAAGTAAAAGTAGTGAGAAGTTTGGAAGAAAGTGACCCTGCCTCGGGGCACAACATGCTAGAGAAAGAGAAAGCATATTTAGTCATATTCGTGAGATTTCAGGAGAGCCCATTTCAACAAGCATAGAGAAAAAACAGGTGGGATCAATGGACAGAAATACTGAGGTTAAAAAACAAATAGAAAAATCAAAATAGGATAAAGGATGCATACTAGCCAGTGATTCAGCCAGTTCACACCACTTTGGCAGAACCGGTAGCTAATTTTTTGTTGCCCAAGCCCAGAATGGACTTCCGGAAGCGGCATCCACACAGAGATGTTGTTGTTCACATATTTGAATCCCACCACTGATACTAGCATATCATTCCCCAAAAGGGGGACAGTTTAGGAAACCTCTGTGGATGCATATAGAGTTTTGAGCTGAGCTACAAATTAAAAGGGACATTTGTAAACCTCAAAGATCTATACTGGCGAGTACATAATCCCTGCAAAAAAGAAAACTACAAAGGCAAAGTGCAAGAGATACTTAGGTGTGGAGATGAAACTGACAACAAAAAACAGTTCCTGGGGCTAAGTCAGAAATAAAAATAGAAAAAAAGCAAGTGCACCACTAGGAAAATTTGATAGGAAAATTAGTTGTAGAGAGAAACTAGATTTTCCCAACATTTACTTTGATTTGATCTTCACCCCAAAGGGGAACTATGTTCAAATAGACTAAGCAGATCAGAAAAACTAGTGAAAGTAAAGAAAGAAATGTTTAGCAAGCATTTGGCTACCTAGAACAAGTTTGTCTCCAGGATTATTTCAATTGCATCCAAGAACTAGTTCAATTACATTTGAAGCAGCTTGTTGAGTATTAATTTGGAGCTTCTTTCTTTGATTTTTCAGAAATTATAAAGATAGAACATAATGCCAGAGGGTCCAGAAAGGGAAAAAGAAAGCCTAGATAACAGACCAATCAGCTTTATATCAATAATAGGCAAAACTTTGAACATATTGTTAAACACTTGTTTTGTGAAAATTTAGAAACATGCATTGTTTGGGAAGGGCCAGCCTGGGTTCATTTAGAATGTTCTGGCCCAGCAGTTTTGTTTCTTTTTGACACAGTGACCAGTTTAATTGATCATGGGATTGTGGTAGATGTAATGCATTTTGATTTTGGTAGTGCGTTTGACATGAACTTCTACTAGAAAGAAAATGTCAAAATATATGCTGGACATACTTTATTGTTAGATGGATACAGAGCTGCCAAAATAATTGTATTCAATGGATACACAACAACAGCTTACCTTGAGCTGGAAGGAAGTTCATGGCTATGTTCTGGTTCTATGCTGTTCAACATATTGATAAATGACTTGGACAAGGGATTGGAAAATATGTTTATCAAATATGTAAATGACAGAAAAATGTGGTTTTAATAGAAGAGTATCGAGATTCAGATGTATATATATATATATATATGTTTTCTGAGGTTTTCACGGGTATTTGTATGTAGGTCTTTGGTAATTCGGGTTTTCTCCCATGTAAAATTGGAAGTGTCTTGGCGACGTTTCGACGAAGCAAACTGACACCCACCTTGAAGATATGGCACGACCACGAATGCGAAGCTAAACAACAGCAATGCAGCTCTCCATCTCAAATCCCCCTGCAACTCAGACTAATCCGAGCACAACAAAGCCCCCACCCAAACAGAACACACCCCCATCCAATCAGAGCACTTCCAACCCCCCATCCAATCAGAGCACAGCCAAGCCCCTAACCAATCAGAACATACCTCCACTCAATCAGAACACAGCCAAGCTGTCGAGGACATTGACAAACTGAAAGGACATTGACAAACTGGAGTTTTCCAGAGAACAACAAACAAGGTGGTAAGAGTCTTGCAAAGAAAATCTTACAATGGGAAGCAATGGATATGTTTAGCCTGAAGAAGAGAATGGAGGCATAATAGTCATTTTCAAGTTTCTGAAAGGTTCCAATGTAGAATTCATAGCAGAATTGGGGCTAAATTGCAAGGAGATACCTTTTGTGTAGACCAGACATGTCAAACTCATGATATCACATGACGTCACACGACGTATCGGGACTGTTTTGCCATTGCCAGCAATGGGGTGGGCATGGCTTCCGCATGAAGCGTCCGGCCCATGGGCCGGCAGTTTGACACCCCTGGTGTAGATGTTAGGAAAAAAATTTAATGGTAACATCTGTTCAAGAATAGATTAATCTGCTTGAGAGATGGTGGACTCTTGTTCAATAAATGTACTTAAACAGAAGCCAAAAAATCTTCTGTTGCAGATGTTGTAGTAGAAGATTCATGTGCTGGGCAAATGATTGGAATAGATGACCTTTGAGGAATATTCCAACACTGGCATTCTATGACTACAGAGACAGAATGAGTAAATTTATACACAAAAGAATCTTAAAGGCTGATATACTAACACCTTTGATTATTTCATTTTTTAAAAACTATATACAATCTAACTCTTAGAAAGAATACAGAGATTTTAAGAGAAGATGGACACTAGCAACATTTAACTAAGGTTTGCAAGCTCAGTGAAATAAAATATCTTTAGTAACCCTCTAAAATATTACTTGACCCTCTATGTGAACTAAAAAGATAGACATCATTCAAAAACATCTCTGAGTTTGTGCATCTCCAATTAAAGCAACCTATATGAAAACACTTTTTAATATATTTTTTCTGGTTTACTCTTCTTTATTTGTTGATAGTATAAAATATAAAAAATACAAAAACGAATAGGAAAGAAAGGGGAGGGGAAGGGGAGGGGAAGAATGCAGAAAAAAAGGGAAAAAGAAAGAAAAGGCGTTGACTTCCAACTCCCTTTGGTGCGATAAAATAAAATAGTAACATCAAACCTCAACTTTTTACTTTACATAGTAGTATAAATTAGTCATTTCTATGTCAAAAAGTCCATCCAATCAGTAAAACCCAAAATCAAAGTTTCATTTTTTTCTACCTCAAGCACAAAGTCCAGAAGTGGTTTTCACGTAGAAACAAAAGTACTTATAGTTTTTTTTTCTTTTATCAAAGCAGTCAATTTAGCCATCTCTGCTAACTTTTGCAGCCTTTCATCCATTGTGGGGATTGAAGCGTTGTTCCATTTTTATGCATAAAGTAATCTTGCTGCCATCAACATATATAAGTTCAAAGTTCCAAATTTTCCCCCCAAGTCTTTTTACAACCTATATGAAAATGCTTAAATGTATTTTAATGTATTTTTAATGTCCATACATTCATGTTTTTATTCGTCTAATCTTTTTTTTAAAAAAAGTCTCAGGTTCAGTTCCTAGCACATTTTGTTACTCCTGGAATCAACTTCTCTCCAAAAACTTGATCAAAATATTCCTAGGAATTCAATGGTGTGGTTTGATATCATGTTACTTGTATTCCTATCACCATCACTGCAATTTGCCAATGGAAGGAAATTTGGGAAGGAAATTCCCAAAAGCATAATTAGAATATGATTCAGTGATTCACACTTTTTAGCTGTTTGTGTTTGATCCATAGTTTTCTCATCTAAGTTACTCATGTAAAAGTATAACAGTTTTGTAAGAAATCTTTGGTGAATAAAGTTCACAAAGAAATAATAATGCCATTCTGCTAGTAATCTAAATTAATTTCATTCATTCGTTGCCTTTAAATAAGAGAATAATATATTAATCATAATGTAGAACAAGAAAAGGGTATTTAGGAAAATAAAGTTCTTTTCCTTAAGATATATCTAGGACCCTTAAGCTATATATAGAGTGAAACACTCTGGTTATAGCAAATTGAAAGATTGGGTACTATGAATTATTCACCAGAAGTATGTCAACCAGCTCTGATTTCATTTAGGCATTTAAATCAATTCGAACAATTTTAATGCTCAAGTTTAATGTTTCAGTTGATTTGGAAAATTGATCTGGTCCAATAGGTACCCTAGAATTGATCCAGAGATTGGAAGATTTAATTGGACTCAATTTGATTCAGAACATTAAAATGCATATGAGCATGCACATAAAAGTATTCAAATCAATTTGAATCTATTTCAATTAATTAGTTTGAATAATAACGTTGACTTGAGATTCTAAATTGATCTGACTTGATTTAGAACATTGAATATTCCCTTGTTTTATTACCTACTCCTATATTATTGGCATAAAAATCCTATAAAGATATATAATGAGGTAGTATAGTTTGAAGGTAGTAGAAATGCAAATATATACCTCTTCAAAAGCTTGATTCAATATTTGCGAATTCTGATACTAACAAACTTAAATTCACTTCCTTTACACTTAAGTAATGTTTGAAACTTAATTATTTATTGGCTTTTGTACTTTGTAAATATTGCAGCACAATGGTAAAGCTTTTAAAAAAAAATCCAAACCTAATGTTCCATTAGATAAAAATTGGCCTTAATTAGGGTTTGAGAAGATATAAGCAATAACTTATCTGCAGACTGGAGTCACTGAAACAGAGAAATGCAAAACTCTTAGAGAAAGTTCATTCCCAACTGCAGACAAATGTATTTACATACATATATTTATATCCTGCTGCAATTGCATGCAGACTTTCAGAGAGTCATAACATGAAAAACAATAAATAGCAATAGACAATTAAAGATGCAAAACCTGCAGCCCAAAATGCACAGATGTACATTCCAGATAGCATTAGGCCTCAGCTCCTAAGCATCCTCCAGGAAAGCCCCATTTTCACGATCCTCCAAAAGATGGCTAGAAATGAGACAAACACACTTTTCACAGGAGGTCATTCCAAAGGGCCAAACCCATGATGGAGAAACATCTCCAGGTTCTGGCCCTCTGACTTCCCACAGCTTCTTCCAGCATGATTTTGTCTTTTATGTTGGAACTACGTTGGCATTCATTGGCTTAAGTTAAAACATTTGTCGGCTTTTTAAAATATAACCTGCTGCTCAAAGCTGCCAGGGCCCCTCCTCATAACCAATAAAATCTCATTAAAATAAAAAATTGAAACACAGTTAATAATTTAAAAGAACCAGTAGTTTCAAACCTGTTTGAAATATGAACATCCAAGAACAGATAGAGCTAGTCCGGGGTTTAGTAAATGTGCTGGCAACCTGCACAGGCAATGCAGTTCTTTTATTAGGTGGTCTCATCTACCCAGACTTGCCAGCTTCCTGGCCCCAGTATTCCATAACAGCTAAAATTTTGCATAATACCATGAAAACATGATAAAGTCGTCAATTCCAGACATTCTTAGTGAATTGTTCGGTCAAACAGGTTTTGCTCTGACCTTCAAACAGTTTTACTGTACAACCTCAATTCTCTTTAAAGGGAATTAAAATTGAACTGAATTATATGGGTTAAGAATGTCAAGAAATGCAGCTGGCCATAACACTGCAATAGGTACATTTAGGAGCAGGTAAGGTTTGCTTCAATATATTCTTAGATATAAGAATTACTGCAGAAGAAATAATTTAAGGTAATCATATTAATTATGCATACAACTCTGTTCCTTTTAGCACTGTTCTATTGATACCTCTTTGGCAAATGGCTTTTTTTATTCAAGTTATAAAAGACATACATTCTTACTATTTATAACAATTCAAAGTGGGTCTGGGACAATTCCGGCTGAGTTCTTTATAAGGATTGTTGGCTTTATGTTTTTTCAAATTGTAAGAGTTTTTTTAAAAATCAAGCTCTGAACATGAGCAGAAAGAATATACTTAAGGGAAAGTATTTCAAAGCATAAACTTAAGCTTGGAAAAAATAAGAAAATAAGGGTTCAGTAATAAAATATCTGACAACTGTAAACACTGCCCTACCTTTATTTATTTTAACATTCATTTATTTTAAAATTGTATTAAGTCAAATTGAAATGGCAATTTAGAAGACAGACAACTCAGTGGTGGGATTCAAATATGTGAACAACCGGTTCTCTGTGTGGATGCCGCTTCCGGAAGTCCGTTCTGGGCCTGGGCAACAAAAAATTAGCTACTGGTTCTGCTGAACTGGTGTGAACTGGCTGAATCCCATCACTGAGACAACTGTAGGCACAGTGACCTAAACTTGGTTGTACTCCTTTATTTGTGTCGTTCAACCTGAGTTAGTTACTTCAAGTATTGAGAGCCTATTAACTGAGACTTGAGAGAGAAAATTTTACAACTAATATGCTAAAACTGACCATTAATAGAAACCTGGATAATATGAATATTTGCTAATACAGAAATCAGGATGGTTATGATTAGGATAGTGTACATGGGTACTATTATATGTCCTTGCATAATAGCCTTGACACTTTCTTTCTAAATCAGCCAAAATTGTGCAAGTTATTGCACATATTTTCTGGTAGTTAAATTATCTGCTTCCAAAGAATGAAATCCAAGGAGAAGTGGTCAGGAAGTAGCAATCATATGATATCGTTCTGACATAATTCACCACAGTAATCTAATCACTTAATGACCGTGGGTCTCAAATAGGGCTGGTAACGAGTACAATTTATATTTTCTATCAATAATCTACTGTAGACTTCTACTTTAAAACTGCAAAATAAGGTAATTCAGAATTAGGACTTGAAATTCAAGACAACTGGTTCTGTCTAGATATTATGGCCCATTCTCTTTTTCACCCTCTTGAAAAAGGGTGAATGCGGCATAAATAACACAATGATGAAAAGTCTCTGCTGTTTTGCAAATAAGCCCTGTGGCACTTTATCCATACCCGCAAGGTACATTTCTGTAAACTATTTCCCAGCTTTGAATGTTGTTTCTAGTTAGATGACAGCTACTTGCGGATGTAGGTACTTGCAATTAAAAACAAAGCTAGTGGGTTATACTTTGTGTCTATCATTCTTTAATAATTAAAAAAAAGGAGTTGCAGTGGCTCAGAAGTAATTATGTTATTCCTATCAGAAATTCTGATCAGCTGTGATTTTTTTTAAATACCAGAACAAAATATGCAATCAAAACTCTGGTGTTCTTCAGTTCTTTAAAAGAACCAAACAAGTTTAGAATTATGGTACTTTCTTTATAGTTTGAAAAATATTTGCTTCATTATTCCGTCTTTAAATATTTCCCCATTACTACAGACAAAGCTAACTTTCCAATGTTTCCAATGGCACTATAGTGCTGGTGTATATATTATCAGCGTTAGTACATTTTTAAGTCTAGTATATACTTCTATGAAGGTGACTTTCCTCAACCATTCATTAAAGGATTGGAAAACAACTTCCATCACTAACCAAGCAGATTTGCTGGAGTGATGAAGGTTGAAGTTCAACCACACCTGGAGAATGCCAAATTCAGAAAGACTAAGTTGAAGTATCATTTCCAAGCAATACTAGCTGCTGTGGGTTAGTCACTTTACTCATTAAGTTTAATTTAATTTAATTTTATTTTGTTTTCCCATTCCTGATTAGTCTTCCATAGAAATCAGATAAATTTTGGATGGGGTTGATTCTTTTTCCACCATGGGAATCTTGTATGAAATGACTCTGAATTCATATTTTGAACATTATTTTTATTTTAAATAGAAAATTGCTTCGATTTACTTGGGAATCAGCACAATTCCCATTCTGTTCTTGTTAATTTTTCTCAAAATACCATATCATCTCATCTAAAGTCAAATTATGGCATATTAAATACTTTAATACCAATTGGGTAAGAGGCACTAATCTCTTAAACCAATAGTTTCCTACCTGGTGTCTTTCCAGGTGTATTTCTAGATAGCATGGTTGGCCAAGTAATCTAACTTCAATTGTCTAAACACATCTTGAAACTGGCAGTTTTCTATGTATGTGTTTTTGTATGTTTTCTGTTTTTAATTACTGTGGTCAGTGGTGGGATTCAGATATGTGAACAACCAGTTCTCTGTGTGGCTGCCACTTCCAGAAGTCCATTCTGGGCCTGGGCAACAAAAAAATTAGCTACCGGTTCTGCCAAAGTGGTGCGAACTGGCTGAATCCCACCACTGACTGTGGTGGTATTTCCAGGAGGAAGGTCCCCCCCCCCAAAAACAGTAGCATAAACATATTAAAATAAATAAAGCTGTGCTGTATTTCTTAAAACTAATTTGGGCTGCTCTTCTGTGTTCATGGGGAATTATTTCTCTGTTATCACAAATACTTTGCAGCTGATAAGTAGATTTACCACTGACTTATTTTTCTTTGCAAAACATAGTCCCTTTAGATCAGGGGTCTTCAAACTTGGCCCTTTTATGACTTGTGGACTTCAATTGGCTGAGGAATTCTGGGAGTTGAAGTCCACAAGTCATAAAAGGGCCATGTTTGAAGACCCTGCTTTAGAGGTAGTCCCTTATGGGCAGCACAGACTCTTTAGGTACCTCTGTTGGAATCTAATGGCCTCTCAAACATACCTATTTCAGTTTGTTTTCCTTTTGCATAACTTTAAATGGCTTTGTTTTTGATTTGTAGCCTAGGCTAGCTACTGCAATATTGGTTAAGGTTTCTGAATGGGAGTGAAGAACAGTGGCTGCTTCATTTTGCTCTTTGCAGTATGGAAGCACTTTGTATCAGTAGTGATTTGGTGCTAAGGTACTCCCCGCTGAACCTGAATTGACCTGTCTGTTGTGAATTGCTTGCTAGTCCCAGTTACCAGGATGTTAGAGAACCTAAGCTAGGGAAGATGCTTCTCCATTACTGTGAACTAGTCTTTGTTGTGAAATAGTTTATCACTAGAGAGGAGGCTTGCTCTGAGCGTCTTGCCCTTTGGGAAACATGTTAAATGGAGAGTTTGCAAATGGGCTTTTTTAAAAGATACCACCATAGCACTGGGTATTTTTGATTACGGTATATACTATTGCACTATGGAAGATTTTCCCTCGTACACCACCAAGGATTGCATGATTGCAGAAGTTTAAACATGAAACAAAATGAAATCTCTTCCTTTCCTATGCTCTGAGACATAATTGGTGAACTATGTTGTTCTCACAAAAAAAACCCCAGAAATATGCAAAACTGATCAGTTGTAATGGTAATGTCTGTTTCTAGGATTATCTCAGACAATTATATGTAAATAAATAAGTAGAATTGTAACTTTCAGACAAGTCTGAAAGCTCGAGAAGTCAAAACCTCTTGTCCTGGTGACTGACAGAGATTGGATCCTACAAAAAGTCATCCCAAGATTTTTTGGAGGGGTAGGAGGGTTTTTTTTATTCACTTCAAATCCAAATTAAGAACCAAGCCGTTCCACCATCAATATTGCCTTGTAAGCACACACAATGCGTATGTATAAGGGCTATTATTTTCTTATTTTGCAATCAACTTAAAGTGACTTGTACCTGGAAAAACAGCAACTATATGCAATCAATTGATTGCTAAAGAATTAATATCCCGCTAGGATACTTTCCTTTATCTAGAGAGTGAAACATGAAATTTTAAAATCAACCTTGCTGTGCAACCAACAACTTCAGTTAAAAATGTGAGTCTATTCAAGAACATTTCAACATCCTTTTCACTTAGCACATTATGTTAAAGCAAATACTGAATTGTTTTATCAATTACAAGTAAGTTGCAAAATTTATAAATACATACTGTTTTCTCCACGGTGTCTTTGTATCAAATATTATTTGCCTCTGAAGAAATAAATGTTAGAGGCGAATGATTCATTTATTTTTCATTCACAAGCTTATCTCTTGAGGCATACTTCACTTTTTTTTTTTTGATAGGAGTTTGAAAAATTCAAAACTTTGTTTGGAAGTTTTCTTCAATTCTAGCTGTGTTTCTTTTCTTTCCCAATGATTGACTTTGCATGTCAAGTTCTGTTGAGGTCAGGTTGTTCTCAAAATACCAGCTAGCCAGCATGTGAATTAGAAGCTGTGCTGTGAAGGCATTGTTCAGAATGCTTTAAGGAAATTCATGCCAACAAGTGCAACCCTCTGCACATCAGGCATTCATTCTGAAAGTAAAAAAAATATATGCTTAAATAACTTGATATCCATTAGTAGAAACATGAAGAAAAGGGATTCTCAGTAAAACACTTTAAGAAATATTCAGACAAATTGTACAATGATGAGCAACCAAAAATATTAGGATGGAGGAAAACAGTCTTAAAAAGGAGTTTGAGAGAAATCCATTTATGAAGAAATGAAAGCAGAGAGAAATATGAGAGTACTTTTCGACTATCTGAAGAAGCATCACAAAGAAAAAGGCCACGATCTCTTCCTGATTGTCCCATAATGCAGAAAATGGAATAATACTCCTAGTTATAGGAAACTTTTTTTTTTTATTGAATGCTGATGAATTTATTTATAAGAGCTATTCCTCAGTGGATCCAGTTATCATGGATGTGCTCATGCATAATCTGGGCCTCTAATTTTCACGATGATTTCAGATTCTGCACTGAGCAAAGGGTTGCAATTGATGCCCTAGGCTGCTGCTACCAAGTCTTCAAGGTAAAGGCAGACACATCAACTTAAAAGACTGTGAGAACAAATCTGCACATAAATGGAGGGTATACAATTTCAACAAGATCAATAATGTCCTAGTCTAAACAATACAATCCAGTGGAAGGTGAAAAATAAAACACCTTAAAGTTGACTTCATGCTGTATCAAGCATAATTGGTCCATCTCTTCCCCATCATGGCCCTTTAACTTAGTTTTGTTTGCTGAACTGTTCTTGTCAAAGATCTCCCCCCCCCCCCCCCCGCAGGCCTGCAACCCAAGAGCCTTTTTATCTTAAAGTACCACCATAGTTACGTTTTGTATAAAAATGATAGACTTTAGCACTGAATCATGTTTGTCTCTGGGCAGGGTAAAATGAAGCCAAGGAAAATATGTGGTGTTGTTTCCCATCATGACTACAAGAAATGTCTTACAGACCACAAAAAAGGTTTAATATTTAACAAAGGAGGTTTTTCAGACTTATATAATGGCAATATTATAGAGTGGGCAAATCATAGGAAATTATTTTCCTCAAGTCATTAGTCCACACCTTGTCTCTCTTGTGAAATTCAAGGCGTTGCAAGTATATTTGTATAAAGGAAACCTCATTTGAATTCAGCGGAGCTTACTAGGGGATAATTATGCATAGCCTTAATTTTATAAATCAAATAATTGAGCCCTTTATCCCTCTTCCTCTTCATACCCAGTGGAATTATTTCTTGTGAAATATTTCCAGATCTTATTGACAATGGTGCTACCTCTTTATTTTTCATGTTTTGAAAAGTAAGGAACCGTAAGGAATTGTTTCCTTCCTGCCCCAATGGCAGGAAGACAAGATACTTGCTCTGCCACTTGGCCACAGTGCAAATATGTGACAGATTTTTAAAACCTCATTGTAGTTGAACTTTTCCTCCCCTAACTTTCATGAGTTTTTTTAAAATAAGTATAAATGAGGAGAGAAATTGTGAATGTTTCCATCTTTTATACTGTTGAATCCAAGCAATCTTCCCCTACAGATTATTATTATTATTTTTTAAACAAATTGGCTTTACCTCAAAAAGTAGTTGCAATCAGGATAAAGGGCTGTCTGGAATATTAAGGATCTCAATTCAGCAGCAACTTGTTGGAGCAGAGGTTGCACACAAGGTTCATAGGGTGGCATTTATGGCAAAACCTTCTAAAAGTAAACTTTCAGTACTTTAAAAGAAAAAAAAATGGGAGATTCATCCTGTTTTAATAAGAATTAAGGAATTAATACCTCTTTTAAAGCCTTGGTTCCAGCAGCTAGTTTATATTATAATCACATGTCACTACATCTACTCCTGAAAGCATTTGCCTCTTGAGTTTATGTACTTCATCTTTTTCTTATCCCTTTTACCCTCTCATATCTGGGCCATTAAAGTAAGAAGACTTTTGCAGTCCAGACAGGGTGGTTCCTAATCTAGGCTAAGTATCCAAATTCAGTCCACTTTAAAAAGTGGTTGGTTCTTTTGGAGAGAAAAGATTAATATCTTTTTTAAAAATGACAAGGCAATAAAGGATAATTTGTATTTAGGGAATGTCATCTTTTCTGACATGGCATAGACCAGAGCTCCCCAACCTTTTGGGCACCAGGGACCAGTTCCGTGGAGAGACGTTTTTCTGCGGACCGGAGGGTGTGTGGTTTTGTGTGCTGCCTTCATCTCGTGGATGGGGCTTTGCTTGTTTGTGCAGACCGGTTGCTGGCATGCCACGGCCCGGTACTGGTCCATGGACCGGGGGTTGGGGACCCCTGGCATAGACTAAATGAGGGTATCATGTGATAGAAGCCCCTGCAGAGGTGGGAAGCTTATGTCTTTTGCTCAGGACACCAAGCAGACAGTCATTTCCCATCCCAGCAGACTTGTTTCAAACTTCAGAGTCTCCAGAGTGCCTCCCTCCCAAAAACGATCAATTCATTTCCCTCCCCTCTCCCCAAAATATTTAATTTCCCTCCAAAAAAGATTGGGTTTGGGGTTTCACAAGGTCCATGATCATTAGCTTTGTAAAAAAATTTAATATTTAAACCAATAGTTGAAGTCCAAATAAGTTCAGCATACATCCAGAGAAGGATAGAACTGAGGTTGGGGAGGGGGAAAATGAGAGGTCTCTATCTACATATTTTTTGTAAAATGCTTTTCTTACATTTTTCTTTCTTTTTCACTCACTCTTAGCCCTGGGAAGGAAGCAATAGAAAACCATGTCTGAAAAATGTTGATAAGAAAACTGCAGGGGTCAGTTATCATAAGTAAAAAAAAAAAATGACTTGAAGGAACAACTTGCAAGCATACTACTATGCTTTCTTTTCTGTACTTTGATCTTTTTTTGTGCCTTGGCATCAGTCTTGACTCCTACTGGCTGCCTGGACTGGTCCCTGTAGTTTTCTTGGCAAGATTTCAGAAGTGGATTGTTCTTGCCCCCTTCCTATGATTGAGAGACAGAGACTGACCCAAGGTCATCCAAGGTCCGAGAGAAAGAGATTGGCCCCAGGTCACTGGCTTTGTACCTAAGGCAAGACTGCAACTCATAGCCATCTGGCTTCTAGCCCAGTGCCTTAACAACTACCCTAAATGGCACTCCCATACTTTGACTAAGTAAATACATAAGTATTTTAATATGTCTCTCTATAACATGTATTTGCAGTTTACTCATATACTATTGTGTATTGTGCTGCAGAAATATGTACTTGGTTTGGGGAAAAAAGCTGCACAAAGCAATTTTTCCCCATACAAGGCACCTCAGATATTAAAGGACACAGTGGTTGGGAGCTTATCATCATCTCAGATAGCAGGGAGTTCTTACCCTTTATGGATATTTGGAAAGACAAATTTGATTTTGCTCAGTTTATTTTCCCAGTCTTAACTTCATTCTGTCCTATTTCCATATCAATTAGGGGATTCTTTAATAATTCATGTCAAGAATTCTCTTAATTAAGCTATTTTTATTCCACTATGTTCCTAATATAATCGTTCAAGCTTCCCCAAATCTGATAATTTATTTGGATTCAGTTGATCTAGATCAATCTAAATCAAGAATGTGGGGTTTTCCCCCCAATTATTACACCGCATGCATAATTCCCATCCCATATATTTAAAATGTAGAAATTGGGCAAATAACCGGCTGGTGTTCTTAGTAGGAGATGAAGTGGGATGTTCCATCCATTCCAGGAACAGTTTACAAGGGATAAATAAGGTTTATCAAATCCTTCTTACCTACTGGGAAGCTGGAACTGTAAAAACTACCAGTGTCTGTGGTGACCTTTAATGTCAGACACCTTCTAAGGAAGAAAGGGAATGGAGAAGGAGCAAGGTCATGCTAGTTGCAATTCAGTTTAAATTAAAGATTGAAATCTCAAAGCTTCCATTTTACTTTGTATGGCTAACCCATAGCAGTTGGTAAACGGGGACAGATACACCCCAAGAGCTGCCTTGCTTCTTAGAATAATTTTCCTTAATCATTCATTTTCCCAGAAGGTCAAGCCCCAAACCAATAGGAAAGTGGATGTCAGCCAGACCCTGCTTGAAATACCAGAATGCTCAAAGGGCTGTTGGTCAGGCTAGTTGACACTGGTCCAATAAAGAGACCAGCATGGCTGCATAAAGAACTCTCTGATAAATTGAAAGATAAAAAGGACAAGTATAGAAAGTGGAAAGAGGGGCACATAATAAAGTCAGAATATCAGCAAATATCCCGAGCCTGCAAAGATGAAGTGAGGAAAGCTAAGGCTCATAATGAACTAAGGCTTGTGACCAAAGTCAAAAATAACAAAAAAAGCTTCTTTCAACATGTAAAAAATAAGAAAAAAGTGAAGGAAATGATTGGTCCATTAGTGGGTGAAAGTGGCAAGAAGGTGACAAGCAATAGTGAGAAAGCAGAACTATTTAACTCGTTTTTTGCATCTGTCTTTACACAAAGGGAAAAAACAGACCAACCTATCAAAAATAGTGCCATAAAAAACAGAATAGAAACACAAGTTAAGATAGGCAAGAAAATGGTAAGTGAGCACCTGTCCAGCCTAGACGAGTTCAAATCACCAGGACCAGATGGATTACACCCCAAGGTTCTCAAGGAACTGGCAGATGTGATCTCAGAACCACTTGAACTATATTTTTCAAAGATCCTGGAGCACTGGGGAACTACCGGAGGACTGGAAAAGAGCTGATGTAGTTCCCATCTTCAAAAAAGGAAAAAAAATGGACCCAGGAAATTACAGACCTATCAGCCTGACCTCAATACCTGGAAGATTCTGGAAAAGATAATCAAACAACGAATCAGCGAACACCTAGAGGCAAACAAATCATACTAAAAGCCAACATGGGTTTGTCAAAAACAGATCATGCCAGACAAACTTATTGCATTCTTTGACCAAGTGACAAAATTAGTGGATCAGAGGAATGCTGTGGATATAATTTACTTGGACTTCAGTAAGGCATTTGATAAAGTAGATCACAACCTACTACTTGATAAGATAGAAAAATGTGGGTTAGACAGCATCACCACCAGATGGATCCGTAGCTGGCTGACCGGCCGTACTCAGCGTGTGGTCCTCAATGGAACCGCATCTACATGGAGGGAAGTGTGCAGTGGGGTGCCCCAGGGCTCTGTTCTGGGGCCAAGTGCTCTTCAACATCTTCATCAACGATTTGGACGAGGGGATAGATGGGGAACTCATCAAATTTGCGGATGACACCAAGCTGGCAGGAATAGCCAACACTCCAGAAGACAGGCTTAAGATACAGGAGGACCTGGACAGACTTGAATTGGGCGCTATCTAACAAAATGAAATTCAATGGTGAAAAAGTAAGGTTCTACATTTAGGCAAGAAAAACCAAATGTACAGGTATAGTATAGGGGGTACCTTGCTCAATAGTAGTAACTGTGAGAGGGATCTCGGAGTCCTAGTGGACAATCACTTAAATATGAGCCAGCAGTGTGCTGCAGCTGCCAAAAAAGCCAACACAGTGCTGGGCTGCATTAACAGAGGGATAGAATCAAGATCACGTGAAGTATTAATACCACTTTACAATGCCTTGGTAAGGCCACACTTGGAATACTGCATCCAGTTTTGGTCACCACGATGTAAAAAAGAGTTGAGACTCTAGAAAGAGTGCAGAGAAGGGCAACAAAGATGATTAGGGGACTGGAGGCTAAAGCATATCAGGAACGTTTGCTGGAATTGGGTATGTCTAGTTTAATGAAAAGAAGGACTAGGGGTGACATGATAGCAGTATTCCAATATCTCAGGGGTTGCCACAAAGAAGAGGGAGTCAAGCTATTCTCCAAGGCACCTGAGGGCAGGACAAGAAGTAATGGATGGAAACTAGTCAAGGAGAGAAGCAACCTGGAACTGAGGAAAAACTTCCTGACAGAACAATTAACCAGTGGAACAACCTGCCTCCAGAAGCGGTGAATGCTCCAACACTGGAAGTTTTTAAGAAGAGACTGGACAGCCATTTGTCCAAAATGGTATAGGGTTTCCTGCCTGAGCAGGGGGTTGGACTCGATGACCTCCAAGGTCCCTTCCAACTTTATTATTATTATTATTATTAACATAATTAAGCAGAAATTGTACATTTGATGTTGCTGTTCTTTCCTGTTTAATTGGTTGTTGTAGGTAATATTTGCATTTGATTACATGCCTTTTTTCTTTCCATACAACTCTCCCAAATGTTTCAGTGCCAGGATACTGTCCAGTCCATCATTAGATACTCTAGAGGCCACTGATCTACTTAGAAAACTGTTATTGGATTTGTGGAAGATTCTTACCCCTTAAGAATTCTATTTTGACAATATCACAGATGCAGCATGCCTTGTGACAGCACCATTAAGACCCTAATGTACTGTAAGATTAATTAAATAAATGTTAACAAAATAAAACTGATAAATTACCAATAGAGTAATTTAGAAATGAACAGAAGGAAAGAAATGGGGAAAAAATATTTCTGTGGGTTTCTTCCAAATGACATGAATTGCAATGAAGTTGATTATAACATTAAACTAAACATTACTGAGAATATTAACTAGGTCTGATAGTTATTTCCTTAGATTAAATGAGCAGTCATAATGAGTTATTCCGTAGGAAAAAAATCTACAGATACTTATAATCAGACCGTGGAGTATTTTTGTGTGCATGCATATGAAGGACTTAAAAAGAGAGTGGAAGAGCTCAGATTCATTGGTTTTTAAATGTATTTTCTCACCTTCTTTGGAAGGATTTTGGTACCTTATTTTAGCCATAATAAGATTTGGAAAAGAGGAGAGCCAGTGGATAATAAAGCTCCTCCTGTGTTTATTATGGAGATGGGGATCAGATTAGTTTGTACCACAAGTCACAAAGTTTGAATGTGTCCGTAGTTGTAAACTAATTTTTATCATTAACTGATAAGGGAGGTAATGTGCAACTGAAAAAGAGCTGGAGCTATAGAGAAAGGAAGCAGGGAAAGAGTGCTTCTCTTTTGTTTGTTGATTTGTTTGTTTTGACATCACATGCAATGCATTACAGTTTAGTTTCTACAAAAATCGCTTCCTTAAAAATGTATTCTTATCTATATACTGTACCAATAACAGGTGACAGACCTTCTCTGTTGTAGCACCTGCCCTCTGGAATCACATCTCTTCAGGTATTTGTGTAACTCCCATCTTATCCCATCTTTTAAAAGAGCACTAAAATATGCAAAGTAGCAAAGACAAGTGAAAAAAAAACCAAACATATCAATTCAGCTCTGCATATTTGGGAATGGAACTAGCATTGTTTTCCTTGCACATCCTTTCATTAACTGAAGAATTTAAAGCTATGAGATTTTGAAGAATTTCACCATCTGGCACATTTATAAAATATAATTTTTTGAACCACATAGATGAAGATTTCATTATGTGGCCTTTCCCCCTGTCATTTGTTTCTGAGAAACAAGATACACTGATGTGCAGAAAAGCCACTGAATGGCTTCCTCTTAAGTACAATAAACCAATCTCCTAATGAAATAAACCCAAATGTCTCTTGTTGATGGAGAAAAAAAACAACAGCAAACAGTGTTGCATTCCAAACTCTCTGGACAATTGTATCTCAACTGTATCTGGAGAAGATTGGCACAAAAACTATTTCTCCACTGTTTACAGTATTGATAGCATTGTGGAATACTATGTACTCCATCCTTTTTTGGATCCTGCAGAGTTGGTGTTGCATAGTTTTTAAAGCCCTTTTTGAGTAACATGTAACAAGCTTCAGGTGTGATTACTGAAAGAGCATGGAACATCTGC
Organism: Azemiops feae; assembly: GCA_023970755.1. Classification (NCBI taxonomy): domain Eukaryota; kingdom Metazoa; phylum Chordata; class Lepidosauria; order Squamata; family Viperidae; genus Azemiops; species Azemiops feae. The sequence continues at coordinate 222,981 of JALGBA010004189.1, read as the reverse complement.
TGTAGGTTCATAGACACCAGTTTTTAATTATAAATCAATATTAGTAGGCAACGTGGAAGATATTATAGGCATTTACACTGTGTAAATGTAACACTATTGGTGGAAAGGATTCTTCTATCCTCCCACAACCAAAGTGATCTGAAAAAGGCTAGTTTAGAATGATTTGTTGAAGATATTTTTGAAGCCAGATGGTAGGCATTTTCAAATGCTACATTACACATTTTTCTCAATTTAGCTTTCTCACTGGATTTATTTATTTAATATTCATAAAAAAATCCTTTGAAAACTATTAACATTACCAAAATATAGAATATATTATTAAAATACCAAATAAGTATATGCTTGGCAAATGCTGGTGACAAAAGATCAACACATTTTGCAATTTCATTTATGCCTATACTCAGTGGTGGGATTCAGCCGGTTCGCACCACTTTGGCAGAACTGGTAGCTAATTTTTTGTTGCCCAGGCCCAGAATGGACTTCCGGAAGTAGCATCCACACAGAGAACCGGTTGTTCACATATTTGAATTCCACTACTGCCTTTACTATATTGCATATTTGCACCTTGTTTTTACAAACCATAATTACAATACTTACTTGATAGCTAGTTAGCTAGATAGCTTTGCCTTATAAACCACAAGTTTTTGTTTCTTAAAAAAAACAACCCAACATTTATCTAGAGTAATGCAAATTTAATCCAGCACTTGACACACCTTTTTACAGTGGCTACAATAGTCTTTCACATATAAGAATAGAACAGTTACTATGTATTATGGCATACATATTAACTCTGTAAAACTATCTATAATGTTTATCTGTTCTTGAGTATGACATGCAAGATACTTAGGTAAATAGTCTTAATATTAAATTGTTATTTTCCATACCTGTAAACTATTAAGAAATCCCAGTCAGATTATGCTATCATAAAAGAAGTAGAGCCCTACAACTGTGAATATTTAAGGACTGATGACTTTGAGGGACTTCATTAATTAGTCGCTTTAATTATCTAGCTCATTTGGTCTAGTGCAGGGGTAGGCAACGTTGGCTCTTTTATGACTCGTGGACTTCAACTCCCAGAATTCCTGAGCCAGCCATGCTGAGGGGAAAGGAAGAGGTTTCCAAGCTGAGTCATGCTGGCTCAGGAATTCTGGGAGTTGAAGTCCACGAGTCATAAAAGAGCCAAGGTTGCCTACCCCTGGTCTAGTGATTAAGGTCCTAGGCTAGAAAGCAGGGATTGTGAGTTCTAAGTTCTGCCATAGTCATGAAGGCCAGCTGGGTGAGTTTGGGCCAGTCACTTTCTCTCAGCCCTCCCCCATCCCCAATAGGATTGTTGTTGTTGATAAAATAAGAGGAAGAAGATGTGTTGGACGTGTTCCCCACCTTGAGTTATTTATATAAACAATAAAGACAGGATACAATAAGTAAAATCAACTCTGAGTCAAATAGGAGATGCATTAGAAGTCCTACCCACAACCTACAGGCTGTCAGTAGGAAGAAACAAGCTTAAACTCAACCCAAACAAGAAGCATTGGCTATTTAGAAGGGTTTTTTTTTAATCTGGAATTCTATCAGCTTTTTCTCTAAGGAGGCTCACAATTAGGGAGTCTTGGGTTCCCCTCATGGGTTCTGCTGGATAAGCAGGTGAAGACTGTGGCCAGCAGAGTTGTTTTCCAACTGTGGTAGTTTGCCAGATGGTTTTTCTAGAATCTTTTAAAAACCTGACTATTTTGGATGGTCAGCCAAGTCTAGTGCAGTGTTGTTCATGCCATATGTATAATTGTTAATATAATATGATAATATTGTTACATTCTACTGTATTTGTATGCGTTTTGTTCTGTTATTGTTATTCTTTGTGTATTAACTGATAAACTTTTCATAAATTTCATAAATAAATATGCAGGACAGACTGCAGTTAGAACCAATGGATAATAATGTTTCCTTTTGGAGAGGAAAAAAAAGTTGTTTGGGCCAGCATCATTTATGTGAATACAGAGACAAAATCAAGTTATCCCATGCTTGGTTGATGTTAAAACATCAATTTCCTATAAGCAATTATTTAAGGGTTCATTCTTATGCTTGCGTAGGTGATTATTCTATAGACAGATGGGAACTCCAAATGCTTGTGCACTCAGTCATGCATAGAAGTATGCCTAAATACTTTTACTTGGTGGGCAATGTTTTATAACAACTCTTGCATGATGCGACATGGTATGGATTTCTCTATGACTTTTAAAGGCTATCTGCTCTATGGGAGGCAGCAAAATTGTATGGGTATCACTTCTGTACATGGATATCTCAGATCTTGCCCTGATAGTATAATGAAAATATGCAATTTTCATGCTTCTGCATCATATCAATGAAAAGAAACAACCTAATAGAAGAGAGAAAATAAAAATATTCCTCTCTATTAGAGAGCATGTTCCTTATCAGCCACTTGTTCTGTAACTTTCTACAGTAAAGATAATCTTCCTTGACCCTAAAAAATGTCAAGATGTCATCGCTGTTTAGTAGCAATCTTTATGCTCTAATATGTATAAACTATTGGTTCTCTATCCATTATATATTACTTTGCAGTATTTTCATGAAGTATATGTTAAGTACAGCAGATTCATTTCCTTATTCAATGTATCTTCTTCTTCTTCTGCCATATCCGTTGGCGATCATGTTGGTGATCCTGTTTTTATCAGCAGCCGCACGAAAAAGTGCTGCTGAGTTTTGTCCAAACCAGTCCCTTAGACTTTGAAGCCATGATGTTCTTCTTCTGCCTGGACCTCGTTTGCCTTCAATCTTTCCTTGGAGGATTAAATGGAGTATGCTGTATTTTTCTGGGTGTCGTATCACATGTCCGAAATATTCAATATTCAATGTATGGACCAATCAAATAAATAGCTACTAAAAAACCAAAACAGAAAGAGAAATACCTTTCATATCCATACCCACTTATATTATTCTTCTAATGACATACTCTAACCAGGAATTAATGTTCTCCAATAATTATTTTATTCCAATTAAAATATAAAGCCTTAAGCCTGGGTCCTCCCTCTGGTTTTAGGACCAGAATGTTTGTTTTGTCTTGCACTGATTGAGGAGTTAATAAAAGTGCATATTTTATTGGTTTTACTGTCTTTATATGTAAGCTTTTGTTTTTAAACTTTATAGTTGCCCAGAATTATTTGATTAGGATGGGTGCCCATATAAAAGTGCAGAATGGACAAACACATGAATGAATGACATGCATGAATTCAGCAGTGTGTAGTGCCCTACTCATTATTTCTAATATAAATACAGCCTAAGCAGAAGACTTTTGTTTGTAATTCCCTTACTTTACCTTTTAGTTTAATCATTACCTTCTTCCATCTGCTAGAGGAAGAAATGCAACATTCAGAATCTATGGTCTATTTAACAAGTAGTGTTTGAAAAACTAAGCAAAATTCAAGGGTTTATTCAACAATTTAAAAAAAGGATTTAAAAATTAGGACAAGAAAAACTAGAATTGCTTATGGCAAGTAATCAGATATTTGCCAAATTCAGTAAGCTCTTCATATGTTTGTTTTTAAATGAATTCCCCAGCCTTTGAGACAACCCAGGGATATTTTTTTTTAGACATTTCAAAGTTGAATGTTGTTAGCTTTTCCCTTAGCTGTGGTGAAATGAAAGTGTGCTACCAAGATGACATTATCTGATAGTCAGTTCAGATATGGGTTGCCTTTGTTTCTTTTTGCCTCATGTATTGCAATAACACAACAGGATGATCTTATGAAAGGAATATAAATATTTCATAATTTCAGAAATTTCCCAGAAGTATTCAAAATAGAACACTTTGCCAAGCATCAACAAATCATATCCTTGCAGATTAAAAAAACAGTTGCTAAAGGAAATGCTGAACAAACACCAATCCAGAAATGAGATCAGAATCTAGATGCTAAATTAGACACAGTTTCAAGCGATAGGTACTGAGTACTCCTGGGCTTAAAACAAAAGGCTAATGAAAATAAGAACAATTGAAATGAGGTCCATGATAAAATAAGATTTTGGCTTCATGCCTTCCATTCCATGTGTACCAGAGAAGATTTCAGTTTGATATGAATATTACTCATTGTCAGCTGCCACTTTATGCTTATTGTGCTTTGCTGCTAGGCGGTGACAGACTGCCATGGACTGTGGGGAAGGGGAGTGAAGGGGGGAATGATTGGAAAATAGAAAGTAGAAGCTGTACTTTTTTTTTTATAACAAGTTTTATTGATTTTTTTTGGTTTTACAACAAAGTGTTTGAGATTCATCGTGGGGATAGGGTACTCCATAGAAAAAAGTAAGAAACATAATCATACATATATAATTCAAATTAATTCTTTAAAGGTTCCTTCTCTATTTTGTCAATCAAAGAAAAAAAAAACTATCAATAATATTTCACCTATGATCAATTCCTGTTTTCAAGCTTAACTAACTTACAATTACCATATTCCAATTTAGTCTTAAATAAACATATAGTTTACACTTCGGGTATCCAATTTCCCTTATTTTGTAAAATATAAATTGTTTCTAAAATATACATATTATTCCAACCATTCTATTTATATTTCCCAATTAAATTCTATCTCTTATTCTACTCTATTTCAAATACATATTTTATAAATTAATCCATACCTTTAAAACCCCTTTTTAACTCCTTACCTAAAATTTAATCTTATCAAAATCATTATACCTTAAAAAGAAAACATTATTTCACTAGACACCTTCTTATTTCTTTTCCGGTCTATATTCTATTTCTTCATCTATTAACTTTTTGTTTACCATCTTTTCCGTAGTACATTTCCCAACCATAATCAAATTACATCCCAACCATAGTCAAATCAATAATTTTCATCTCAGTAGTATTAACTCAGTCAAAATCTCTAAAAGCCTTTTTAACCCATCAGGTAGGATTTTAACTCTCATTTTTAAACCTAATTCTAGCTTTCTTTTTGTGCCAAGCAGGTTTCCACAAAAAAGCCTCTAATTCATCAAATCTTAATATTTGATTGTACATATTTCTCCACAGTTGAATCTGATTGTAGTCCTCTTCTCTTTTTTCCAATGTTGTCTGCACTACATAATCAGTCTTATTCAGTATGGTAGTTATTCGTTGTTTATCCATGTTGTCAACATTTTCGATGCCTCGTATTTGGAAAGTTCCTGTCACTTTTGGGATTGTAGGTGTTTTAGTTAAAATCCGCCTTTGGTCATCGAGATTCTCCATAACTTGTATATGAGATGTAATATCTTCCTCTATGTTGTTTGGTTCCTCATCTGGTGTTGTTTGAATTGTAAAGTAGTCAGTTGAAATCTGAAAATCAGTTTGAAGCTTTGTAATAAAAGCATTTATTCTAACATTCACACGTTCATTAAATTCATGTATTCTTCCCAGCATCCGATCACCAATAGATTGTAAATATATTTCCTCCATCTCGTTAAGTTGTGGATGTAGTCGCATGCCGGCCTCTTTAGAGTTGATTTGTTGTTCCTCTGTTGTTCCTTGATCTATAAATTGGTCAGTCAAAGTTTGAGATTCAATTTTTAACTCTGGAGCATCCTCTTCCATATTCATTCTAAATTGTTCTTTAAGTTCCAAAAATTTTTCTAGTAAAAGTCCATAGTCAAGCTGTGGGTAAAATTCCATTTCAATAGTCTTAATTTTTTGGTGAAGATTCAGCTTAGAAGGTAAATACAACACTAAAAATTCCAAAGTAGAGATATTATTATAAGGCATAACATCCAAAAGAAATAATAAAAATCAAAAAAGTCAGGCCAGACAGGAAGAAAAAGCAAACAAAGACCAAAGTGGATATGTAAAAAAAAAATCCAATTTGTAATCCAAAATAGTAATAAAATCTTTAAGTTCCAAAATTTTTTCCTAGTGTGAGTCCATAGCCAAGTTGTAGGTAAAATTCCATTTCAATAATAAAATAATCTTATTTTTTTGTTAAAAATTCAGCCTAGAAAATAAATACAGCAATAAAAATTCTATAGTAGAGCTATTATAAAATGTAACATCCAAACAAAAATAAAAACAAAGCCAAAAGATCAAGCCAAACAAAAAGGAAAAAGCAGAAAAAACCAAAGTCAGTATTATAAAATATCCAATTTATAATCCAGAGTAGTAATAAAAAAGGTGCCTTGTAAGTCAATTATTATATTAATAATCCAAAAAAAAAGAAAGTCCATATGTCTAAAATATATAATTTGTACTGTAAAATTCAACTAAACTAATAGGAGAAAGAAAAAGAAAAAAAGGAAACCTTTCAGCTGGTTTCAATCAGATAGGAATGTCTGGGCGTAGAACCAGGTGTCTGGGCATCACGCCAAGTTTAGTCTGAATACACACCCAGCAAAAGGCAGTGAAAGTCTCGGCTTGATACTTTGTTGCAACTTCAAGCCGCAGAAAGCCGCCCAGATTGCAGAAAAAAAGTTTTAAAATAAACAATAATGTTCAGAAGGAGGGGGAGAGAAAAAAAATGCTCCACCCCCCTCCCTAAAGGTTTCTGCTTAAATTAAAGACAAGCAGGCAAAGAGAAAGAAAATCCATCTTCACAGTAATGATTTTTTCAGGATCCCCGAACTCCAACAGCTCAAATAATCAATAAAAATTAATTATTTTTCTCAAGGCTTGTTTTCCCAAATATCCGAACGCCGCTTTCTTAAAATAGGGAAATAATTCCAGAAGCATTTCACAGGGAGGTAAATAGGGTACCAAGAGGGAAGGAAAGGTCTCACCCAGATCACCCATGGTGGTTCTTTTCACTTAGATGTTCTTGTGACTTTCGGCTGGAGCAGCTAGATGATCGGCCATGTTAATGGCCGATCTTTTCCCCGTCGCCCCAAAGGAGCTGTCTCGAACTGCAGAGAGAGCTGCCGCTCCCTCCATCATCAACGAGTGTCCTCCTCAGCGGTGGTCACCCCTCCAGGGCGACTTTTGACCCTGTCCAGGGTCTACCGGCGGGGGGAAACCGGCCTGCGAAGAGAACAAACTCTTTGCGCGACCGCCTGCACTGCAGACCGGAACCAGAAGTCAGAAGCTGTACTTTCTTGAGATGTTGCCTCAAGGTCACCCAGCTGGAAGGAGGGCGCTGCATACCAACCTGCACTTGGACTGACTATTATGAAAACATTTTGCATGAACTTGATTGGTTACTCTGAGGTGGGCAATGAGAGACAGCAAAGGGAGGGAAAAGTAGAACTTGGAGATTTTGGTGCACGATTCTCAGTTCAGGCTATGTAATGCTGCAATACACTTGATCTCTAATAAAACTATATATTTCTCAACAAATGGAGCCAAGGATCGTTTCTATCTAGAAGTTCAAATTGTGGCCAGTCTGACACCTATGTGGGGCCTCCTCATCAGCCAGATAGACACCTGTTTTGTTTCCAAAAATGGGTGATTATTCCTATAGAGATAATAACATTTAACAAGACTCTAAAAGAGTTCATTTTTGTCTCTTCCATTTCTCTGAAATCAAGTAGAGCTGTACTACATTTGCAAATTTCACCCCATTCTGTTGATTTCTGATATTTCAGGGTTTCCTTTATTAATGAAAGTTTGAAGTTTCGATTTTCTTAAACTCAGGATGCAAGACAAGCTGCTGTGGTATCTACAGTGGTCAAAATTTGCAAGATGACAGATGCACCAGTGACTTCTGATGCATGCCGTGATGTTGTGTGCAGTTAAAAAGGGGCAGAGCTTTAATTGTAGCACAGCAATTGCCATCCTGCAGCCTTTGACACACACAAAAATAAACAATCACAGCCACTTGGATGACAGCTACAGCAAATTGTGATTTAATTGCCAAATTAAGGGTTGAACTAAAATATATCTGTGTTTGCTTAGGCAAATGATTAGCTAGCTACAAAATGGCAGGGATCAAACATTGCATTATATTCAACAAAATCAGTTCGTGAGTTAAGATAAAATCTAATGTTCTAGGGCTGATTCAGACCCCCCTCCAAAGTTCACCAGATAACCTTCCAACGTTGTTACCTAAGGGTAATCTTAATACAACAAAAGTAGGCAATTATTAAATGGCTGGATATCTTTAATTTAAATCTTAAATGAAATGAAATCAAATCAAATTTAGTTGTCTCCACTATTTTTGATGAGCAAACAGCAATAGAGTAGCAAAGTCTGATTTTTTTCTTATTACATAAACTTGTTGTATAGCAACTAAAATTACTTTATTATTCAATAGCAGACATAAACAAAAGACACCTGGAAGCTAAAGACAATGTGATTTTGGAAACAGCAGCTTCTTATTAATCAGTCTTTTCAGCCCATCAGCTTCAAATATCTCTCTCCCAATCTCCCAATCAACTTTTGTAATTAAGAGTGAATCCTTCCCTTGATTTTAGTTATTGGTGTGAGCAACCTAGTGTTGCATTTGAAACCTTGCTTAATCTGTCCCAAACAACTATGGGGGATTGTTACAATTCTCCACTGCTGCATTAGCTTCTGGTTTCTATATATGCACCACTGCCGCCATCTGGAAGTTAGCAGAACTAAGCAAATATTTGCAATGATCTCTTCCTCTAGTGGCTAATTCCTTCCAACTCTTTTAATCCGAGCGGTAGTATTTTGAGATTGTGAAGCAAATGATCATAAAAACTTTTCTATTTATCCACAGGGAAATAAGATGCTCTGTCTAATTGCAATAAATGTATTTTTCTATTTGCTGCTTCGCCTTCACGTTAGAATGAAAGCGTTGAACTGATTCAGGCCTAAAATTGGAAAATTATTCTTCAGGTAATAATACAAACACAAGGTGGCATTCATTGTTTCCCTCCCTGCTCTTTTTTTCCTCCTAATTGAGTCAAACATTTCAATAAGAATCTGCTTTGTATCACTAGGTTGGAAAATAATGTAGTTTGAAAACTTGGGAAAATTTCGCTGAAAAATATTATAATAAGCTACTGCATTAATTCATTTATGGTATTCCTAGAGCCCAAGTTAATAAGTGTCTGTAAATTGTATTTCACATGACAAGAAGCCACTTGGTGGCTGTGTTGATTAGTGGCTTTGACAGGTGCTGTGACCCTCTATGGAGAGTTCTCTTTATCCTTAAATCTGAGCCACCCACTAGCCCATTTTCTCAATTCATCATACATCTCGCGTGGTCTTCCTGAAACTGTTTCATTTCGTTTTGCTGTTTGAAGTCAAAGATCAAGTGCATTGTTGCCAGATAAAAGGCTGGTAATGTCAAAGGATGGAAGAAGAAAATTTCCAGATAGCGGTAGCAACTGTTAGATCTTATAGCCATTAGCCTTCCCTGCAATCCTCTTACCGTACTTATTCTTGTTCTTTTACAGGAGACTTGTGTTATTCAGCTGTATATTTTTGTTCTCATCTCTTTGTGTCTAATTATTTTGTCCTTCAGGTTTTTTTCTTTGTTATACAAAGTAAAAAAAAAACCAACCACATACAAGTATCATAAAACCATGTTGAGAAATTTGCTAAAATATAATGTGCAGTCTTCTACTGAATATAAGTTATGTATCCCTAAAATATAGTAGTTGCCTAGGCTTATCACTGCTGGACCCCCAAGCACAGTGGCACAACTAAGTCTTCAGGCCCTTCCTAAAGGCCAGAAGGGTAAGTTCCAATATACATTCTGAGGAAATTATGTCTCAGAGGGTGGGTGTCATACAGTGGTGGGATTCAAATACCTGAACAACCAGTTCTCTTATTGGATGCAGGCCTGGGTCTCTGAGGCCTAGAACGGACTTCCGGAAGTGGCATCCACACACTTCCGGCGGGCTGTGCTAGGCCTGGGAGGCCTCCTCCAGACCTCCAAGGCCTAGACTGGACTTCTGGAAGCACTATGCATTAAGCTGGTTCTCCAAACTCAGCAAAATTTAGCTACCGGTTCTACCGAACTGATGCGAACTGGCTGAATCCCACCACTGGTGTCATAGCAGAAAATGCTCTTCCTGCTGCTGTCCTGCCTTCTTTCTCAACAATCTTCTCAAAAGGAAAGCTTGGATACTGGATGGAAAATGTCCAGCATAGTTGGATCTAGTGGTGGCTTCTTGAGAAGGGGGCAAACTAGTGCCCTCTTAACTCAAGGAGGAGTTTCCTATTGCCAGAACTTTGACTTTGCTGTTATAGCAATAGCACTTAGACTTATTTACCGCTTCACAGTGTTTTACAGCCCTAAGTAATTTACAGAGTCAGCATATTGCCCCCCTCCCAACAATCTGGGTCCTCATTTTACCTACCTCAGAAGGATGGAAGGCTGAGTCAACCTTGAACCAGTGAGAATTGAACTGCTGAACTGCTGGTAGCTGGCAGTCAGCAGAAGTAGCCTGCAGTACTGCATTCTAACCTCTGCGCCACCACGGCTCTATCTTGATGATCTGGTAGACAATGACTGAAGCAACATTTTCCTTCAGTATTTTGAAATTGGCAGTATTTCCTTCCTCATGTAGCACAAATCATGCATATTAGTGTAATAACAGTTTGCAATAATAATGAACTCCAATCTGTTATGTTGTAAAGGGAATCATGTACTTACCTCTTAGCTTGGATCTTAACTGCAAACCTGATCTTTCAAACCTTCTAACTCTTAAGGAATGCAATTCATAGGAGCAATCTCATTGATTTTTAACACTAAGCTGTTTGCCGAGCTGAGCTTGATATGTTTGAAACTATTTACAGACACTGATCAATGATATGGTCTTAATTACGAGTCTTGCTATTGAACTGAAATAGGTCAGTGTAAATGGAATGCAATTACTTCAAAGTGCTGTAGCTAGATTACTTATTCAGATGAAATGCAGTTTTATTGACTAGCTGAGATTTCATTCATAACTTGGATTTTGGTAATATTTAACATTCCTTTCAAATATTAATGAATGTTTTTCCCTCTCTACCACCATGTTGTCATTCTGTGAATCTCTCTTTTATTTAATTGACCATCAGGGAGTTCAACAGATCCAAATTTCTTTTATAGTTGTTCTTCAGCACAATTATCACTATTAGCCCGTAGACATTATTCAGACTTAGTAGTGACCACCTAGAGAGGCATTCTTTAGGTTGAAGAATCTTGCTTGTTTTCTTGCTGAAGGTTTTCATGCAAGTTTGCCAACTTTATCTCAAAGCTTTCAGTCTTCCTTGTTTCACCTTCCATACATGAAGGTGATTATACTTGCATTTGAGTTAATGTGTTTTAAGGTTTCTATTGAGAAACCTTCTGGTGCTGGTTATTCATTTCACTGAGGTTTCCTTACATATTCCCATGGAATCAAATCTATCACAAAACAGCAGGCATTTGGGGGGGGGAGATCAACCACAATATTAGTGCCAATATATAGCTTTATGTTCATACATCTTTTGAGTGTCAAGTGAAAGGGATGAAAATACAGAGTATGTATGCATGTATGTATAAAGAAGGAACAAGACATTATTTTTTTAAAAAAATATTCTGCACCTCATTATAATTCCTCTAGCATAACAATAGAATGCTTTAAAAAAATGGAAAGGAAAGAAAGGAAAATAAATTGCAGGACATAAACCTCAGGTGTCAACTTGTCAACATGTTATATTGAAAGTAGTTATTAAAATCATTATGCCATCAAGTAATGAAGTTTAAATATTCCAAAGATAGCAACCTGATTTAATTGCTCACCACTTGTCAGGCGAGGGGAGGGGGGGAAGAAGGAGAGAAAGATGAGGAGAGAAGGAGAAAGCTTTATGTCTGCAAAAACTCCCTGTCTCTACACCCTCATCTCAATACACAAATATCCAAAAAGTAGCAAGAGCATAAAAAAAGAGTATATATATATATATTGTGAAATCAGATCACATAGATGGAGATTTCTGAAAACTTCTGACATGCAAATGTCAACTGATATGGCTCTGTGATTTGAAAAATGACATTAATGGTATGTTCCCCGTGGAAAAGTAAAATGTATGAATACAATTGTCTGCATTTTAAATGTAGGAAATGGGAAATGAATTTGTACTCCTCCGTACCTAATAGTATGGTAGTAGTTATATTAGTATTTGGTCTTTCCATGAAATACCTATACATTCATAATAAATATTTTATATAATATTTATATAATAAATTCAAATAGCTATAGACACCATTTTATGAGGAGTAGTTCCTTGTAATGAATTGCTGGTTGGGCCCCACTGTAGTAATGAAAGGTTCACCTATGGTGGGATCTCATGTTTTCTACTCACCTCGGTACTCTCAGTAATGTAATAGGGAATTTTAAATTCCAAACATGGTGTCACCACTTTATATACTGTAAATTATTGTAGAGTTTGATAATGTATATGTATAACCCCCTGCTCATACTGTATTTAGCTATTTCTGAGCATTTCACAAACCCTTACTGCCTATTCTGCTAAGATGGGTCACTGTACATTTACCTAAATATTGCCTGGATAGCAATATTGTCCAACCTATTGGATTCCATGATTTTCACATATTCTTTAGTTGAAGAAGAACGATGTCTTATATTCCCATGTCACCTTTATTAGGCATTTTCACTCTGGCATGCACCATTCATTCCTTGACAATAGCACCATAGAATATTGATCCACGTGTGTGGGATGGCATGGTGCTAGATGAAGCATCCCAGGTAGAACTTTCATATTACTTCACATTCTTTCACACATATAGTACAGGTAATCCTCGACTTATGATGGCAACTGAGCCCAAATTTTTTGTTGCTAAGTGAAACATTTGTTAAGTGAATTTTGCCTCATTTTATGACTTTTTGTGAGTTTTTGTGTTTGTTACTAACAACCGTTAGTAACACAGTTGTTAAATGAATCTGGCTTCCCCCATTGACTTTGCTTGTAATAAAGGTGATCACATGACCCTGGAATACTGCAACTGTCATATATATGAGTCGGTTGCCAAGCATCCGAATTTTGATCACGTGACCATGGGTATGTTGCAATGGTCATAAGTGTGAAAAATGGTCGTAAGTCATTTTTTTCAGTGTTGTCGTAACTTCAAACATTCACTAAATGAACTGTTGTAATTTGAGGACTACCTGTACTATTCAAGAATAGAGATACACCTCTGGAACTGTTCCATTTGCAAGGTATGCTCATAGTGCAGTTTTTGCATTTACCTAATTTCTATCATTATGGAAGATTATGCATTTCAAATTTTGCAGAATGCAATACTGTGAGGTAATAGCCAGGATATTGCTTTCTAGGAAATGTAAAATAATGAATCGATAGTACAAATATTTGAAAGGGGTAATTGTTATCACTAGTAAAGTATTATATAATATGTGCATGTATATTAGGTGGAAGAACACATTCCAATTGGTTTGTTTATATTTATATTTGGGTAGAAACTGATCATAGTTGCAAAGGGTAAACTATCCTGATCTGTGGAAGGCCTGTTCAGAATGGATTTTAGCAAAATTGAGTCCTGAACCTAGTCCAAGGATTCTGAGTGATACAGTGGACTGACATGTGAAAACAGCATTTATTTGCTTTATTGATTGATTTAGCTACATTTGCCAATCAAATCAAACTGCTGAATGCATTCAGAGCAGCTAATTTTAGTTAAAGTGAAGGTCCTTTGCTTTATAGCAACAGTATTTTTAAACTCAATTTGGAAACCAGAACTTTATATGGCAAAAGAAAGAATCCGACATTCAGTCCATCTATAATGATGAACTAATCTTCCTTCCTTCCTTCCTTCCCATCAGCTGGATTGGTAAATATTGTCCACATATGTACTTATTTCAACATCACTTTAGAATTACTTCAGTTTGTTCATCCCTCCTTTCTTCCCCCCTCAATCTTACAAGTCATGAAAGGGTATTATTTTGATGCAATGGCATCTGAATGTGTACATAGCTGGTTCATATTTTTTTTTAAAGAAAATGAAATGCCAATACATGTTAATAATGGAAAAAAATAAAGTTCAACAAGGATATGACAGATATGACCAGTGTGCCCTTTGCTGACTATAGAAAAAAAAAAATCACAGTTTCTGATAGATTTTTCAAAAGAGCCTACAATGCTGATAATATAGCCTGACTACAAAGATTAAATACTGGAGGTCTTCCAGCCTCACATGATATGTTTAACAAAATAACAGAGTTGGAAGAGACCTTGGAGGTCTTCTAGTCCAACCCCCTGCTCAAGCAGGAGACCCTATACCATTTCAGACAAATGATCTTCTTAAAATCCTCCAGTATTGGAGCACCCGCAACTTCTGGAGGCAATCGCTCCAAGTCATTTATTTAATTATTTTGTGAGCATGGCCAGTGGTGAGATTCAAATATGTGAACAACCGGTTCTCTGTGTGGATGCCACTTCCGGAAGTCCATTCTGGGCCTGGGCAACAAAAAATTAGCTACCAGTTCTGCCAAAGTGGTGCGAACTGGCTGAATCCCACCACTGATCATGGCTAAGAATGGATCTAAAGAATAATTTAATTGAGATGTGGAATACATATGATGGACATTTGTACTGCTGTGTCCATTATATGGACTATAGGTATCGTATGTCTGACCCTCTTATATAGAAAAGATATGTTCAAATGTATGTTGACATTCTCAGTCAATCATAGAGAAGTAGAACAGATAATTATTAACATTCAAATCGTTTAAAACGTTTGTTCTACAGGTACACAAACAAGCAAACAATATATATGTGGAAGTAATTGACTCCAGATAGAAATAAAAAGTTTTGGTTAACATGCTCATTCCATAGTGTATAGATTTTTTTTTGTACCAAATTCTAAACATTCTGTTACAAAGTTGGAAAAGCAGAGAATAAAAACTGTGGCAAATTATATGGTGATGTGGAAATAGTCTTAACTTGGTTTACATTTTAGCTTAATACTACTAAATAGATCACAAGCCAATGCATTTTTAACATTCAGAATTATTTTGATGCAGTATTTCAGTAAAAAATATCAACAGAAATATTATTTTCTTTTTATAGTGTTTTTCATTCTGAAGAAAATTATATAAGAAAAAGTGTATGTATTAATGTATGCGGTATGTAGAAATGTTCCACATTGAGGAAAAAACATGTAGCAGACAAAATTGCATATAAAATGAATATATTTAAAGAAATGTAGAAACAACTCTGTATAAATGTTGCAACTTTTGAAGAAATGATGTTGAAATGGGCTGAATTACACTTAAGACAGGAAAAATGAGAGACTGAGATAAATAGAAATCGACAACCACAACTTCATTTTACTGACTCATCTATATCGAAACTCACTGAGCATCATCAATGTTTACCCTCTTTTAGATCTTGCATTACAGACTTTGATGTTTCTAAACACATGAGATAAAATATTAAAATTCCCTCTGTGAGTAAAATAAAATGGGAGGTGGGGTTAGGGGTGAAGCTACCCTAGGACCAGCATTTTATACTTCTAATTCTTCATATATAGCAGGGGTGAGGAACAATTACCCTTTTATGACTTGTGGACTTTGGGAATTCTGGGAGTTGAAGTCCACAAGTCATAAAGGGGCCATCGTTTCCCACCTCTGATATATAGGATGATGGAATCCAGTGCATTGGTAAATACAATGAAGGGATAGGTTATTCTATACTGTGCAGCCAGAAGGCATGACAGCTCGTTTAATATTTTATCTCATGTTGTATTTAAAAACATCAAAGTCTGTAATGCAAGGTCTAAAAGATGGTAAACAGTTTAAAAAGTGATGGTTGACACCACTGATGGATTCAGCCAGTTCGCACCAGTTCAGCAGAACCAGTAGCTAATTTTTTGTTGTCCAGGCCCAGAACGGACTTCCAGAAGCGGCATCCACACAGAGAACCTGTTGTTCACATATTTGAATCCCACCACTGGTTGACACCAAACAACAGCAGAAAATCCTGGGCTGGCTGACTTTACATAATTGCCCCACCCACAGTTGTACCCAAACACCTGAAAAATGTGATGTCACTTATCAACATTTTGCCTGTTCCTACAAAATATGTAGGAGCAAGCTAAACCCTTTGTATCACATACCATGCATATATGCACATAAAAGCCATATGTATAATTTTCATATCTGCAAATTTTGCAGTAGAGGTCAAATGCATACATTAGGACACATCATATACAAAATCAAGGAAATGCATTAGAATCTCTGTATGTATGACACCAAGTTTAAAAAATAATCCCAAAGTGATGTAGGGGTATAATAAAACACAGAGTAACAAAGTATTACAAGAAAGTAAAACAGATGTCTCCATTCTCTGGGTTAATTCTGGAGAAATTATTTCATTACATGGAAAAACTTAATTTAATACATTATTGCGTACAAAGAATCCTTTGTGCATATTGACATAAGGGAAAGACAGAACAGATTACACTTGTGGAGATATAGTAGAATATTTTCTTTTATTAACATACTATTTTCATATTTCAACTCTGTTTTTCCATAGTATGTGCATATTACTTCTAACATTATAGAATATTGTAGCAGTTTCATGGGAACTGATTTGCGGCTTCAAGCAATTGAATAAATGCATAGTAAAACAATTTACATCTCTTTATTCTAATGTTATTTTACCTCTAAATTTAATTTTATATTCCTTTGTAGTCTATGGTGTGATCATAATGACAAAGACTATTTTTTATTGTTCTAAATGCATGTAAGAGTTTGTGTTGGGAAGTGATGGAATCACTGTGATGCCATAAACAAATTTATTAGAACCAAAAATGAAACTGGTCAAAGAAAAGGTTTATTTGAAAAGATAGAATGTGTCTGCTTGCTAATATTTAACTAATTTAGGAAAGAATTTGTTTCAGAAAACCTTCCATAATGATTATCTAATTTTGCAGGTCAATAACAGTAGACTCATATTTAGTAAATATTGTCTAACAAATGTCATTGAAATAAAGACAAACATTAGCCTGTAACAAAGGACAGTGAGAACAATCAACTACATATTTACACCTTTTTCTTTTACAATATTAAATAGAATTTTCATGGCTATGATTATACAGATGCATTTTTCCAGCCTCAAATGGGCACATTCATTCCATCCTTTTGTTTATAATTCGCAGGTATGTAGTAGTTCTTGAATAACCTTGTATGCTTCCACTAAAATAGCTCTTCCCTCCTCCCAAACATTAAGTGCATCAAAGGTTTTCTTATCAACTTACATGGAACCAGTTGCTTGGCTTAGGACAGGGATGGAGAACTATGGCCCTTTTATGACTTGTGGACTTCAACTCCCAGAATTATGGGAGTTGAAGTCCACAAGTCATAAAGGGGCCATAGTTCCCCTCCTCTGACTTAGGGAATGGTGGAATTTGCCCAGCTGCTGTTGCTGCACTAATTGTGGTCTTACTTGGGGCAGGAGAACCCAACTACGGTGGCTCACCATTTATCAACATCTGAATAAATTATTGCAATGTGCTTCTACATGGAGGTGCCTTTAAAAACCACCCAGAAACTTTTGTTGGTGAAAGTGCATTGGTTTGAGTACTCACAGCATGTATTACATCTATTTTATGCCTCCTGAATCAGCTCCCTATCTGCTTCCAAGTGCAATGTAAAATCCTGGCTTTAACCTATGAAGTTATTTATAGGTTACTGGATTACTGTCAAGGCTACATCTCTTCACTTGCATCAGCCTGACCTCTTTGATTATGTTGGAAGAAGCAGCTGGTTATCCCCCATTTTGGGACATCAGTGATGCTAAGGCATAGAAGCAATTTTCTGACATGGGCTGGCCCTCTAAAATGGCTTTCCATGAAAAATACAATTGGCTCCAACTCTAGTCAATGCTTATTATATAATTGGAACTTTTCATTTGTTCTGATTCAAGGGCTATTTTTATAGATATTGTACATGTTTTATAAGGTTTAAATAGCACCTCTAGATATGTTTATCACTGATTTATCAACAAGATCAAAAAATGAATATCTTGTTATGAATATCTACTGTTTTGTTTGATTCCCTTCCTGTCCTAGCAAAATCAAAGTAAACAAATGAGCCATTCATAAAATCTCAGCATTAAATTTACAGAAGATGGTAGCAATCCTATAAAGTAAGCTCCATTAAACTCATTGCATAGATGCATCTTGAGACCAATGGTTAATAAGGGAACTTGTCACCTTTAGCTTTTAATTAGAAACATAATCAATCTTGCCACAAAGGATTGCCAATATTAGAGTGTTTAATCTCTACCTGGTACTGTTAAATACCACTGTATATAAATAATATAATATAACTTATATCTTATAATATAGTGAAACAAATATTTTAAAAGAGAAGGAAATAATAATCCAATTTTAGCTTAATTATTTATTTCATTTTCTAACTTCCATAATAATTTATCTTGCTTTCCCAGTTTTTCAATTTACGTTGAAAACTTTGCTTTTACATTTTACACTTGCCAGAAGAAGGAGGTCAGATTATTAAAGAGTTCCCTGCTTCAGGGGATATTCTTTTAATAATTGACTGAGAGTCACTCAAAGTTTGGTATAAGTTTGCTATATAAATGTTTTAAATAAATAACAGTAATTCAAAAGCTCATGGGAATTCCAGTGAAGTCTAACTTTCAGCAGGTACATGGGAAATACAGTAATAGGATGGAAAACTAGAATAGAATAGAATAGAATAGAATAGAATAGAATAGAATAGAATAGAATAGAATAGAATAGAATAGAATAGAGCTGGAAGGGACTTTGGAGGTCTTCTAGTCCAGTCCTCTGGTCAAGCAGGAGAATGTATACCATTTCAGACAAGACTGTCTGAAACAGAAAGACAAATGCAAATCAAAAGTGGGACTAGAAAATTATGGGTTATACTTTTAAGAACTTTTGTAAGCATCAAATATTTTGGAAGAAGGGAATTTTACATATCACCAGGATTTTTGTATTATAGTTTTGAATTTGTGTTCACCTATTTTTATTAATTAAGAGAAGATGTTAAGAAACTCATGGATTGGTCTTATATGCTTGAATCATTTTTGAAGACATTAAAGCAGTTTTCCTCTGTGCCCGATAAGTAGCAGAAAGAGCTTCAGAAGTAGTAGTTGGAAAGCACTCACATATACATATGCAAATGCACACACACATAGGCGCACACACACTCCAACATATCAGACTTATATTTGCACCCAAGTTGTTATTTGGATTCTACTTAATGTGAGGCAGTCAATTAACTTAAAATTCAGTTTGAATTTGATTTCCATTGAATAGCAGTATTAGCAGAGAATGGTTCCTATTTTTTATGGCAAGGAATGTAGAATAAAAAGTATTTGGGGCAATATTCAAGCATCCCTCTTTTTCTTTAAGATAGGAAGAAACAGCAGATACAGGCTAGTTCCCTAACCAATCTGCCCAGTTGGGAGCTATTTTTTTTAAAAACAACATGATCATTTTAGACTGTACAATTTCATAACACATTAAGTAAAATTACAAAGAAAACAGACTCTTAAAGCTATAAAAGGACAGAAAAAGGATGGTAAATTTCCTTAATGGATTGAAAAGACATTGTAAAGTGGAAATAGGGGTGTGGATTTTTCTGTAAAGAAAAATCAAAACTTCTCCTTTGATTCCATCTAGAATATGTTTACATACATACATACATACAATTTAAATTTTAAAGTTCTTTGATCATAATAGATATTATTCATAATAGATGAAAGATATTTTATTTCACTTCTCATACATTTCTAGATCATGTCGAAAGATTGAATGAGATGCATTATCCATAATCACCGATGCGTATTTAATTAAAAGAATAGTTAAAGATATTTATTTGAAAGGAAGTCAGTCCACTGATTATAACAATGCTTAAGAAGAATGAGAAATAATCTAAATGACTTAAATATAGCTTATATTTGATAGGTTCTTTCATGATTGTCTTTTAAAGTCTTAATTGAAAAAAATCGTAAAGGGGTGGGAACAAAGAATAGATCAAAGGAAAAAATGGCTTCTTTAATGCAACTTTAAAAGCCCAAAGTTTTGCAAACTTAGTTTATGACACATCAAAATGTGTGACTATGGCTTGATTAGTAGGGTGAAAGTTAACTTATATATTACTTATCTGATCTGTGAATGCTGTTTTTGTTTCTGAACAATTCTTGAACTATGAATTTGAATAGGAAAGTCTGTTTTGCCTAATTTCACCATTAACACAGAACTAGTTTAACAACTAAAAAGAGTATGAAATGAGTTCTAGGGGTTGTTAAAACTAAAAATGATAATTCATATAATTCAACCCCTGCATTGTTCATGACTGGGTTGGCCTTTTTTATACACTCAGTCTATGTAATTTGCTTTTCTTTCATGCAGAAACTTTAGAGAAGGGCTCTAGCTGTCTGGCACAACACATATGTTATATGCCATGTATTTGTGTTCAGTCTTTGGTTTTTCTAACCAGGATTTGCGAAGGTTAGTGAAATTCTGGGTTGTCTCTTCCAAGCAGCGTAGGCAATATTGTATGAAATGGACTGATGCTCTGATTTGCCTTGAAGAATTTATATTTCCTCCATGGAATATTGTAGTATCTTCCCAGTAGGAATCTAATTATTCTAATTATTCCTTTAAATATTTTGGTAATCAAGATTTTAGGAATTTGTATATAAGTACTGAAGATGGATACAAGTTTAGACTATGATGTTGCACAATTTAAAATTGTTTTTATTAAATTTATGAGCATGTAAATCACTGGGACTGTGAAATGGATGGTAGACGAATATTGAAAATAAATAAATAACATAAAATATGCTCTTTTTTGGATTTCTTTTCAAGTGAAACAGTATGAAATTTGTTGTGGCGTAGATGAATACATTAATCATGGAATCCACTCTCCTGTGTGCCTTGAATATTCTGCGGCTTAAAAATTATATATAAGAAATGAACATGTTTAGGGAAGTATTTAAGTTGCAACCAATCTTGGTCTTTAGCAGTTTCTTTTCATATTATTCCTTAACTACTTCTTTAATTTTACTCCATGGTATTTTGGGTTGCCTATCAGTGAGATTCGTAATTTCAAAACAATTCTTGATGCAATTCTTGTAAATGGTTGTATATGTTCAGGATCATATTATGGGTGCTGGTTGACTTTGTTTGCCACTTTAATTTGACTAGTGTTATTAAGACTAATTTACATTCAAATATACAATTCATGTTTCAGACCAAATGCAAATGTGGATTTCAGCAGGCCTTTTCAAATAATTAACAGAAATTTGATAGACTAATGCTTGAATGTGTGCCAAACTGGCATGGGTTGGGCTTAAATTGATCTACACATCCCCATTTCTTAGGATATATATATATTTTTAAAAAACACACTTTTAACAATATTGTATAGCCATTATTCAATTCAAAATATGATATATCATCACTTCTGAAATGTATACATTGGAAAAAGAAATGAATATAGTCCCTTCCCTATCCTATGGCTTCCATGTTCAGCAATCAAAGCAAGATGAATAGTCAAGAGTAATTAGGCAGCTGCCACACATCCCACATTAAAGTCTTCCATCTGTTAACATTTTTGGCCTCCAAGCAGAACAGAAACTCTTGAGACACTAATGGCTATAACTCCAAGCAGTTTTTGCATGTTTATTAACTTCTGCAAGCTTGAGGCTTTTCTGCTGACAAATGGCCCTGACTGGACTTTAGATAGATATCCCGGATTGGAATATAGAAGTTGGTTGGTCTTTGTTTCCATTTTAGTTACATTACTACTCTGTACCAACAGAGCTCATAGTGATGCTTTAAGACAGCCTTTTCCAATCTGGTACTTTTAAAACATGTTGAATTTCAATTCCCATAATTCCTTGATCTTTGCTCAAACTGATGCAGCCTTAGGATTTGGAGAGTTGAAGGATAATGGTTTTATATGAGAATGTACAGTGTGTGCCTTTGTGAAGAAATCTTTAGTGTATAGTGCTTGTTTTAAAACTTTCTATGTCTAATTTGTCTGCTCTAGAATTCCTGCACAAAACTCAGAGTTCTGTCTGGGGCAATTGGTTCTTATTGCTGAGAAATGACAATCAACTATATAAAGTCTTGTAGTGGTGAAGGACCTGGTGCATTGTTTTGGGATTAGGGATAACTACGAACCAAGGCAAACCTGAAGTCAGAGCAAAAATGTCAAAAATTAAAATTGGTACTTTGAATCAGTGAGCTGAAATTGACAGAGCACTATCAGTTCTACTGAGGAAGAAGAAAAACACAAAACAAATGGAGTAACCAACCCCCCCCCCCAAAAAAAAAACTTTCAAATCTGTGGATGCAGTCCAAAAGATGAATGATCTTAATTCAAGTAAAAAACAAACTAATTAATATTTGGTTGATTGAAGTCTATGCTTTCACCACAGTTGCAGAGAAAACAGAACTTGTATAGTTCTATGACAACTTGCAAAACCCAAAACAAAAGAAAATATTTCATATATATATTATAAGAGTCTGAAATACTAAAGTTGGAAATAAAGTAGCACAAAGGTGACCTCATTGGATGAAAGAAAACAGGAGAATTAACTTTATTTATTTATCAAATGTATAAGGCTGCTGATTTCACGGAAAGTGACTCTAGGCGGTGTACAACAATCCAATAAAACAATAAATATAAAGCAATCATTACCTAAAACCATTATAAATAATTATTAACAAAAAAAATTAAAAACTATAAAAGCAGAATTAATAATAGACATTTGCTGAGAAAATACAATGTTTATACCAATTGTCTTTTTCCAACAATCTGAAAGTTACTATGCCTGGACATCACTGGATGGGCAACAGTAGAAGCAAATTGGCTATATACTCTGAAAGCAAAGATGGAGAACCTCTACTGAGTCAGCAAAAGTGAAACCGTAGTGCTGACTACAGCTCACAGCACGAACATCTTCAAACAGTACAACTTGAAACGAAGAAAACAAATGTCCCCATTTTAAAGTATGAGAAGGATATTATAAATAATGCATAATAGCCACATTTTCATGCACAGCTGCATTTCTAAAATTTAGAAGCTTAAGCTATTTTATAATTGCCCTTTCTTTAAAAAAAAGAGGTAAATTTCACAGTTGCAAGGGCTGTATTTAGAATGAAGAAAAAAAAAGAGCAGCTAGCTTGCATCACTCTTTTGGCAGAATTTAGCTGAATCTTCGGTTTCCCCTCCTTTGGCTTTAATAGCTTACCGGAGCCTTCTAAAGAGAATGGCTCTATCTAGAATGACTGTCTTGCTTAGTTGCAGAATTATGACATAGGGTTGAAAGGGTAATGAGTTCTTTTTTTTTTTTAATGAAACACATTTTAGAAGAAAGTAGAGGGGATTAATATTAATGGGAGATGAAAGTGTTCAGCGGCGACAGTTTTCTTTTAGAAACGGAAAGCTGCTATATATTGTATCAAAATGTCCCCATCAAAGTTTATCCGGCAGCAGTTCTCTTTCTGTCACTTAACAACAACAACAACAACAACAACAACAACAACAACAATAATTAATAATAATAATAATAATAATAATAATAAATAATAATAATAATAATAATAATAATAATAATAATAATAATAATAATAATAATAATAATAATAATAATAATAATAATAATAATAATAATAATAATAATAATAATAATAATAAAGTTGGAAGGGACCTTGGAGGTCATCGAGTCCAACCCCCTGCTCAGGCAGGAAACCCTACATCATTTCGGACAAATGGCTGTCCAGTCTCTTCTTAAAAACTTCCAGTGTTGGAGCATTCACCGCTTCAGGAGGCAGGTTGTTCCACTGGTTAATTGTTCTAACTGTCAGGAAGTTTCTCTTGCTCCCTTATCCTTTTAAGATAGGGCATTAGATAAGCATCTGAAGACAGGCTGCTGCCTGTAGATAAGATGGTATCCCATGGAATCTGATACCAGATTCACAATTCACAATTGTAGACACGATGCACAGTCATCTTCAACCACACCTGGAATTGCAGAATACTGTATGGAATCAATAGAAGCCATATCCGAATGACCAGGAAAAAGCTCAAGTATGGCCTAGTGGCAAGCAGCGGTTCCCCACACACTTCTTTTTTTAAAAATGGGATAAAATAGATCATGTTCCTTGTAAGGAACCTGTAATATGTATGGCTTCCTTCATATTTGGGGGAAAACCTCAAAGTTTAAGCAAAAATGATGAAAGTCATTCCATCATTGAAAACTGTGGATGTCCAAGCAAAAGAGAAATTAGCACAAGTGGATCAGTAAACATTCATCTTCATTGAGGAGCTTTAGCCAGAGGTAAGGTGTACCTTCCAGTGAAGTGAGATAGGGGGATAGCAGCTTCAAGAGCTGGAGGATGTGATTGTGCCATCTTCGGAAGTGAGAAAAGACCTAGGGAGTTTGGTTGAAACAGACTGGCCCAGTTCCTCCAGCTGTGCTAGCTCCATCAAGATTGCATGTAAATTTGTGGCCACCATTGGAGAGTATTGCAAATGAAGAGAAATCATGACCAGATAGAAGAGGCAATTAGGATGATTGGGTGGGTGAATGGATGAATGGGGGGGTTGGGGTGAAATACTGTATAACAGGGATCCCCAACCTGTGGGCCATGGCCCACTAATGGGCCATGACCTATTCGTAACTGGGCCACGTGAGTGGTGCAGCCCGACTTATGCAAGTGGCAGGTGCCGATGTTTACAGCCTCACTTGCGCTCGCAGTGAACACCATGCTTGCAGCCCCAGTTGTGCACCTGCCACTCACACAATTGAAGCTGTGCGTGTGCGCACCTGCCCCTTGCACAAAACCATCCCCTCTTTCCCCCTCTGCCTGAGCTGGGCCGCCAACCTGGAAAGATTGGGCAACGCTGAGTGGTGGGATTCAGCCGATTTGCACCACTTTGGCAGAACCGGTAGCTAATTTTTTGTTGCCCAGGCCCAGAATGGACTTCCGGAAGTGGCATCCACACAGAGAACCAGTTGTTCACATATTTGAATCCCACCACTGGCAACGCTGCTTTATAGTGCTTGTGATGGGCACAGAAAAATGGGATAGGAGGCAGGAAACAGGTTGCTATAGGACAGGGGTGTCAAACTGCCGGCCCGCGGGCTGGATGTGTCATGCCAAAACTGCGCCCACCCCATTGCCGGCAATGGGAAAAAAGTCACGATACATCACAACATGTCACATGACATCGCGAGTTTGACACCCGTGCTATAGGAGAATAGGGAGAGGGTCGTGGGTATATGATTGCTAGATGCCTTGGATTTAGGTTGATTCTGATTAATGCCACATTGTCTGTAATAAGACTTTGCTCCTACATGATTTTAAAGAGCAAGTGAAACCAGAAAAAGTGTTAAGAAAGAAAGGATCTGAGTGAAAAATAATTAGCTCACGGTATTTTCCTGGTTTGAATTGCACATGGTAAGAATTCATCCAACTGGAAATCCCAGTTTGAGAAGATTGAGGCAGAAGGATAAACATGAATATTGTTGATGAAGATTCAACAGTTAAAATGAAAACAAGAAATAATAATAAATTGATGATAATGTGTACCATATAAACAAAGGTGGACTTCTGAATTCCGATGGATGATCAGAAATATTCAGAAAGGCCTAGAGCAGAGACCTTTGTCCTTCATTGAAAAAGTGTGATGGGAAGTATAATGTTGAAACCAATGTATCACTGATGCTTAGTGAATTCAGAAATGATAACAGATCTTTATGATCAAGAGCATCAGATGTTGCAGACAAATCCAACAGTACTAATCATGATGATCAATAATTTGCCTGAACCACCAGCAAATTGTTGAGAGCTGGAATTAATGCTGACTCAAGTAGAAGAATCCACATGAAATCTTGATTAAAATGAGTCAATATAATTATTCGCTGACAAAGAAGGAAATTTGGCTGAAAACAACTTGTTCAGTGATCTTGGACAAAGATAAAAGAGAAGACACTCAGTAATAATTAGAACAAAATGAAGCATCCAAAGTACTTTTTTTAAGGAGGTGAAGATAAGCATGTTTTAGAGAATCTGATACCAAAGAATAATTAACCAACCTATTCAAGAACATCAGAATAAATGTTCATAATAGATACACAGAGGAAAAGAGGGAAAGGACCTGAGACACACATTGTATAATGAGCTTCAGAGACTGTTTAACTACCACTTATTTAGTAATTACTACAAATCCTTAGTCCAAATTAAATTGAGGGTGCTACCATAAAAATGTTTTGGGGTTTGTGAATTGGGGAGTATTTCTAACCATCTTAGGACAGAGGAAATTTGCAAGGTATAAACATCCTTACCAAGACCCTTGATATCTTTATGTCATTCAACCCTCACTTGGTAGCCAAATGAGACTGTTCAGGTTCCGTCCCACTGGATGGATTTAGATGGGGATGAACTGTCTCCCAGTCAATCCTACTAAGACCAAGTCAGTATTTGAACATCCAGATCTGGAGATATTTCATCTTCCCCTTCAAAGTTGGTATGCAATCCAGGAGTCTTCCTGGACTCACACAGCCTGCTTGAAGACCAAGTATCATTGACGGTTAGCAAGGCCTTTGCACAACTTGACCTGGTGCACAGTAACAGCCTTTCCTAGATCAGGAAAGACCTTCTTCCTGGGGCCCTTTCAGTCAGTCAGTCATGTCCTACTCACCCTGAAGCTTGATTTTTTTCCCCAATGCTCTACATGGGATTGCCCTTGAAGGCCACTCATAAACTTCAACTGGGCAGAATGCAATGACTAGGACAATGATGAATATGCCTTGGCATAAGGCCTGGTTACCTAAGGGAGCACCTGTCCCTCATAGCATCTACTCTGTTGAATCAATCCAATAGGTTTGGTATATAGAGGGTTCCTTTGATTAAACAATGTTATCTATTGGGACTCTGGTAGTGTTCCTTCTCTCTAGCTGCACCTGCCCTCTGGAATAAATTCCTCCTCAGATCTGGATGGCCCCCAATTTGCTGTTGTAACAGAGCTGTGAACATCTAGCTCTTCCTCCAAGCTCTTAACAACGGAGAGTGAGACCATTTGCTTTATTGTATTTGTCATCTTTTATCTTTATGGTTTATGGTTTATTGTTTTTATTGTAATTTATTTGATAATTGAGAGTTGCCTAAAGTTGTTGAGAGCCAGGCAGCATACAAATGTAAGAGATGATGAAAAAGTATAAGTGATATTAAAATCCTCAAGCAACAATACTGATACAAACAGTACAAAGAGTCAGAAGGAAAATCTCTTGATAAAATGATGATTAAAGACAAGTAGTCCATGTATTACTGCAGTTAAACACTGTAATGAAAATGTCAACTCAGCAACTAAGAATTTAAAAGAAATACTGGTAAGTTCATTTACAAACTTGGTTAAGTAGCAAAACTAAATTGCCATTCCTGTTCTAAAAGTTTAAGAGCCTATATTAAATGGAAGCAACAACAGGCACAGCATATTGTAGGCTTAACCAGTGGTGGGATTCAAATATGTGAACAACCGGTTCTCTGTGTGGATGCTGCTTCCAGAAGTCCATTCTGGGCCTGGGCAACAAAAAATTAGCTACTGGTTCTGCCGAAGTGGTGTGAACCGGTGAATCCCACCACTGGGCTTAACCAAATTTCAGAGATAGCAGCAAATGAAATAGATTATTCATTTAAATAATCTGATAAAGCCAAAGCTTTAATAATGGTCTGGGTGTTCAATAACAAACACTTTAAATAAGTTTTAACAGATTAAATCAAAGTAAGGTTGAATTGGATTAAAATATTCTGCAGAATAGCAAACAACTGATTATCTTGCTTCCGATATTACTAATCAATGATAACTTAACAGGCTAAAATAAGGAATTCCACATTAATTTGAACAAACATGCTAATAAGCATTAAAAAAAAACAGGATATAGAACCGGCATTGCTACAACAATATAAAAACTAATCCTGAGGAATTACTTCCCAGCTGATTTATGTACATGTTAAACAAAGTTAGGAGAATGGGCTGATCCTGGGCATCCCATACTGAATGCCCAACTGTTTAGCCTCTAATGATTGCAACTACCCATCTTTGTCTTTCTTGGAAAATATAGGTGACCAGAGAGGGCAAGACAGCTTGGATCCAGGAGCCAGGAAGTGTGTTTGAAAGTGAGGAAGCAATGTCACAGGCCATTAATGTGTCCTTTACTTGAAAAGGCCATTCTGTATATCTTAGCTAACCATCAACCAAATCTCCAAACTGCCACTTACAAATAAGATTATTGAGAAAGTGTTGCTGTCCCATAGAGGATAATGGATGAAATGAATTATATGTCAAATTATTTTTTGGAAATATTCTAAAAGTCTCATTAAAGGCTTTCTGGGGGGCAAAGATGATGCACCGTATAGTACACCTTATATGTTTGATAACCAGCACATGGCAATCATTCTTCCTTGGCCCAACAGAATGGAAACTTTAGTAAGAATTGTTTTTTATATAAAACTGAACTGGCATTGTTAAAGCTAGAGTTGGCTGGTTTCAGGATTCTTATTTCTCAATAAAAAAAATTTTTTAGGAGTCATTCTCAGGGAGAATTCCCATAAGAAGTTTGTAGAATTTTGTACAAGTCTTTACTTCAACAATCAAACATCCATCAGTCTTTTTTTTACCTTTTTAAAAATTCATATGCGGTTGATTTGGAAGAGGCACAAATAGAATTAAATGAGGATGGTTTTTGTTTTATGTTTATTTCTGGATTATTTTGTTTTTATTGGTGTTGTAAGATTTGATACACTTTACAGGTAATTTAAAACACACACTTAATTAGGACCTTGATGCACATATGCAGGAATGTTGACAGGATGAAACTTAATGAACAGTCCAATGCATTGTGACAATTAATTTCACTATTTCATTACATTATTCGGTATAAAAAGAAAGTTTGTTCCTGAACAGTAGCAGAATTTCAGTGAGATGCAACTCAAACTAAATATGCTTTCAAAACATAATAAAAAAAAGGTTGATTATGTGCCATCAACTCTTAGCAACCAAATAGATTTCCTCTTTGATGATCTGTCCGCAGATTGGTCCATCATATTTTCCAACAGTGCATCCATAGCTCCTGTAATTGAGCCCATCTAACTTTGTTGTTGTTGTTAGTTGCGAAGTCGTGTCCAGCCCATCACGACCCCATGGACAACGTTCCTCCAGGCCTTCCTGTCCTCTACCATCTTCTGGAGTCCATTTAAGCTCACGCCTACTGCTTCAGTGACTCCATCCAGCCACCTCATTCTCTGTCATCCCCTTCTTCTATTGCCCTCAATCTTTCCCAGCATTAGGCTCTTCTCCAATGAGTCCTTCCTTCTCATTAGGTGGCCAAAATACTTGAGTTTCAACTTCAACTTCATCTAACTTGCTACTGGTCAAATCTTTTCTTCTCCTTCCTTCACTTTTTCCCAGTATCACAGCCTTCTCTAGAGAGCTGGGTCTTCACATAATGTCACTGAATTATTAGAACGTTGGCATTTGTGTCTTAAATAGAAACATAATAAAAATAGCTATAGAAAATTGCTGGTTTTGAACTATGCTTGAACCTTACATTTACCTACTGTTTTCTAACAGCAAATGGAGATAAGTAAGGCTATAGAGGCCTGCAGTACATCCAGAGCTGTTCTCCCACATACTATATAGGCATATATTTAGCCCTCCATTAACTATAGTAATTGGGACTGGGTTTTCCATTGCTAAGCGTTGTGGTCATAAGGCACAACATCACATGACCAATGGAACAGTTTCTAACAAGGTTCTTTCAAGGTTTCTAAAGTTGTGATTAGCTTGTGATTTTAAGACTGCCAGATCTGGGTTGCAAAGATCCAGATGACCTTTCAATATATATAAAAAGAAACCTACTGACATAGAGTTGTGATCTGGAATTTTGCAACTCAGCTCTAGTAGACCTATTAAACTACAACTGTTTTTTTTTTCTTTATAAAATTCCAGCACAGCTAGTAAACTTGGAAGAGTGGATACATCCACGAACTTATGAGTGAAAAAAGGGGTGTGGAAAAAAAAGGCACAGTGTGTCAGAAGCAGAATCTGTTGCTGTTTGTGGCATCAAACATAGGACTACATCTGGATTTTGAAACAATTCTGAATGGCTAATGCTAACCTTAAGGATTAATGGAGATTTGCCTGAGTGGCCTGCCTGCCTGATAGATATCTTGGCTACTTTTCTATTCTTTGCTATGAATAATGCACAGTTTATTGGTTCTTTTTTGAGTGCTCTTATATTTTGTTTTGTGCTTTCTCTTAAAAGCTACACTCATTGAACGAATGCAAAAGTTGTCGTGTATTTCATGATAATTCCTAGTAATGCTATTGAGATTTTAAGGATGTCATTAATGAAAATAGTATACATTGTTTTTGTCTGACACTGTTGGCAGATTATCAAATGCAGAAGTGCGTACTGTACTTATGCATTAGGAAAAAGAGAAACTCAAGCCAATAGCAAGGAAAGCATTGTGGAAGATATTTTTGCTATGTGTTAAATTATGGTACATTTTCTTGTTTACGACTAATAATATAGGTGGGCTACATGTGTTACTCCTATTGTTTTTTTATGGCAATAATAAAAATGTGTACACTTTCTAAAAATTACTCTTTGACATTTTATTTTACATAGATAAGGAAGAAGAAAGCAGCATGGCCTCTTATTTTACCTGGTTTTGTTATTATAGGATTCAGGGGAATTATTTTGAGTATCCATGTAGTTTATGGAACATTAGAATCATTTCCTTCTCTTTTGTTCAATAGAGACTCTCTTTCTTTCTCTCCACACCCACCCACCCACCTACATATTGTTGTTCAATCAGCAGTTGCACATTTCACAGTAGCTTTTATATATTTCTAATGACAAATGGCAAATGAACAGGCAAAATATAGAACAGAATGAGCAAATTGCCAAATCAGTGCACTAATCCCTCAAGTAAGCAAATCTTGCTGAAGTCCTTATAAGAAAGAATAGGTCCATGCATGGAAAAAGAAATGAAAAATGAACATTCAACTTACCAAAAAAAGCATAGGGTTATGGGATCAAATAGCTAACAGATGATGGGGAGTTTAAGAACAGAATTTACCAATGGTTTTTTTTTTTTTACTATAAAAGGCCATTGATTGTATAGGTCGTGCCTAATACATTAAGCCAAAAAAAAACCTGTTTAGACTTCTGAGAAACCATTATAATGAACAAAGCTACTGTATGAACTGTGCCTAAAGAAATAAAGTGGTTTAGCATGTAGAAGTGAATGGACAAAGATTCATATTGGTCTCATATCCCTTTAGCTGGTACAACAGATGAATAATAAGAAATAACAGAATTTCAAGTGATTATTTGTAGAATCAAAATAGGAAGCAGAAATATTGACATCTAAGTTTGTAGATGTTCTTATTTCATTAGCCAATAGATTAGGAGGACTGAGAGGATTTATAATGAAAGTGAAAAATGAAAATGTGGATTATCTGTTAAATATTTTAAAGGACAAAAATAGTGTTGATTAACATGCATATTGACCTTACAGTTGGCTGTAACGAAGTGAAGTTGTTTTCTAGGCTTCAGACGATTAGTGTGCTGGAGGGAAAAAAAAGTATTGTCATGAAAAGGATTATACTAAGGAAATGTCTATGATAACAAACATCAAAATTGCCCAAACAATGTTTTTTCTAGTGTTAATGTTCAGCTTTAAAAGCTAGACATTGAGAAAGAGCAAGAAAAAGAAGGCAGGTGCCTTCAAATTATGTAACCGGAGGATGTTACTAAGTGTGCCATGGAATATAAGATAAACCAATTAATCAATCCCAAAATAAATAAAGGCTAAATACTTCCTTGAAGCAGTGATCAGCAAACAAACATCACATGTTTAAAACATGTATGACCAGATGATAGATTGGAAAAAAATGAGAATGCTTGGTAAGGTTGTGGAGGTAGGGGAAAAAAAGAAAGTTTCATTGTGGTCAGAGAATTCACAGAGCTATGGATGATTGCTGGAGACAAGCCAAGATAAAATGATTTTCCTTGTAGTTGCTGGGAGGTGAACTTGATTTGATGCCACCTACAGTAGGAACTATCAGATATGATATGGCATGAGATAAAGAGCAAGCATGTTTGCAATCCTTCCCTTGATACTGAAAGTCCAACAGTTGAGTATTTGTCTCTTATTCCTGTCAACTGCAACAAAGTCATTGAGCCTATGGCAGGTAGATTTTTGAATCTTGAAATAAATAATTATTCAATCCTAGCCTTGATTGCTGTATTTCTTTTCTCATATTCCGCAGTAAAACATTATTGTTTAATGAAAGCAGCCCTACAATAAAATTAAATGAATATTTTAATGAACTTATGTGTTCTGCTAAAACATATTTATTCAGTGAAAGCTTTGACTGTGAATGTATTTCTATGTGTCTGTGTGTGTTTATCTCCTGGAAATTAACATTAATATAGCCTTAGGCAAAATAAATATTCATTTTATTTATTTACATTTTCATAGGTTTAAAAATATTTTTAAGGCTTGTGTCTCCTAAAAAGTCTAAAGTTATCTGTCCATTAGAGTGCAAATTGAAGAGTGCAAAAAGATCTTTCTCACTGCTGATAAAATGAGTATGTGCAAGCTTTTAGTTATATGTGATGACAAATTGGATTAATTTATAAAGCACAAAGTAGAGTCTCTACTTTGTAGTATCAAAATAACATTTGTTCTCCCCATTGTTTCTCCATAGGATTATGCTGAAAAGGAGAATACGATAGCCAAGGCTCTGGAAGACCTTAAAGCTAACTTTTATTGTGAACTTTGTGACAAACAGTATTACAAGCATCAAGAATTTGACAATCACATCAACTCCTACGACCATGCACATAAGCAGGTGAGCAATGCATATATATTTACTGCTAATAAGACACAAATAGTAAAGATGTGTTTTACATTAGGAGTGCATTTTTTCTGCCCATTTTTTTTTTGGTCTAAAGGTTGGATAAAGTTTAGAGAAAACTATTTGAAACTTTGGTAATAAAAATATTCATATATTTGATACTTTGGTAATAAAAATATTCATATCAGGGTCATTACAATTCTTCTGTTAATAAAAGGAATTTCTTGATATTTTCTTTCTCTTTCTTCCATTCAGTTCTCCACTAGCTCTTTAACCTTAATTTGCATAACAAACAACTTGTACCTTCTTCTTCTGAAATCCTATTCCTACAATACATTTAATCTATCAAGCAAATTGCCCATTCTGCAGCCTGCAGAAAAGAGAAGAAAGCTGGGAATAGATGTTTTCCTCTTGCTTCCTTCTTTCACAAAGGAATTTTCTTGGTAAAAAGTGGATTATGACAACCAGATTTCCCCCATCCCCCCCCCAATTGTAGAAGGGTACCACAGGAAGGACTGGAAGAAAACCTTAGGGATACACATTGGAGGAAAACAGAAAGACACCTCCACCACATTGTTTATGTATGCATGTGCTAGCCAGGTGTGGGATTCAAATATGTGAACAACTGGTTCTCTGTGTGGATGCCACTTCCGGAAGTCCATTCTTGGCTTGGGCAACAAAAAATTAGCTACCGGTTCTGCCGAAGTGGTGTGAACCGGTTGAATCTTACCACTGGTGCTAGCTTATATTCCATTAAGCACTAAGGCAGTGATGGCGAACCTTTTAGAGACTGAGTGCCCAAACTGCAACCCAAAACCCACTTATGCATCGTCGAGTGCTGCGTGGGTGTGGCCCATTGGCTGGGTGTGGCCCATTGGCTGGGTGTGGCCAATTGGGTGGGCATGGCCAATTGGGTGGGCATGGCCCATTGGGTGGGCATGGCTGCAGTGGTAACGGCAGACTGGGTGGGACTAAAAAGTTCAATCAATTCCAACTTTGCAAGATCTTTTTTTTCCCGCAAGAAGTTGAAATTAACTGATTGAACCTTTTTTTTTTTCACACAGTGGGGGAGGCCTAACGCGAAAAGGTTTTATAAAACCCAGCTGAAGGCCTAGGACTGGGGTGATGGCACGCGTGCCCACAGAGAGGGCTCTGAGTGCCGCCTCTGGCACCCGTGCCATAGGTTCGCCACCACGGCACTAAGGCATAATTAGTTTAGTGGGTTATAGTTATCATGCTGTAGAAAAATGGCCTGATGGTTTATACACTTGTTGTAGAGAATTTACTGCCATATAGTTTTCTGTATGTTTACTAGAGGAAAAAGTCCTTTTGAACTACTTTGTATTTATTTCATCAACTTGGGCATCTTTGAGAAAGTAAAGTCCACACACGTAAAGGAAGTTTAGTTTGGGAATGGCCACTGTAACATTTACCTCTGAACTGAAATGTATAGAAGGTTTTCTGATGAGGAATTATAACAGGTCAGTTATCCCTGAAGGAGTGGGGATGGAATTATGGCAGAGATCGAAGACCCAGCAGTGAATCCTTCCTTTATCTGGAACAATCTTTCTGGATAAAGGAGAGATTGTGAGATCACCCATTTGAATTCCAGATAGCTACTCTTTGTGGGTAGATTGCAGGAATTGAGATTTTTGTGCTGGGCTTGTGAGTTCAGTGACTTGGAATGGAGAGATTTCAATCAAACTCACAGCCTCTGTAGAGGGAGGGTGCCTTAACTTTTATAGCAAGAGTCTCAATGGATTTCAAATTAAGACTTATACAATAAAAAAATAATATTTTGAGTTTATTGGACTCCATTACGTTTGTATAGAAAAGTATTATCAAAAACAGCTGTTTCTTGAAGATGCAAGTATAATGCTTTAAAACATGATTCTGCAGTGTCTTATACTTACCACGTTTTGGGAGAAAGTAGGAGATTATATCAATATATGCAACGAAAGCTAACATTTTCAGAAGATATTTTTTTAAAATTATATACAGGTAGTCCTTGGCTCACGTTTGTTTAGTGACCGTTCAAAGTTATAACAGCATTGAAAAAAGTGACATATGATGTTTTTTTCACACTTACGACCATTGTGGCATCCCCATGGTCATGCAATCCAAATTCAAATTCATATTTATGATGGTTGCAGTGTCCTGGAATCGTGTGATTACCTTTTGCGACCTTCTGACAAGCAAAGTCAATGGGGAAGTCAGATTCACTTAACAACCATGTTACTTAACAACTGCAGTGATTCACTTAACAATTATGGCAAGAGAAGTGGTAAAATGGGGCAAATCTCACTTAACAAATGTCTCACGGCAACAGAAATTATGGGCTTAATTGTGGATGTAAGTCAAGGACTACCTATGTTAACTACTAATTTGATCATCAGACAGCAGAAACGTCCTCCATAGCCTTACTATGGCTAAAAGACAGATATTGCAACATTTGAAAGATAAACGTAAGGTTCAATTTATTCAGTTGTTTGGAGACCTGATTGCACTTGCCACCTATGAGTGAATTGCCTATAAACTTAAACTTTGTATAGACAAATATAATTAAATAAACAAAATGTATTGAGGATTATAGAGGGACAGAAACAGATTATGAACAGACCTATACCAATAAGGGAATTCTCTGAAAATATATAGAAGATTAGACCAGGAAAGGCTCCTGGATCAGATGGATTATCATGTTCTTATTATAAAATGTTTGAGGATGAACTTTTACAACCTCTACAAAACACAATGGGCTCTATTCTACAGGGAGGAAAGATGCCAGAGAGTTGGAAAGAGGTCAACATAGCACTACTAATTAAAGAGGGACAAAACTTAACTTTAACCAGAAACTATAGGCTGATTTCATTATTGAATAATGACTATAAGTTGTTTACAATGATTCTAGCTGATAGACTGAAAATAATTTTGCAAGAATTTATTCATGAGGATCATTGTGGGTTTTTACCTAAAGGACAGTTAAAGGACAATGTTTGAAATGTGTTGGACCTTTTGAAATATTTGGAGCAACATAATGAAAAACAAGCTGCATTGATTTTCTTAGATGCAGAGAAGGCCTTTGACAATTTGAACTGGGCTTTCTTGTTCAATGTTTTGGAAGATATGATCTTTGAAGAGAACGATAAAATAGGTAAGATTGATTTATGCTTCACAGGAAGCACATATAATTTTAATGGAGATCTAATAAAGCCTTGTGAAATACAAAAAGGAATAAGATATGGATGCCCACTGTCTCCTGACAGGATTGTGGTAATAAAGATTTTTTAAAAAACTGATAAGTTAAGGGCCTTTGTAGATGACTTTTTATTGAATATGAAAGATCCTTTAAAGGGGATTGAAATAATTAATGGAAAAACTAAGAGTTTAATGGGTTAACAGATTTGATGATCAATAAACAGAAGAGGAAAATGTTAACAAAAAATGAAAACAGTACATCAAACAGAATTGATGGACAACTGATGTACCATTTGACAACTGATGTACCATTTAAACAATGGCAGAAGGTTATATTTATTTGGCGAGAGAGAAAAACACAAGTCAAACATAAGGTGTTACAAGACACAAAGGAAGGACAAGAATTGGGTTTACCTGTTTTGAAA
Organism: Azemiops feae; assembly: GCA_023970755.1. NCBI lineage: Eukaryota > Metazoa > Chordata > Lepidosauria > Squamata > Viperidae > Azemiops > Azemiops feae. The sequence continues at coordinate 186,538 of JALGBA010004189.1, read as the reverse complement.
TTGTATTTTGCAGCTTTAGTTTGGATGAAAGAGTGGGTGCTGTTGAGAAATAGAAGGTTCTTGAAGTTAGAAGGACACAGTATAAAATGTGGGTGGTATTATGGTATGATAAAATCAAGGTTAATGTAGATTTTAAAAATCATTATGCTAGATGTGCCAGATTGAGAATATGGCATAGATTCATATTCATATGGAATAGGAAATAGTTACAAACCCAGATATCATCACAAGAAGCATTTTTAGACACAAAATAATAAACACAAATTATTGACTTATTGCGAGATTCCCTAGACATTTGTCAAGGGGAATGTAAAATAAAATCAAGAGAAGAACTGATGGCAAAGAGATATACAGTGGTAGCTCAGTACTCATCCTTAATTGGTTCCGGGAGGCACAATGAGTACCAAAAATATGAGAACAAAACATTTTTTCCCCATAAAGAATAATGTAGTGTGTCACAAGGCAGCTGACACTGACAAGTTCTAGCTTGTGCATTGAATACCAAACAAATGATTAGTACCAGGACAAAAAATTTGCATCAAAATGCGCTGAGTACTAAATTCGATGAGTTTCAAAACAGTTGACTGCAAACTACTACTGTAGTTGGTGGTAGTTCTCTTATGTTACAATTATTATAAAGGTTTACTAGATGAAGAACATATAGTTTTGAACATTATAAGACTGAGTTTGAAGTAGAATTTTGTACAAATTATAAACATTAATTGCTAAAATATATAATTTTTATTGAAACTTGAAGCAATAGAACAAGTAAAAAAAATTAAGATAAAGTGGACTAAAATTGTTGGTTATAACATTCAGGTGGTATAGTGCAGGGGTATCAAACTCACAATGTCACGTGACATGTTGCGACGTATCATAACTTTTTTTTCCACTGCCGGCAATGGGGTGGGCACGGTTTTGGCATGACGCATCCGGCCCCTGGGCCGGCAGTTTGGTATAGTTTGGTATAGTGGGAAAATATGTAGTTGAAAGGACTGAAATTTACATTGCTATAATCTTAAAGAGAATTTTTATAAAATGATGTGCTATTGGTGTATGTCACCAAATACATTGTCTAAAATGTATAAAGGCACTTCAAATTTATGTTGGAAATCTGAACAACAAAAAGGGACATTTTTTCATTTTTGGTGGACTTGTGAAAAAGCTAGAAAATTTTGGATTCAAATGCAAAGTATTTTAAAGATGAAAAGGTTTGACATTATTCACAATGGAAGACTGGTTAGTAAAGGGGGTAGAACTTCCTCAAAATGGCCAAAATTACTTCTTTGTTTATGGCTGACTGGAAACTCCTTATGTAATTTTGCATAAAGCAGATTTTTTTTATGGTTTTGAGGATTAGACAGGATAGATTATAGAAGGAAGAGAATTGAGATGTAATCTTAGAGTAAGATGTAAATTTATAATCGTAATTGTTGTAAAGAGATTGGAAGCTACTTTGTATCATTTATTCTTTCATTTCTATTTTCTTCTATTCCCTCCCTTTACTTGCACTTTTAGATTTCTTTCTGATTTCTTTCTTTTTCTTTTTCTTACTTTATATTATCTAGTATTATTTTTTATCTACCTTTTAAAACATTTTAATAAAATTATATAAAATTGAAGTGAATAGTTTACACTTAAAAAAACACAAAAAAGATAGTTCCTTTTAGAAGAGCTACATATGTTTGCTTACATGCACATGCACACACAAACCTACACAAATAGGTGTTTCAAATGTTTTTAATTTAGAGTTTAAACTCATATATTGGGAAGTAATCTCCACTGAATTCCACGGAGCCTATTTCAGCATAAATGAAAAGACAAAAAGAGCGCCTGACAATAAGGTTTGACACACTCTGCATCATTCACTGACTGAAAGTAAAGTTTACAACAGTGACCTTTTCAAATAAAAATTGGAGAAGTCAAAGGTCAAGAAGTCAGGAAAGTTCCCACATGTACTTACTGTTCAGCTGCAGCCTCACTGACAGCTGCCATTTTGCATTCTAGAAAACCTTGAGAATGGTGACAAGCCCATTTGGGGATGCCTCCTGAGAAGAGGACCATTGCCAAAGGTGATCCCCATATCCTCTCTTAGCCAAGCCTTTGGAACTGCTTTGTGCTACGCCACCCTGTGCCATCCTTCAGCAATGCATTGGGGGAGGGAACATTGAGAAGCAACAGGACCATTTTCATGACCAGATTCAGAAGAAAAAGAAAGAAAATGGAGAAACCAGTGAGAAGTGGTGGTGCAGTGATTAGAATGCATCATTGCAGGTTAACTCTGCTGACTGCCAGCAGCTCGATCTTGACTAACTCAAGGTTGATTCAGCCTTCCATCCTTCTGAGGTCGGTAAAATGAGGACGCAGGTTGTTGGGCACAATATGCCGACTCTGTAAACCACTTAGAAAGGGTTGTAAAGCACTATGTAGCGGTATATAAATCTAAATGCTAAATGCTGTTACTATCAGACGATAAGTAATATCCATTGATTGATTGATTGATTTTAAAAGGGGAACATTTAATATAAATAGATCTTCCCCAAACTGCCTTTCTGCTGATTGAGAACAGAGAGGAAAAATGCATTTTACAGGGAGCATTTTCACCAGTCCTATTTAATTTGTCTGATAGATTTCCACCTCCAGTGAAGGCTTCCTGATTTTTTTCCTTCTCATTTTTTCCCCTCTGAAACATTTCATGAAGCCAAAGGCTTTTTTCTGTCATTCGGCCTGTTAGCTAAAGTAAACAGTAATCTGTTAGCACATAAATTAGCCTCTCAACCTTTAAGTGGTCCGTGATTATGATTCATACAGAAGTATGGGGAATGGAGCATCTCATTGGAGACAAGCAAACAGGACATTTAAGGAGGATAAATTATTTTACTTTGTTTTGCTTGTTAGCATACTGTGTAAATATTTGACAAAATAAAGTTGTCGCAAGGAATATACAGATGTCTTCTTTTTATTCACTTTTGGTTGAGAGGACTGTGAATTTTGACTGAGGACACTGTTAACCTTATTTTAAATATTAGGAAATTTAAATTTAGTGGTGCAATTGAGAACCCAGCACAAAGGGTTTACTCTTCTTTTACTACTAGGAGATTTTGGCATCATTTTCACGTATGAGGAGTGACCAAAAAAGTAGGGTTGGTATTTATCTACAATGGATTCCATGATATACTTACTATTCATTGCATCCCAGACCCAGTTTAAGATGTTGGTGCTGAGCTTTGAAACTCTACATACTTAGAGTCAGAAGAATGCCTATCTTATTATGAACCTTCTCAGTTACTTAACTGCTTAAGAGAGGGCCCTGATACATGAATCTTGGTTATTTGGTATATAAGAACCATCCTTCATCTGTTTGGCGCTCAGGATACAGCATGGAATTTGCTCCCTTCAGGGAAATGCATGCAGCCCCCTCTATTCCAGCACACTGTCTATGCAAAATAGCAAAAAATGTGTCTTTTTACAAGTTTTTAATTGTTAGAGTTATTTTATGTAGCTTAATTTTATTCTTGTTTCATATTTACATAGAGAATATATATATAAGAAAATAAAGATACAAATTATAAAAATAATAATCATATCTGCATATTTCATAGCGTTCCTGCTACTACTACTACTACTACTACTACTATTACTACTTTCAAGTAGGAAGTTCATCATTTCTCTCCCTTTAGGATAGGACTGCAAATAAGTAGTTGTTTCTGGTTCCAGTTTTTCCCTATTACGGTGATCTTAGTTTTTACCAGTTAATTGGATCCATGTTGCTATTATTCACTTTTCCTAGACAGCATCTCATTATTTCAGGCAATTAACTAGAAAAAAATAGTTGGTGGAAACTGCCTCTTTTTCATGGGAACAGCTTTTTTACTTTATATGGATGAAAATAGGTTGAAATTAAAACCACATTGGGTATTCTCCAAGCAAGACTGAGAACGGCTGGCTCCATCAACGTGGAGTGCGCTAAACTTTTTGCACAAGTTAACAAATCAGACTATTTGTATTTTTTCTGGCTTCGTGCTCAACAAGGCAGGTAACATTACACCATCTGGGATTATATCAAATCATACCTGGGTTTTGTTTTCTGAGAATTATTTTGCTTTGAAAAATCATTGTAATGAAAAAACCATGGTTAGCTAGAAATCAATAGAAAAAAGTAGTAGAAACAGTCTTGATAAAAGTGACACTTTTATAGCTAAGAACATACAATGTTTTTATGGCCTTATCTTTCTCTAGTTTATTCAATAGTCTAAATACATTTATGGTTAATCTTGCTTAGAAATAAAACTTTACATTAAACAGTAATAGCTTTTATATTGCCTTTCCATATAATTTTAACTAATATTTGTTCTGTGGCTGAGGCAACGATATTCACTACCTAATCAAACTAATACTGGAATGCAATATCTACAAATTTGGCACAATGCCCGATATATTTTATCATACATCATATATAGCACATGCTGACCAGAAACTGAATGAAATGGGGGAGGGGGATCATTAACACTTCCATTCATTGTGCATTTAATATGAAAACATCCATTATTAAATATGCACAAAATTGTTTTGTTATTTTTAGCTCTGTTAATACAGATCCGATGTATCCCACAAATTCATTCCATTTGCATTTCACTGTATCCTGATTGAATCTGCATTTCCAAAATCTACAGGAGAACTGGACTGATGAATTGACACCTACAGTTCACAATTTTTAACAGAAATATCAATCTGATTCCAAAGAAGTAAAAATAAATGCGAAGTACTGAGGGTTTCCCCCCCACTTCCATTCAATCATGTCTGGTTCTCAGAGACTGCTTGCACAAGTCCTTGCAGTTTTCTTGGTAAGGTTTTTCAGATGTGGTTAGCAATTCTTCTCTCCTAGGGCTAAGAGCAAGTGATTGGTCCAAGTCACCCAGCTGGCTTCACGCCGAAGGCAGGACTAGAACTCACAATCTCCCAAATTCTAGCCTGATCCTTAAACATTACACCAAGCTGGTTCTCTAAAGAAGTAAAAAGTATGAAGTACAAAGAAGAAGCTGTGGGTGTTTCTTCAGTGGAAGCTTTTAAAAAGAGATTGAATACCCACTTGAATGGAACGGTAAAGGATCTCCTGCTTGACCAGGGGGGGTTGGACTGGAAGATCTCCAAGGTCCCTTCCAATTCTGTTATTCTGTTCTGAGAAATGTGCACATGAGAAGAAATGCCGAAAACAAAAAAAAATTACAATGGCAGACTTTATAAAATATCAAACTCTATTTCTACAGTTGTGTGATACGATGTCTAATACAGATTTACCCCATGATAATTTCATGAAGCTTTCTCTATTATTACAACCATTATCATTATTGCATATACACGCTTTTATGACAAAGCCTCAAATGTATTTGTCTGCAATAATGATATCCTCTGTCATGTTGATGGAATGCTTAAAAAAAGACACCATAGTCTGGAAGGCATCATTGCTTGAATATTCTTAATTTGGCAGAGAAGGCTGAAATTGAATCTATTTGCAGTTCAATTTTAAATGTGCAGTCAAATGGGCAATTAAATGTGGATCTTTTGTTTATTTTACACGTCCCCTTATTCCAGCTACGATGATGGTGATGGTGATTGAAATGCAAGACTTTACATTTATTTCTAATGAACTCAGTTTGTATCAGGAGGTGTTCCTCCATTTCTTCCTCCCCTCAGGTCAATGCCAGAAAGTAGATTGAATTTCCTAGGAATTTTAATCTAGATCTCTCATATCCTAGTCCAATACTTTAATCTCTTCACTCTCTGGATTCCAAGTTATGAATAAGGAACCAACTGTTTGTAGTGCCGTGCTGCCACCCTGTGTGCTGCAGAAGGTCCTGGAGAGATCTTGGAGGCATTTTCACTTCATCCAGGATGCCAGCCAGGCCTTGTATATATTTTAACCACCAAAAATCTTTCTACAAGAACATGATGCATACAAAATTAGTAAAAATGGGCTATCATACATTGATATATAGTTTTGGATATTACAGTTTTGTTCCATACAGAATTAACCTTGTGAACTCTCAAGCTTCCTCTTTCCACTATGTATTCAAGATGGACAGTGGTTAATATTTATATGTATTTATATGTAAGGGTGTAGGTATATACATATGATATATATAGCATGTTTATATGTGTGTTATGTATGTGTACACTTTTGAGAGCAAGCAACAGAATTTCATTTTTAATGTGTGCCAGTGTGCCCACAGAAAAAAAATGACAATAAAGGTTATCTTGCCTTGCCTTGCCTTGCCTTGCCTTGCCTCATCCCATCCCATCCCATCTCACCTCACCTCACTTTACCCCATCCCATCCCATCTCACCTCACCTCACCTCACCTCACCTCACCTCACCTCACCTCACCTCACCTCATCTTATCTTATCTTATCTTCTCATCTCATCTCATCTCATCTCATCTCATCTCATCTCATCTCATCTCATCTTATCTTATCTTATCTTATCTTATCTAGCAGTAGTTTATACAGGATCTTGTTCTATAGTTCTTAAGCAATAGTTTATACAGAGCATGGTAAAAAAGAAGAAAAGCAAGATGAAAATCCCAAAATATAGGTGGAATATACGTAGGTCAGAGTTGAACTGCAGAGTCTGTAGTGCTCTCTGGGTTTGGTTGTTTGCTTGCAGAGGTTTCATTATCTGATTAGGTAATGACTACATAATTATGTCACATAGAAATAAACCATATTTGCACATGATTCAGAAGAGACAATTAAAAACCTAAGAAGGAAACAAAAAGACCAGGACACATCCACCACCCAGTAAGCAGGGATTAACACCAGACAACCAATCAGGCAGAAAACAATACTCTAATCAAGGACCTACCAAGTAGAAAACCACACTTTCACCAATACTGGCAGGGCAAGCTATAAACAGGGAACAAACCTCACATTTACTTGCACTGACAACATTATTTAGTTGGGTAATGATACATCTGCAAGCAAATAATCAAGCTCAGAGAGTGCCAAGAACTCAAAAATCCAAAAATGTTTTGAGCCCACAGCTGACTTTGATGCCACAAAGGTTGGCACTGACTTTGCTTAATCTCCAAATTTAGGTTCTGATATTCTGTAAGGAAATATAATGCTTTTGTGAAGAAACAGTAATCAGTTATAATACTGAATCAATGCTGTCAGATTGAGGCTTCAAAACAAGGACTTTCAAAATCATAGTACTGATATAGGGTTAAAAAAAAAAGATTTTACTCCATTAGTCATTACTATGGGGGGGGGGGTGCTCATCTCCATTTCAAGACCATTGAGCCAGTGCTAATACAGGGACAGATATTATATTTTCTGGAAATGGAAATGGATGGGGGTATCCATTATATTCCATGGAATTTCAGTAAAGGATGTCTTCTTATGGACTCTGTTGGGCCATAGCAGTGGTGCTTTATGTCAAATGATCTACAGTATATCTAGGCACATTGCAGACCAACAATGTTTTTTTTTCTCCCCCACAAGCAGAAACACACAAATATAGTTGGTACAACATATCTTCTTCCAGTATTTTTCCAGCAGGCACATCTTTCCCAAGTACATGTTTGGGACCGATATGCACAATTTTTCATCTGGAGGCTTCTAGGCTGTTTGTATTCTTGATTAATCATTACAGTATTTCATAGAAATAGATGTTTAAAAAAATCACCATTGATCCTGCTGGGACCCAGTTTGTTGTTGCTCTTGTTTTCACCCAGTAGATTCATGATGAGATAAATGCTAAGCCTTCAAAATCTCAATATATATATATATATATATCAATCTATTTAGAAATACAGAGGTAACCAAGGCTCTTGCTCCCATCCCCCACTCTCATGTCCCCTTTTTTCAAAACACTAAAAATTCCTTTCACGCTCTCAACAATAGGGAAAGATAGATGTCATCTGGATGGGAACATTGATTTCAATGGACACAAGTGCACACAAGTGCAACTATGTTAAAATTTCCAGCAGCAGTATAAAGACCACTCTGATTCATCTTTCAGCATATGCTGCCCAGCAGCTTCACTTCAATCTTGGCACTGCATATATAAAACCAGCACTGTCACTGCTAAAGGCCAAGGTAATATAGAGGCATGAAAGGAAATGAAGGACATTATCTTTAGCAGAATCTCCAATTCCGTTTTTTGGAATCAGTTGTTCTTTTTTAGCGATGATGATGATGATAACAATACAGGTAGCCCTTGACTTACAACAGTTTGTCCAAAGTTACAATGGCATTGAAAAAAATGACTCATGACCATTTTTCACAAGTAGGATCTTTGCAGCATCCCCAGGGTCACGTGATCAAAAGTCAGAAGCTTGACAACTGACTCATAGTTATGACCGTTGCAGTGTCCCGGGGTCATGTGATCACCTTTCGCAACCTTTTGACAAGCAAAGTCAACAGGGAAGCCAGATTCACTTAACAACTGTGGCAAGAAAGGTTGTAAAATGGGGGCAACATTCACTTAACAAATGTCTTGCTTAGCAACAAAAATGTTGGCCTCAATTGTGATGGTAAGTCGAGGACTACCTGTGATAACAATGATAACAATGTTGATGATGATTACTATTCAAGGTTGTACAAATTGCATAGAAAGTAGCACTGAACAGAACTTGCTAACAGCTTTTTCAAGCCAAAACTTTTCTCACAGCAACTATTTGTGAATTATGCACACACATAAAAGTACTTTAAAAAAAAAAGCCACATACTTTTGAAAGGTAAAAGTGAGAGAGTTATGCTTCGAGGATAATGTTTTATTGGGGAAACCTGCATAATAAAAATGACATTAAAAAAAGTAGAATTAAAAATGGGATTTCAGAGAACTTGTGTTAAAAGCTCCATTAGGGAAAATTGTGAATAAAAGCTTTATATGCCAGGGAATTTTATTAGCAAAAGTAGGTTTTGTTTTTCTTCCACAGATCTATTAAATCCTAGTGGTCTCAAATATTGCATCACTCACAGGAACAGAAAACTGATTTAGTCAGATCTATACATCTTACTGAATAGTGTTACCTATGCATAACTTGTATGTGTCATTGGCCATTGTCTAGTGAATTGTTGCAAGTACAGAAATTTTGGAAGAATACAGACTCTACATCCTCTACAAAGGTTTTTCTTCTCTCTCTGTCTCTCTCTCTGTCTCTCTCTCTGTCTCTCTCTGTCTCTCTCTGTCTCTCTCTGTCTCTCTCTCTGTCTCTGTCTCTGTCTCTCTCTCTCTCTCTCTCTCTCTCTCTCTCTCTCTCTCTCTCTCTCTCTCTCTCTCTCTCTCTCTCTCTCTCTCTCTCTCTCTCTCTCTCTCTCTCTGAGGTGGTAGTGGGGGAAACGTTCAGTTCTGACTCCTGGCATCTGCATGGACTAATCCCTAGAGTTTTCTTGGCAGTATTTCAGAAATGGTTTGCCATTGCTTGCTTCCTAAAAGTGAAAAAGACTGACTGGCCCAAGGTCACCCAATTGGTTTTATGCCTAAAGCAGGACTGGAATTTACAGTCTCCTGGTTGCTACCTTGATGCCTTAACCACTACACCAAACTGTATCTTTCTACAAAGTTTGCCCTATCAATTTTAATAGTAAAATAATCATTTTTCCCTGCTTTTCTCTGAACATCGGCTTCTAAAATATCTTGCACTTAAAATCCCCAAAAAGGTACCAGATGCACTTGCCCTTACACTAACCACAGCAGGACAGTTCCCTCTAACTTTTTATACAATCTCTCCTCCTGAGGCATCCTTTGTCTCATCCAAAGGCCACATGGGAAGCAGCTTAAGGTTGGCTTTAATTATTTCAGTTTTAAAGTAGCATCTTCTCTGTTTTCTCATGGACACCATCTAGCATGATTCACTGATCATGTGGTTGATCATGTGTGACTGTGAGTTGGGCTGCCCCATGTTCTTATTGGCCACTTTGGGCTACTGTAAGTCTTTTCCCCCCTGTCTCCCAGTTCTTGGACCTCCAAGGGTATCTTGACTTGACAAGCAGACATCTGGCTTGTGAAAGAATGTCAGTCATCATAATGTCTAATTGGCACCTTTTGAGGTGATTATCAGGTCTTCCAATAAATAAGTAAAAGGGTTTACAGGACTCTTTTGAACAAACATTAAACTTACTTTCTAAACATAGATTTAGAGCTGTTTTGATACCTTTGTATAAAAATAGCGCTCCATTAAAAGGCTGCTAGTTGGAAGGTCAGTTTAAAACTTCTGTTGCCAGCTATGTGTGGCTGGCTCTGTCACTTGTGTATTTTGGGAAGGTGAGGGGGGAATATTCTCTTGCCTGTTCCTATACAGTTTTGCCTAATCGATGGGCTATTTCCAGGTGCTGCTATGCTCCTGGCCACTGGTTTTCAGCATTAATAATTGAGGATGGAGCAAACGTTTATAGCTTTGAGAGCCTTTCCACATTGACTATGTGTGTATGCATGCACACATAGAAGACATGTTTGCTGGAACTGGCATTGCCAGTGAAGCAAAGCAGATGCCACTTCCCTTGAGCAGCAGCTTAAGCCGGTATCTTCTGCACATTCACATGGGCAGGGTGTGTATGTGCTTTGCAGCTAAGGGTAAGCCCTCCCACTGGTTATGCCAGACCTTTGGAAAGACATAACTAAACTTCAGTATTTCAAGGAAGGGAACTACTTGGTTCATGACATTTCCAGAACTGAAATGCAATCTGAATGATTAACTATCACTCTCACACTAATTTTAATATCCTTATCTCTACATTTAGAAAAATAATAATAATACAAGCAGCAGTGATAAAGGGGATGATTAAGCGATCTGCTTAAATCAGAAACGCACAGTCACCCTGCCTGCAAGCCCCACCTGTTTTCACAACATCTGTTGTGAAACTTCCTGGTGCACCAATAGAAAAGGCACCCTCACCTCTCACCTCCAAACCCTTGTTTGTTTGTTTTTAGTTTTATTGTTGTAACCCACAAGATGGGTAGCAAATACATTTGATAAATAAATAAATAAATAAAATAAATGCATGTTCAACGGGGATATTGTGGTGCAATTGTGCAATGCCACTTTTCTCATTTTAAATCTTTGAATGCCCATTAGTTACATCTGACAACAAATTCTAATTGTATGTGTATTTCCTAAACGGAAGCCTAGTAAATGTATTGGATTGTAGCATACCTATTATCTTACAATTAACAAAAAATAATAATATTATTATGCTACTGTTGTTATTATTCAATCAGACATGACTGAATGGTTAAAACAACAAACATACCTATGTTTGTAAGTTCAGATCTTTTAGTGTCAAGAAACAGGATTACTAAACTCAGAATCCCAAATCGACTGATATGATGCATTTATATCTTGCCTTTCTCTCTGAGTTCAAGACATTGTTCATGGTCCTATCCTTCTTCCCTACTCCAGTAGTATTCATACAACAATATTCTGAAGTCAAGTCTTTGAGATAATAATTGGCCCAGAGTGGTCTACTGATCTTCATGGCTAAATGGACGATGAATCTGACTCTTCCCATTTTAACCCTATGCTCTAATCACAAGGATAGCCCAGTTCTAAAAACAATTTTTTTTAAAAAATGAAATGAATATAACAACCAAGTTACCATGAGAAAAATAAAGCAGCAGAAAATAGTTTGGTCTTTCTGGAGAAAAAAAGAAACAATATAGCAGTTCTGCAACATAAAGGAAAGTGAGTGGATTCTGAAGTCAGCAGCTTCAATCAATTTTCTATTGTGTGTATGAGTTTTGTAAGAGAAATAGGAAAAAATATAAAATGCTGGCTATCTTTGTGAGTGGGCAGTTCTGATGAAGTTTGCTGCAACAGTTGCTTGGTGCACTGCTGAGAAGCCCATTTTATTTCCCCATTTGAAGTGCTATCACTGACAATAAAATTGCCTGAAATATGAAATAATGGCAGCTGGTACTTAATGTGACAGGGAGTACAAGAGGCTTTGGCCTTTCATATGCTTTAATGGGGTGCTTTAGAAAGTAACCACACAGTAAGTGACATGGCTATTTATTAAATACAATTGTCCCCAAGCAAATTCACCACAGTTTTCTGTTCAGAAGAATGCATTATATGCCAGCTTAATTATGTGGGTTTTTCCTTGTTTCCTGAAATCTTGAAAGCCCTTGTCACTTTTTTCCCCCAGGTTGGGCTCTTTGGACTGTGATACTCTCTCTTTGGGCTGTTAAATTTTTACATGAGGAAAGAGAAGTCTTAAGATCCTTCACACTTTCTATTTTAAAGGCAGAATATACAGTACTCCTTACCTGAAGAAACTTCTGGGGATGGTTAGGACTGCTCTGACAGATTCCCCATCACACAATTAATGTCCCATTGTTGTTGTTAGTTGTGAACTCGTGTCCGATCCATCGCGACCCCATGGACAACATTCCTCCAGGCCTTCCTGTCCTCTACCATCTTCTGGAGTCCATTTAAGCTCACGCCTACTGCTTCAGTGACTCCATCCAGCCACCTCATTCTCTGTCGTCCCCTTCTTCTATTGCCCTCAATCTTTCCCAGCATTAGGCTCTTCTCCAGTGAGTCCTTCCTTCTCATTAGGTGGCCAAAGTACTTGAGTTTCAACTTCAGGATCTGGCCTTCTAAAGAGCAGTCAGGGTTGATCTCCTCTAGGACTGACCGGTTTGAGCGCCTTGCAGTCCAAGGGACTTGCAGGAGTCTTCTCCAGCACCATAGTTCAAAGGCCTCAATTCTTTTGCGCTCAGCCTTTCTTATGGTCCAACTTTTACAGCCATACATTGCAACTGGGAAAACCATGGCCTTGACTATACACACTTTTGTTGGCAGGGTGATGTCTCTGCTTTTTAGTATGCTGTCTAGATTTGCTATAGATTTCCTCCCCAGGAGCAAGCGTCTTTTAATTTCTTGGCTGCAGTCCCCATCTGCGGTGATCTTGGAGCCCAGGAAAATAAAATCTGTCACTACCTCCATTTCTTCCCCATCTATTTGCCAGGAATTGAGAGGGCCTAATGCTATGATCTTGGTTTTCTTAATGTTGAGTTTCAAGCCAACTTTTGCACTCTCCTTCTTCACCCGCATCAAGAGGCTAATGTCCCATTAGTAGTACTGATATCTTCCCCTCTAAGTTGGTGGAGGGTGGTTTCAGCAGGATCTCATTAGGGCTAAGAGGTAAACCTCTCCCTACCCAGTTACTTGTTTGTGGCTGCAGATCCCTGAGAAAACCCACATTTGTTCCCAATTTGACAACAATGGGTGAGGATATTTCTGAGCCACATAACTGTAATATGGCAATTATTTATTGAGCTATTTCACTACAATCCCACTTTCCTTACAAAAAGCTCAAGGTGACCCAACCCTCCTCCATTTATCCACACAATAATAAATCCTATAAGGTAAGTAAGATCTTGTGATAGAGAAGCCAACAAGGTTAATAACCACCCTTGCATTTCTAAATGCAACATTCTGTTTTTTTTCTGTCTATATTTTATTATTATTGATCATCGCACAGTCAGCCAGAAGTTCAGACTGGATTTGGCATTTTTCTCTACCTATCAAGTCCTTACCAAGGACCTGGGATAGGCAGATCTGGATGTTTGATGGTGTTACAGATAGTGTCACAGGATGGAAGGTGTTCCGGGTAAAGCTGCCTTTTGCAATTGATTGATGGTGTTCAAGTGGTGCTCCAGTTGTTTTGGGATTGCACCCAAGGCGCCTATTACTATTGCTACTACCCTTGGTTGCCTTTGCCATAGTTGTTCTATTTCTATTAGCAGATCTTTGTATTTTGTTACCTTCTCCAGTTCTTTCTCTTCTCTTCTGCTGTCTATAGGGACTGTCACATCCACTATCCAGACTTTTTTGCCTTTCTTATCAACAGTTGTTAAGTCCGGGGTGTTATGTGGCATGTGCTTGTCTGTTTGAATTCTAAAGTCTCAAAGCAATTTAACTTTTTCATTTTCTATGACTTTCTCTATTTTATGATCCCACCAGTTCTTGCTTGTAGGCAATGATATTTCTTGCAGATCTTCCAATGCACCATTGTTGCTACTTTGTCATGCCACCGCTTGTAGTCAGTCTGTGCGATCTTCTTGCAGCAGCTTACCAGATGATGATGATGGTTGTTGTTATTATTATTATCCTGTGGAATGTGCAAGATAAATAAACACATCAAAATAAATACAACTTACGGTATAGGCATTTGTTTTTACAAATGGTTTTAGGCTTGTTGAGGAAGCCCAACCAAGTAGCACATCCCTGAGTAGGCTCTGAATTGAAATGGCATCTGAAGTGACACTTGCAAGGAAAAAAAGTCAGCACTTCTTAAGAAGTGCTGATCCCTTGAAAGAGATAAGCACTTAGTTACTGCTGTCCATGAATCCATACTAAACCAAATGTGTCCCTATGCAGCTGTTGCCCCAGCCATCTTTTAAAGACATAAAGTTATCCCCTAATGGCTTGTGATAATTAAACTCCCATAACACTCCTTTTAATACAGGAGTGTCAATCCTCCCATACTCACCAACTTCTAAGTCAGGTAATTAAATATCCTGTTGATTAATTTCCTCCTGCTGTGCCTTCTGATTACAGTGTCCTCTTTTACTTTCCTTTCTCTGAACTGTGCAGAATATCAAGTTGGAATGCATTTGAAAGAAATTAGTCTTTTTCTTCCTCTAGTTATGTCCACCTTTCACTTGCATGGTATATCTTTCTATGGAACACCTGAGAGGGTATCCTGGCACCACAATGATGCCTCAAAATTATCTTTTGCAATGAGGATGTAATACTTATCCTGCAGCAGCACAAAAACATTGTTGAAGAACTAGTTCTAAGGATTTGACTTAAAAGTCTAAGCAGATTATTGCTCTTTATATTAACAACATGATTTAAAAAAAAAAAAACCAACAGTATTCTTATGTAAGTGTGCATAGGATTGTAAGCTTTGAATGTTAAAGATAAGCTTTGGTAATACTTTGATTTTTTTTTTTAGCTCTCTCCTCCTCCCTGACCATCATTTTCATCCCCCAGATATTCATTAGATAACATTGCCAGTTCTAACCTTCATTTGTCCTTTGTGTAAAATTTCTTCATCTAACAAATCTTTGAGATGATTGGTACAATTTTATTATGCAACAAATGAGCAACTTTCTGTGCAAGAAAACAGACTAAAATAAGGCAAACATTTACAACTAGTAGCACTTTTCTCAATGAACCACTGAAATTCAGCATTTGTTTAATGTATAAATTATGAAGGAGGGTTTATGGATGGTGAATACACATCCAGATTACAGATGCTCCAGAAGTATCTCTTCAAATGGGATTTTAATGGGCCACAAAATGGCAATGAGATTGGATAGAATCTAGGAACTAAATCTTATGATTTTTTAATATAAGAAGAAAAAGGCAGTAGAGCCTCAGATTGTGTACACTGACATAAAAGGGTGGATTTTTGAGAAGACAGTCTTTGGATTCCATGTATTTCTATTTGCATTTTGTATTATACATGAGCTTACTGTGAAGTAAACCACATGAACACAGTGATATGTATATAGAGTTACATACTGAATTTCAGAATTAGTGTTTCTTTTACCATTATCCTTGTTCATTATATGAACGTTGTGACAGGAGAGAAGCTGTGCAGCTTCAGGAAGTTTAATGTGTAGTGAAAAGAAGTGTCTAAACAGCTTAATGCAAAATGGTTCCTACTTAATTTAAAGTAAGGCCTTTACATCTAGCTAGTGGGATTCATCTGTAGACTATTATCCAAGAGAAAGTTAAACATTTTGATAATCTTTGGGAAGGGATGGATGGATGGATGGATAGATGGATAGATGGATGGATGGATGGAAGGAAGGAAGGAAGGAAGGAAGGAAGGAAGGAAGGAAGGAAGGAAGGAAGGAAGGAAGGAAGGAAGGAAGGAAGGAAGGAAGGAAGGAAGGAAGGAAGGACCATCTCCTTCAAAGAAAGAGGATCTCGTTTGGTCTAGTGGTTAAAGCATCAGGTTAGAAAGCAGAAGACTTTGAATTCAAATTCCACCTTAGTCATGAAAGCCAGCTGGGTGAATTTGGGCCAGTCACTTTCTCTCAGCTCAACTCACTTAACAGGGTTGTTATTGTGGGGAAAATAAGAGGAAGACGGATATGTTCACTGCCTTGAACTATTTGTAAAAATAATAAAGGTGAGATAAAAATTATATAAACAATAATTTTTAATGTTGAAAGTTACTTGGAGTCACTGTGAATTGGGTGGCTACATACAGTACATACATACACCAGTGGTGGGATTCAAATATGTGAACAACCGGTTCTCTGTGTGGATGCTGCTTCCGGATATCTGTTCTGGGCCTGGGCAACAAAAAATTAGCTACCGGTTCTGCCAAAGTGGTGCGAACTGGCTGAATCCCACTACTGACATACACGCATACATACCATGATTTCCCATGTAAAAAATAGACTCGATAATAGTCTCATTTTGCTAAGGTAAAATTCCTTAGATCAGGATATTTTTTTTTAAAAAAAGTAGGCCTCTGTGTAACTTTTTTGCACCCCTATAAAACCTCCCCCAGATTAGTGCTTTCTGAAAGTGCTGAGATTCCAGTGCTCCAAACACCATGCTGGTTAAGAGTTCTGGGAACAGTAGTTCCAAAAGAATGAAGATTACCAGAGGGAAAGGATGCTATTTAGCCTCTACCAAGGGAAGCCTGTCTCACTCATGAACTATTGCACGGTGAGGAGGAAATAAGGCCCATCATAGGCATCTCAAGGGGCATTTTAAGTCATGTACCACCTTACAGAGGCAATGTTCCTTTAAATTAGGTCCATTCTGCTGACTACAGTTGCTGCTATATTGCCTTATGCTTTTCTCAAGATATGGCACAGCTTCCAAAGAGCTAAAAATGAGAGAGGGAAAAAGCTTATAGAAGACTTTATTGGTCTGACAGTGTCAATGTCAGTATCAGCAAATCTACCCAAACCAACTATTCTTTCTTTCTTTCTTTCTTTCTTTCTTTCTTTCTTTCTTTCTTTCTTTCTTTCTTTCTTTCTTTCTTTCTTTCTTTCTTTCTTTCTTTCTTTCTTTCTTTCTTTCTTTCTTTCTTTCTTTCTTTCTTTCTTTCTTTCTTTCTTTCTTTCTTTCTTTCTTTCTTTCTTTCCCGCCTTTATTGTTTTTACAGATAATTCAAAGCAGTGAATATATCCAACACACCTTCTTGCTCTGGAGGAACTGTTCATCAAGAATTGTGAAACTTTTGAGAATTAAAATGTTAAAAATGTTACAGATTCATTTGGGGTTCATTGGTTTGTTATGGTTTGATTAGCCTGAAAATATAGGCAGTATTTTGGTAAATGTTTCAATGCTTTTGAGACGATCTGCACTTTGGCTTGCAGACTTTACCTGGAATGAACTTTGAAGGGAGGTTGGAGAGTTTGGGGATGAAAGAGAACAAGAATAGCAAAAGATTATTTCATCTGTGTGTATGACCCAGCAAGGAAACCAGTTAATTCTATTATTGGACTGATTTGTCTAATTTTGAAGATAATTTTAGATTTTGTTATTTTACATGATAAGTAAAATACATCTAATTGGTTTGTCACCTGAGTTCCCACTAATTTTGGATTTGGATATGACCAAAGGAAAACAAAAAGATACCACACTGAAGGTGCAATACAGTTATAAAATGAACTAAGCTACTTTCGTCTCAACCACTGAGGGAAATATACCTGCAAAATATTTGCATTCTCTCATATATTTCTGTTTTAGAAGAGGCTTTTTCAAGGCTGACTTTAATGTTCTCTTTTCAGCCATCCTAGAGGGCAGATTCCCAAAAATTCTGTGCCCATGTCCACGTACATCAAATGTGATGAGTCCATGGGCATGCTTTATTCTGGGCTGCACCTTTTTTTTGGTCTGAGACAACAGCTACTCCAACCCCTATTTTAAAATGTTCCAGTCATACTGAAGATTTCTGTGTAAGCCACTTTACAGATGAAAGTAACATTAACCTCACCTATGTTGTGCAAAATTCACAACTTAACAACACAGCTCGGATCAGAACGAAGAAGGTACATATATATTTATACAGGCCACATTAAAGAGTAACTAGAATGCAATTTTAGCCGTCCCCCTTTTTTTTAACATTCATCTTTTTATTTTCAGAAGGGAAATAGAGAAGGCATAAAGGCTATCACTTGCTCCCATCAATCATTGCTGCAGTTAGTTTAATGGATTGGCTTGGAAGGAAGGAAGATAGACCATATCATGATGGGTGATGATAGATTGGACATCTGCTTGTAGTATTATCAACAGCTAGCTGATTGTATCCTTGGCATAGATCAAGTTTTGCAAAGGCTTCCCCACCTTCCACCTTCTGAAGAAAAAGAAAGAAAGAAAATAGTTGATTGGCTGCAGGCAGTCAATCGTCTAAATATCTTATTTACAGTGCATTTCTAACTCCTTTCAATTAGGTATTAATACTGGCCCAATTGATATAGTTCACTAGGTCTCTGTAACTGATTCAAGAACTAATTGATTGGTAATATTTTCAAGCACTTCTTCAATTTCTCCCAGTATATCAAAAGCACACTTCTGACTTTTGTGTTAATTGTTTCTGTAGACATATCCAAATGGGATGACAATGGCTTCCCACTACATGTTCCCAGTTTCTTCAGAAAACAGTTCTGGGAATCTCTTATTTCTGTTAGCCAATAGTGCTAGTGGTATGCACCCCACAGAGAGTGATTTCTAGTAGTAAGAGCCAATTCCTTCCTGAAATGTTTCTAATTCCCTTTCTGTAACAATGACTGGAAGTGTCTCTCAGAAAGACTGTTCCTGCATGGTAGCTTCCAGCAAAATCAACCCTCTTGCTGTTGTAGTCATGAAGAAAACATAGTAGCTTCAACAACTGGGGGGAGGCTCCTAAGAATGTAGGAACAAGAATGCACTCTTGCTGATTATAGATCGCCGCAAAGTCCATTTCCATCTTTCACTCGTGACTGCATCATTTTGAGGGTCCTTGTTACAAACATTCGGAAGGCGATACAGTTGCTGACCCTTATTATTCCCTGCATATTAAAAAAAAAAACTGCAGTCCACATCATTGAATCTGCACACAGAGCACTTTTCCTCACAGAGGTCAATCACTCAGCATCTCTCTCTTTTTTTTTTAAAGGTCTCTAAAATTGCAGCGCTAAGATGTATTACACAGCTCTGCGATATAGACAACAATGGCTTCTCTAAGGTTGCTGACCTTGCTTGTGAAATTTAAGTGTCATTATAATGACTGATAGTGCAGCCGGGAAATGATCTTTCAGTAATTTCACTAGTGAATCAAATATTTTAGGCTTTGGCAAAGCAGGAACAGCAAGACCTCTTATTAGAGCAAATATCTAGGCCCCATAGACAGTCAACAGGATAGCTGTTTTTCTTCTTCAGTGATTTATCGTGTTTGCTTCATACTAAAAATAAAGGCTCTCTGCATATAAAGCATTTGACCAACACCAACTGAAGTGTGTTCAAGACTAGCCATTAAAAAAAAAAAATGCTGAGGTTTCCAGTTAGTGATTATTTCTGATTGGTTACTCAAGCACTTGAATACCCAACCATCTTCCTGCTGGTCTTCAGTTCTCAGTCAGTTCCATTCTCACTGCCAATAATGCTGCATCATAGAAGAAAGAATGGAAGTAATACAAAGAGACCCAAATATTATTCTTTAGAAACAAAATGTTAACTCTGTTGGAAATACTCTGTCCAACAGCTGCAGTCTTTCAAAACTCCTTGAGCTGCAGTGGGCCAAAAGCTATTACCAACAGGCAGGGCCTCCTAGCTTACAAAACAGATGGATGATTTTAAATAAGCATCCAATCCAGAGGTCGCACTCCAGAGACAGGATGCCAGTCAATGCGTAACAACGCATCAGCTTGTTCTGCAGGAGAAAGTATTATTGGTGGCCATAGTGGAAATTGAAAGATTGAGGAAGAAGATCTTTGCTTTGATTTACTAAGTGGATTCTTATGTTTTCAAGAGGTCCACCCCAGTACTAGCTTCAGAGTGTGCGTGCTTGGAAGAGAAAGAGAGAGAGGGAAAATCAGGCAACTAAGGATTTGAAACACCTATTTGCAGCATGTCTTTTTATTACCACCAGTAGACTCCTAGCCTCGGGATGGCTGTTCTGATGTGATTCAGAAGGCATCTATATTAGCCATTTGGGTACATTAAGTACTGCATGTGTCAGAAGGTAATCATGGATCTGTCCTGGGTATGCTCAGGAAAAAAAAAAAAGGAAGAAGAATCCTCATATATTTGCTACTGGATAAGATTTGAAATGGTAGGCCAATGTGATATAGAAATGGAATTGAAATGTCAAGTGAAATTTAAAGTAAAGAAAGAAAAAGGACTCCAAACCCGTCTTTAATTTCCCTGGTTGAGGAAAGCTCTTGAAGGTATTACAGCAAATTTATCTTTGTAATTAGAAAGTTTCTACCATCCCCACTGAAGTCTGTGAGGGTTTTTTTGCCATTAACTTCAGTAAAGGCAGACTGGCGCTTCCCAAAAATCATTAAAAAAATTATTACCTTCCAAGTTCATGACAGTGACACATGTTACAATCTAGCCCCTATACAAATGGTTTCAATTTTATGATCTTTTGATTACACATTTAAATTCATTCGAAAAGCAGGAAGCTAATTCCAGTCTTACAGCAGCCTTCTCTGTGGCAATATTTATGAGATACATTTGAGGTTTTTGCTGAAGGTAACAAAAATATACTAAAGCTCTGCATGTTGTCCATCCTGCTTTTCTACACAGGGCACCTTTGCCCAAGATAATGGTGAATATTCAACATAATATCCTCAACAATTTTCTTAATTTAAAAATCTTAAAAACCGTTGCCATTTGCTCAACTTTAGATACACATTTAGATGCACTATGCCTCGTGTTTATGAGGTGGCTAGAACAGCTAGAAGTGTGGGGATGGTTTGGAATCCAAGCTTTTCATTTGATTAACCATGGGGGCTTCCACAGGCCCAGATTCTAAGATTAATTTGCTTTAAGAGCAGAATTTCAGTGAAGTAGGCTGCCAGATCTGGGCTGCAGAACTCAAGAGGACTATTAAATTAAAGCAATTACAGATTTCTACATCTCTTTGTTGGCCTTAAGGGGTCATCAGCCCAAATCTGGTAATCCTGACTGAAGGAAACCATGAGAAGGCTATTATTGCAATTTTACTGCCAAGGATGACCTACACAATTAAGATAAAAGAAATCTTTAAAACAATTGTTGATTTCCTGATCCAAAGTAAAAAATTAGAAAAAGCAGTAGGGGTAATAACTAGGGGTGTATAATAATTCTATGCTGGAATGGCTCTCCTTTTCAGCAGTAGCTTCTTTGCAATAAGGGTTGTAGTAAGCATGGCTTTCCACAAAGCTTTTTCTCACTCCACCCCACTGATGACTAGGACTGGGAATTTCAGTTTAGCAACATCTAAAGCAGGGGTGTCAAAATGGTGGCCCACGGGCTGGATGTGTCACGCACAGGCCACACCCACCCTGGCTCTGCAAAGGCAAAAAATGCCACGATACATCATGATATGTCACATGACGTGATCGAGTTTGACACCCGTGATCTACAGGTCCACTTATGCTACAAAATGAGATCAGCTCAGTTAGGAGCAGAGGTCAAGCATAAATGAGAGGGTGCAATTGATCCTTTCTCCTTTTCTCAGCTCCTTCTTTTCTTATTCATGAAATAAAAATAAAGATCAAGCCAAGTAACTGCTGGAAGATCAGCATCACAATGTAGATAACTATTTGGTGAATGGAAATGAACAAAACCTTTGAGATAACAATGGTTTGTTTGTTTCGTTTCCCTATGGAAAGCAGCTTAATGCCATCAGAGCTCTTAACTAAAGTTATGTGAGTTTAGTTTCCCTGAATAAGTGTAGAAATATAATAATAGGACTACCAAATCTGGATGATCATTAGATACAGGTAGTCCTCGACTTACAACAGCTTGTTTAGTGACTGTTCAAAGTTACAACGGCACTGAAAAAGGAAAGAGTTATGACTGTTTTTCACAAGACCATTCTGGCATCCCTATGGTCATTTGATCAAAATTCAGATAACTTGTCAACTGGCTCATATTTATGACAATTGCAGTGTCCTGGGGGCCATATGATCACTGTTTGCGACCTTCTGACATGCAGCATCAATGGAGAAGCCAGATTCACATAACAACCAAGTTACCAACTTAACAACTGCAGTGACTCATTTAACAACTGTGGCAAGAAGGGTCGTAAAATGGGATAAAACTCACTTAAGATATGTCTCACTTAGCAACAGAAATTTTGGGCTCAATTGTGGTCGTAAGTTGAGGACCACCTGTAGTGACGAACCATAAGAGTCTTTGCTGCTCTTTAGTGGTTGTCTATATTTTTATAGCCCAGATCTGGTATATCTAACAATAGTTAGTTTTACCTCCCTTAAAACAGGTAAATTGCTGCCCTACCAAGAAACTGTGACTAAAGTACAATTAATTCAGTAATCAGGTATAACAGGAAAGCTCTCAGACACTGGTGCCCATTCATATGTGTGAAACATATCATTCTTAATATACAAATCTTTTCTGTTGTCCATGTTTTCTTTAACAATGGATAAAATGCAATCTTTGCCTGAGAGTGAAGTATAGGGACAGCACATATGAAGAAAGTAGGATCTGAACAAAGGCATGATATTTGTCTCTTGGTGATTCTAAGATCTTTCGTATAACATGATGCACGTTCCTAAAAACATGATGGAAGGTTTTGCGATAGAATTCACACCTGCTGTGAGACACTCCTCCCCCCCAATTTCTTTCTCCTTTCTTCATTATCTATAAGTAAGGAAACACTTAAAGCAGCAGGTGTTTGTGTGTGTGTGTGTGTGTGTGTGATCTACTATGAAGGTGGTGCAGCATCCAACTGGCCCTTTCTAACAGTCTTCCATGTTGAAGGAAAAATCTTCACCAGGATCCAGTCCAAGCCAGGAATAATCAAAATGGAGACTGCTTTAGAAAGAAGGTTGTAGTTTATTGAAGAGGAGAGCCAGACAGAAAGATGGCTCTGGGAAAAACTGAACACATGTAGCAGGGAGTGGTGGGTTTTTATACTTTCTGGGGCTCTTGAGGTTGTTTCCTGTTCCTATTTGAGGCTTTGTACTTCCTGTGTCATGTACTTTAACCTGAGTCTGAGTGTACCCCTTTGGCATTGGTGGGTTAATCCTATTATGTTCTGTCTTAGAATTTGGGTGGGGTATGTAGATTTTAAGGGTCTTTGTCTTTCTAATCTCTTCATCTTCTAGCTGGAAGGCTCCAACCTTTCTGAATGGATTATTACATCTGCATTTCTAAAAGCTGGTTTCTGCTCAGTTGTCTGGCTGGGGGGGGGAGTTTCTGTCTTTTTAAAGATTTTCTCCATTATTCCTTTGGGGAAATATATTCTGCCTTTTTAATATTCCCCAAAATATTTCTTTCTCTGGATTTTTCCCACATCCAATAGTTCTGGGCTGCAGAGTTACAACATAGATACAGATCTAGGAGTAGGCAGTTGGAAGCTACATTGCAAACATAACAAAATAATGCAAATGGAAATGTTCTAAAAATTCCCTTCCTGCCTTCATCTATCGAAGTAAAAGATGAAGGATAGAACCGAGACCAGAAACCAGAAGCTATACTGCTGAGCCAGGGAAATACAACACCTGCTATATAGAAGGTCCTTTTTCTGGCTTATAGCTAGAAGGCTGAACCAGACTGGCGTATAGGCTTGGTTATTGTCAATTTGGGGGACTTTTCTCCTTTCCTAGAGAAGGCAGCCGGGAATTCAAAAGCAGATGGCATGCTAACATACAATAGCTGCTACATCTGCACAGTCTGACTACAAAGTTTATATCTATCCACTCAATCATAATTTTTACTCACCACAGAAACCAGGCAATTGCTTTATTTTAGTACTATATGGAAAAACATGCCCATCTAAAACTCACAGTATGGTGAAAGAAAAATGAAGTAGGCTAATTTTTACTTTTGAAGTACTTTCAAGGATTTATGCAGTAAAAGACAATTTTAAAGATCCAGGCATTTTCAAGAATATTTTTAGGCGAAGATTGAAGCTACTATCACTACTGAAGATGAGGGTAAAAATGTTGTAAATTATAAGCTCTATAAAAAGAAAAGAAAAATTGAAATAGGCATAAATAAAAATGTTCTATTATTCTATAGGGTGTTTGTGGTTCTTGAACTTACTTAGTAGTGCTCTTAATTCTTTGCTAGGTTAGTATATAGATATAATTACTATCAAATTCAAATTAATATAGTAAATCAATTGTGTACAACATTCATTTGAACTGTCATTAAATTCCATTCAGGTTCTTATATCATAACCATTATTACAGTATTTGAGCACGGCATTAAATAATATTTCAATATGCAATTTCAACTGATTAGCTTATAAAAATTGAATTATGTTAATCAGCCCAAACTAATATGCAATATATGAATATATGATTGTTGCTAATTGCAGCAGGCATATATTGGAGCAATGCAAGAACAGCATAGAAATTGCTCATTGTAATCTTCATTTAAAATAATCTATTAGTTGCATTAACCTTTTCCAGACCTCTTGGAAATCTTAACAAAAACAACTGCAGCAATCTCTGTTCGAATCTGAGTCACGGCAGTTCCTCCTTCAATTTTACCTGCCTCCAGATGTTGTAAATGCTCCAACACTGGAAGTTTTTATGAAGAGACTGGACAACCATTTATCTGAAATGGTATAGGGTTTCCTGCCTGAGCAGGGGGTTGGACTAGAAGACCTCCAAGGTCCCTTCCAACATTATTATTATTATTATTATTATTATTATTATTATTATTATTATTATTATTATTATTATTATTATTATTATTATTATTATTATTGTTGTTGTTGTTGTTGTTGTTGTTGTTGTTGTTGTTGTTGTTGTTGTTGTTGTTGTTGTTGTTATGGATCATCGCACAGTCAGCCAGATGTTTAGACTGGATTTGGCATTTTGTCTATCTATCGACTCCTTACCAAGGACCTGGGATAGGCAGATGTGGATGTTTGATGTTATTACAGATATTGTCGCAGGATGAAAGCAGTTCCTAGTAAGGCCGCCTTTTGCAATTGACTAATGGCGAATTTGTCAATGCCAATGGTGTTCAAGTGGTGCTCCAGTTGTTTTGGGATTGCACCCAAGGCGCCTATTACTATTGGTACTACCCTTGCTTGCTTTTGCCACAGTCTTTCTATTTCTATTTGTAGGTCTTTGTATTTTGTTATCTTCTCCAGTTCTTTCTCGTTTATTCTGCTGTCTTTATTATTATTATTATTATTATTATTATTATTATTATTATTATTATTATTATTATTATTATTATTATTATTATTATTATTATTATTATTATTATTATTATTATTGTTGTTGTTGTTGTTGTTGTTGTTGTTGTTGTTGTTGTTGTTGTTGTTGTTGTTGTTGTTGTTGTTATTGAAAACCTGACTGTTCAGCACTAGTCTATACTATGCTTGGAATACATACATATGTGTGAATGCTACTTTGAACAACATTAAGGAATAGCAAGTCATGTGCGCATTCTCAGTACAGTATATATAACCAGTCTCAATTCAGACTCTCTCTGAATAGCCATTACCTCTTCCTCTTTAAATAAATTAAACTTCCTGTATCCTTGTTATTAAAATACTCTTTTTCTCCCTCCATTTTGTTTTTTTTAATTACCCTGGCCCTGAAGAATATTTGCCCTCTTAATTACCATATTTTTCCATGTATAAGACACTATTTTTTCCTGCAAACACCCTGTTCAAAAATGAGGTGCGTCTTATACAAGTGTAGCGTCTTATACACGAAAAAGTAATGGTAACCTCCGCAGCCCAGGGCATGCCTGGGTGGGTTCTTTACATGCTGCTGCCATGCTGCCTGGTGCAGGAGGATATCGCTGGCCCGAGATGCTGGAGGATCGCACTGGAGGATCGCACTGCCCCAAGAATGCCACCGGTCCCTCTGAAGCCACCTTCTATGACCTGTTTTTCACCGGCACAGCTCGGGCTGAAGCCGCAAGAGGCCCCGGGAAGCCGCCTCAGTACAGTGATTGAAGGCCGAGGGGATGGGCGGGACTAAGCCCGCAGAGCGTCATCTGATTGGAGGAAGTTGCCTCCCTTGTGTGATGGTCCCGAGAAGTACCAGTAATTGGGGGACGTCTTATACAAGGGTGCGTCTTATAGACGGAAAAATACAGTATTTTCTCAAGTCTTTTTTGACTATGCTTCAAACAGTAAGCCAATTGAATATTTTTCTTACCTCTAACTGAACTTTAATTCTTTATAGAAACATTGCCTTTTATTCATGTTCTATTTGCGAACACTTGGATGCAGAAAGTTTAGAAATTGCGGTAGGAAAGAAGAAAAAAAAACATGAGTTCATCAATGGTTTCTATCCCTATTTGTTTGCATTTAATGGAAGATATAATTAGCACCAAGAGTAGATAGAAATTTGTACTCATGTATTGTAAGCAATATAACAAAATATAAAAACTGACAACAGTGTATATGGTCTTTCAGTGGGTCCCATAAAAAGGATACATGGCCATGCTCCTCGAGCCTGTCCTTGAAAATGTTCAGAGTCGTATGCATGGTGAATGTTCAGACTTGATCGATCGATTGATTTGTTGCTGCCAAACTCTAAATGACTCTGTTCATGTAAAACCATGTAAAAATACTATAACAGAAGCAAACAAAGCAGAAAGATGAAAGAGAATGGGGAGGGAGAGCAAGAGATGGCAATCCTGGCAAATCTAAAATATCTAACAAATAACATCCAATAAAAAGGATACCACCATCCTCATCCATGGCCTGGGAGAATACTTAGACTGTGCCTACTTTGTCCTATGTCCCTCTAGAATGCCAGGAAAATATGGAACTAGGAGCTACAGGGGGAAACTTCATTCACTCACTACAGTATGCTTCCTGGGTCTTGACAAATACACTGTTTAATCAAAGGACTTGGAGCATGCAAAACCTGTCAGCCAGGAAGGCACCATGGGAGATAGGTGATCCTTCAAATAACTGTGCAGTGATGTTTTAGACCCAGCTCATACCAACTTACAAGAGCTGATTATTAAATTTTCAGAAATTTTGCAGGCAGGTTGAGAAGAGAACTGGGCTTCAGTTCCTAGTTTGTTTGGTGGCTTACAGCATGTTGGCAGCAATGGACCTGGAAGAGTTGGCTGTTATACATTTAACAGCACACCGTTGGCTCTGTGCCAGGCTTTTAGGTAATAACCAGCACCTTAAATATTATCAAGAAGCAAACTAGCAACCAGTGTAAGTCGCTAAGTGGAGGTGTCACTTCCCAAGGCATGTCCATAACTGCCCTTATGAAATTTCTGAGTGATCTTCAAGAGGATATTACAAAAGTCAAGCCATGAGGGCATGAGTTACTACCTGAATGGCCTCCTGTTCCAGTTGGTGCACCAGATGAAGCTTTACAAAAGCTTTCCTGGCCACAGTTGCCACCTATTCACTGAACAGCTGTGAATCCATGAATACCTCTAGATTGCATATCACTCTTTTCCACACAGTTCTTCCACACATCCTCCAGAAACTGGGACAATATCTTCACTTGGGGAACCATGGGGTAGCACTCCAAACACCCAGTGGTTTTATGTAGATGCTAAAAGGGAAGGAAAAGAGAATAGAACCCTGAGCCCACACAAAGGAGGGCCCAATGTAATGGCCTCTGCCTCTCAACTAACATTGACTGGAACCGGCCATGAAGAAGATACAGAAGCACCATAAAAAAGTGGCCCCCATTCTCAACCCACCCCCTGAAGCTGGTCCCGAAGGATACCATGGTTGATAGTATTGATAGTACTGAGAGATCAAGGAGTGCAAGGATGAATGAGTTACAGGTCTGCCTCAGGTCATCCACTAGATATTTATTTACTGAATCTGGATCAGATCACAACTCGAAACAGACTAGATAGATTTTATCCAAAGAATTTGTCAATGTTAGAATATTTATGGATTTTCTGTGATATTAGAGCAGCCAACCAAAAGTTGGAATCAGTGTTGGAAACAGGCAAATAGTTCTCAGACAATAGGTACATTTTTCTGTACTATCTATCTGTCTGTCTACTAATTGACCAGCCTATCTACATACATACTTACTCATCTGCCTGCTGCATATCAAAAGTGATTCTAACAAGAGTCAGCTCTGAGGAACCATATATATATATATTTGAAATCCTAACATTATTATGAAAGGGATAATATAGTAATAAATTATCAGGAACACTGAAAATGCAAACAATGGATTTGTTAGAGGAACTTATCTTTTAATTTAAATTCATTCAAAGTTATTATTGCCCACAATGCAATAAGATGTTGCTATTCATTTTTGCTTGAAGCTGTATGACAGTAATGGATTTTGATAAAACCTCTCTCTCCTCACCCCTACCCCCATTTTTTTTGTAGCAAGATTTGTTTTCCTAATTGCCAGATTTGGACAAGATATAATGAGTCACTCTAAATTGATGTCCCCAAAAGTTTCAGTAACATTAATCTCTGCATTTGGCAACTGCTAGGCAGGACTGTGTTTATTTTATGATGCCATTTCTAGAACTGACTGCCACTGATACAACATTATATTAAGAGGAAAGCTGCCACAAGCCTCTGGCTATAACAAAAATCAGATGGGTGCAATCTGATTATAAAATGAAGAACATTGTGTGTGGGTTTGCAGAAGAGCATTAAAAAAACCTTCTGTCTTCCTGTGGATGCAATGTGTGTATTGGTGTGTTTTAAGACAATTGCCTGAATTTGCTTAAAGGACCATTAGGTCAATATAAACAGTAAAAAAAAAAAATGGTAGGAAGTTTAGTTAAAGTCCCACAAAATAAGCAAGAACTTTTTCAATAGATTCAGTATTGTCCTATCGCACCCGCTTCTGTCACCAAATGCATTTAGTGGCTTAAAAAAATATCCTGATTTAATACCAAAGCATTGGCGATCTCACGTTGACTTCGCCTCCACAGAACAAGGAATTTAAAGTTAAGAATGTTGCCTTATGGGCTGAGCCTCATAATAATGATGTGCAGTGTCCCGAAGTTGTGATAGCTTATAATTTAGTCCTCTATACACTCAAATTTTAAATTTACCTGTCACATTCAAAACTGGATTGGAAGAATGACGTGAACATGATGAATATAATCACCCCCTATATATGACGCATCTCAAGTCTTACTGTATCTCAGAAAAATCCTTTCTATGTTAAGCCATATTTATATGCTGATTAGTAATAGCTGTCAGGGCAGGGAAAACAGTAGAAGGAAGCAGAGCCCCTTCCAATCCCTTTCATCAACAATACCGAATCCAACACAGAGATGACTTTTGTCAAGCATTACAGGGCGAATGGTAAGCAACTTTTTAGGTGCCACGGGGTCATAGTGAACCATATTTGGGGAAGGAAATGAAAGTATTGGAGAACTACAAATTTTTGTACAGCTTTTACATTATAGAACTTTAAGTCACTTGAATAAACATTGGAACAACAGAATTATGACGCTTTTTGCAACATAACTTTTTTTAATGCTTTAATTAAATGATAGCCTCATGTCACTTTCATCAAACATCTGAGACTCTTTCATTAAAAAAATACTTTGCAAGATATACAGTCTTCCTAAGTTTAATCATGTTACACTTGAAGTTCTTAATAATTTTTCCAGTTTTTCAGAATACCCAGTTATTTATTTATTTAGGCTCTTAATAAAAGGCAATGTGAATATTGGTCAAACTACCAAACTTCCTGAGTTATAAAGGAAGGATGCATAATGCGTTTTTATGAATTTATAGTTTTACATTTTAAAAAGCCTGTTACTTTATGACGCAAGTCCTGAAATCCTTGAATTAGGTAGCTGGCCACTTACCAACTAGAAAAGGAATGTAGAGGGAAGTAGGCACAGTCTAAGTAACATGACCAGAGAGGTTCTTATTTTTGTGATAGGCTTATATACACTTACACATTTCATAACTATGGTTGAATCTTCTTCATATCACATTTTTCTGTGTTTCAGGAAGGGACTATTTCACTGAATGAATTATTTCTAAGATGGAAATGTGCATTTTAAAGGGCGTGCATTCTAAATGAACTGGAAACAGTAAATGTTTGACTCAAAAAACCTATGTTTAAACCGTTTGGGTGATTGCTTTAAAATGCATCATTGCTAAGCATTAGAGTATATAAAACACTATCTATAACATGTTCATTGAGCACTAGCAAACATGCTAGGCTTTTCCCTGCGGTGATTCTTCTCATACGTTTTTCATTCATTGACAAAAAAATGTGATTTTAGATAGGTACAGCAATAATTTAGCTAAATGTCCATTTGTAATGGAAAACAAACATAAAGGAGGTGTTCTTGCACATTCTCAAAACGTCATCCTTGGTTCCAGCAGTTCCATTCAGTTTCCAATTTTTCCTTTCTGGGTAACCATGTTAAGAAGATTGTAGCCTTGCAGTTCCAGGGGGATCTGGAGGAAGCAGATGAAATTGGACTGTTTCAGTTGAATTTCAAGCTGGGATATAGTACCAAAATATTAATGGATGATCTCTGGTGCCCCTGGGATGGGGAAATTATAGCTATCTTGGCCTTCCTTGATCTCTCATCCATCAGTGTGTGCGTGTGTGAAATATCATTAATAAGCTGGTGAGACTCAGTTATAAATCTTTCCCAGTCTGGATAGGGAAAAACCAGCTTCAGCTGAGCCCTGAAAAGACTGACTGACTATGGGTTTTAGGAGCTCTGCATCGAGTGATCTTCCAACATTTACTCTGGATGGTGAACATTCCCTGAAGCAGAATTTGGGGATTCTCTTGGACTCATGTGTCCTGCTTGAGGAACAGGTGGGAGCTATGGCCAAGAGAACCTTTGCACAATTATAACTTGTGCACCAATTGTACCTATTCCTAGATCAGGAGGCATTGCTTGTAGACACTCACACCTTAGTCACCTCTCATTTGGACTATTGCAATGTACTGTACATGGAGTTGCCCTTGAATAGCATTGGAAGTTCAGCTGGTCCAAAATGCAGCAGCATATGCAGTGCTGGGTGCTCTCTATATAAGAACACTTTATATGAGGTGCACTGGCTTCCAGTAGATTTCCAGGTACAATTCAGGGTCTGATTATCACCTTTAACGCCCTACACTGCAGACCCAGGTTACATACAGGACTACGTCTCCCAGATAGTTTTCACTTATCCCATAATAGGGCAGTGAGCATTCCTTGGGTCTCCTCGGTCTCCAGGAGGCTATGAAATCCTGACTATTTCCACAAAAGTCCACAAAGCAGACTGTGATGTAGGTGCAGATGTAGCTGTCATGTTGCTATTGGGATTTTTGTAGGGCCCACAAAACATGGCCTTGTTATTGTGCATTTTAACACGCATGCATTCTAAATGAATTGGAAACAGTAAACGTTTGGTTGTGATTTGATTGACTGTCTTCAAATGTTCATCACCCAGAGTGCCTTGGTAGATGGATGATCATAAAAATACATAAGTATGTATGTAAATAATAAATAAAGCAGTGTTGCCAGCCCTGTTTTGTCAATGAACTGACAAGCACACATACTAAATTATTATATTTTTTAATCAACCCAATAAAGCTTGTTGCTTGAAGAACACTTATTTTTATCCATCCTCCATCATCTCGCATTGCCTTATTTGAATAATATATTTACTGATTCAGATGCAGTCTTAGCAGTATAGACAAGAAGAGCTGAAAGCAAAAAATCACTTATGTAAAGTTGAGCTAATGCTGGCAAAGGAGACAGAAACATCTTTCTTGGAGATCAGAGATTTCCCATTGAGTATCTCTTTTTTGCCTTTGGAAGGAGGAATTTGGGACTGGATGCATCCAAAGTTACTTTAAGGCACTATTTTTCAACCTTGACAACTTTAAAATGCATGGACATTAATTCCCAGAATCCCCCAGCTAGCATTCTGGAAGTTGAAGTCCATACATCTTAAAGTTGCCAAGGTTGAGAACCACTGCTCTAGGATTATCATTTTATAAAGTTTAATTTTTTTTATGACAGATAGAAAATCTCTTCAGATATGGGGGAAGATACCCCCTTTCTCCGTACCTGGTCGATACTTTCCCAAATTAGTATTTTAAACATCAATAATTTTATGCCCAAAATAAAGCTAATCTTTTAATGGTGGCCCAGTGTGACATGTAACAGATCAAAGAATTCCATGTGCACTGAAAACATCTATAGCCTCGTTGTTTTTAATAATTAGCCAGTCATGGATCGTCAAATACTATAAAATGGTTGATCCAAATTTCTTGCTTACTAAAGAAGGTTGTCATGCTATTGGTACCCTGAAGTGCCTAACATCTTCAGTGATCCAAATGCATTGTAATTGAATTCTAAACTCCTTTTAGTGCTAGGCTGAATTAATCATGGTATGTACTCAGAAAATTGCCCACAGCTCCACTAGAGAGATCCCGATTAGGGTCACTGTCTGCTCCACTAGAACATTACTTAAATGAAAGAAAAATAACAGATTACTGCTGATAGTTTTTTTTTTAAAGCCAGGTAAACCAGTTCAGCATATTTTAATGTCTTCAAACAGCACAGTCAGGATATTTTTCTTGGCACAAATAAATATACAGAAATCAAAGGGGAAAATAGCAGGATCCCCTAATATTAAAATATTCTGTTCTTCAAACAGCTGTAGTGTTATTTATATATTTGTATATCACTTTTATTTATTTTTTTTAAAATAACTCAAGGCAGCAAACATAGCCAACACACCTTTCTCCTCCTGTTTTCCTCACAACAACAACCCTGTTAGGTGAGTCGGGCTGTGCATCCCCATTCCCTTATTCCCAATACTACTGACATCTCTATATTTGCTCTTGGTCCTATGATTTCTCCCACCTATGTGAAAGTTTCCACTCATTCATAGAAGCTTAAATCCCCTGCCCAATCCTACTCTACAAATGGAGCACCCTAATTTTAAGCCTTCCTTGAATTTCTGTCGTCCATATCCATTTCCGTTTCCATTTATTGTGCCTCTAATGTTATTCTGTATGCCTTCCTGTTTCCTGCTGTAATTTTAGGGACTTCTAAAATTGATCCCCACCTGTGAAATGGGCCATCTTCTTCTTGATTGTCTTGTATCTACCTATGAAACTTACAAGGTTACAGTTTGACATACCATCAGATACCTATTTCACAATGACTCTCGTTGTCCATTGAATCTACCCCAATTTACACTTTCATTTCATGAAATCATAGAGTTCGTAAAGGGGCTATTAGAGCATCAGGGACAACTTTTTATTGCAGGAATTTAAATGAAAGAATCCTCAGCTGTTGTCTGGCTTCTGCTTCGGATCATCTGGTGAAGGAAAGTCCACCATCTCTCTAACTAATGTTTTCAGTATAAGTCCTAATGTTCCTTCCAAAACTTTTAAATGCTATTATATACATTTCTTTTAAGGCTGAACATACCACATTTCTCTCTCTCTCTCTCTTTCTCTCTCTGTGTGTAAATATTGCACTAAGGCTCCTCTGATACTCCTCTCCACCTGTTCCAGTTTCTCTGAATCTTGCTGAAGCGTGGCGCCTAGTACTGAAATAGTACACAATGGTCCAGAGGGTAATATGTTTAAATTCTTCTTGTGTGGCCACATTAATATTCAAAGAACAGAAGATGAATATTAAATCAATTTCTGTACTTGCATTTTAAAGAGAAAAAAGGAACATAGAGCATGTTCAGGATCATCGCTGCAGGATGTTCTCTCTTATGATGAAGAGAGAAATCCACTGAAGAACTGACTGTCATAGAAAGAAGTTTCAGAGTCTGGTTTTATACTGTACTATTTAAAAGACCCAGCTGTTTTGTTCAAACAAAGCTACTTTCTAATTGCTAGAGACAACAAAGTTTCTTAAGCTCCATCTGATAAATAGTAACAGTAGAAGTCATGATTATTTAAATTGCTGTACAATGTATTGGTACTCCTTAAAATGTACTGGAGTTCCTTAAAAGGTGAGAATGGACCATTGAAATGACAACCATCTCAAGTATAATAATTCACTTTGCCTTTTTTCTTGGCATCTTTTAAAGGATTATGAAAGCATATGAACAAACAGATGCGTGTACAGTCAAAATGAGAAAAGGGGGCATATGGAAACAATAAAGCGCAAATAAATGTTGGTTGTAAATGCATTGCATAAAGATTCCTATTAATGAAAAGGAAAAAAAAAGGCATCTCCAATTATATTAGTGCAGCCAGCTACAATTATAAATTGCAGAGTTAAATTAGGCTAGTTCCATGAAGGATTATATCTCAGTACTAACCCTAATCATAGAAACATAGGCTATTGAAAAAGTGATATACATATAAACTTAAATCTCATTTAATGGGACTTGTATTTTCCTGTTACCATAATACTTTATACAACTTATTATTTTATATTCTATTCAGTTAAAATCTTAGCAGATCTATTAATAGAGGAGTGAGAAAGACGGGAGGTGGAAGACGAAGGAAGGAGAAGGAGTAAATAACATTGCAGAAGTCTCAAGATCCCCAGAGACCTTGTGGCTTTATTTAAATCCTAAAGATTGGGATCAAATGACAAGTGCAGATCATCACTTCATATCTACATATTAATGACTTTACACGTGTGATTGAATGCTTTGATCCAAGCAAGACAGTTCTCAATTTTGTAAAACTAAGAACAAAAGCTAAAAACTTGGAGTCTATAATGGGTGACAGCTAAAACTGATAAGACAAGGACCAGCAATTCTCAGGCCAGGAGAAAACCTTTTATAAAAGTCCATTGACCCAAAAGGCATCAAAAAAGAGCCTAGAGTGTAAACTTTAGGGAACATTTACAGAAAGGCCTTGTTTCCATATTCTTCAGCAGACAGATTTTCTATGCACACGTGACTTCATCATTATTGTATGCAGGAAAGCATTTGATGAACCAGATTATATTTGTGAAGCTTAGGCTATAAGCAACTTCCTGAATACAAGAGTTAAGTGTCTGAAGTTTCAAGATTACAGTATTGTCATACCTTGTGTGAAATCTAACACACTGCATAGTAAATGTGCATAGTAAGAACAGAAGCATTGAGAAAATGCTTTTTCTAATATAAATGTTAGTCCCCAAAATAAAATGAAAGGAACACATCTCCCTAAGCATGGTGCTGGCAAAGAAGCAAAAACCCAGCAGCTAAAATTGAAATTTGAAAAAAAAGAGAGCAGTAGGATAATAATAATAATAATAATAATAATAATAATAATAATAATAATAATAATAATAATAATAATAATAATAATAATAATAATAATAATAATAATAATAATAATAATAATAATAATAATAATAATAATAATAATAATAATAATAATAATGATGATGATGATGATGATGATAAAAGAAATCCTTCAGGAAAGCTGAAAGTCTAATAGGAAAAAAATATCAATGGAGAAAAAAAGCCCTATCAATCTGAGACCAAGGATATATGAATATGCTGAGTGTTTCTAGCTCTAACATCAAACCAAGAAGTTTCCAATTCACTGAAGTAAGTGAGAAGTAAGTAATAAGGAGTACCAAGTGAAGAACAATCAGTTGAAAAGTTATGCTGCAGAACAAATATTATGAAGAGAAATCAGTTGATTTGGTTGCAAAATATAAGGTTTAGAGAAAACTCAGGTAACTTTTATTTGGAAGGACTGAGATTTAATT
This sequence comes from Azemiops feae, assembly GCA_023970755.1. Lineage (NCBI taxonomy): Eukaryota > Metazoa > Chordata > Lepidosauria > Squamata > Viperidae > Azemiops > Azemiops feae. Next base: position 150,744 of record JALGBA010004189.1, on the reverse strand, counting down.
CTGATTTTTTCCCCTTGAGTTGCATTACTCAAAGATGAAGTTCTTTCTCCAATTGCATGTTAGTATGGTATATAAAATAGGCTTAAGTCATCATTAGCTGCACTGTTTAGAGTAATGTTTATCCCCTTTCTTTTGACAATATTCTGGACTACCTCAAGGTGTTCTCACTGAGAATATCTGCATATTCCACAAACATTTTGTTTTAATCAAAGTATTTTGTACAGTTTTCAAAACATGCATATTTTGGATGCAATTTTCCATAACATGTGTTACTAGAGAACTACGTATTTTCACTGAATTATTTACTCTTAATGTCTGCTCTACTTTTAAAATGCAGAATTAAATAAATTGATATTAAAATTCAAAATGAACATTTTTTCCACCTTACTAGTTTTATTTTTATAATTCATTACTAAGAAAATCTGTGATTACATTAATATCTTTGCTCAGATAGACAACAAAATATATTTTCCTGATATATTTGGAAATCAGAGCAAACTTTTTGCAATCAAGCCATAGGATAAAACACTGAGCAATTTAACTTTTCTTAAGCAAGAGGGCGGGGGGAGGGGGGGGGAGAAAAATGAATTCTGTTTCTTTGCAGGTATTCGTGTTACTCTGAAAATCTTTTTCCTGCAATTTGTTTATCCCAATATCTGTCAGGCTTCGCTTTTATGAATTCATATTTTCTAAAAAAAAAAAAAGACCCTTGTCACAACAGCTGGTAGTAGCTTTAGGGTAGCCTTGCAGGAGAAGAACAGGATTGCTACTCCTCGCCATAGTGTAAATATTTGTTTTAAAAGATTGCTCTTAATAAAGTAGTGCAGTGTTTGATTGATTCATCTGGCTGTTTTTATTACACTAATGGAATGTGTTTATCTTCCAAGATTGAACATGTAATGGGTTTGATTTTTGGAGCTTGTTTGGATAAACACCAGACTGAAAAATGTAATCTTTGATTAACTCAATGGAATGACCATGCACACTTCTGCAATGCAGCTTTGAGCTGCATTGTGCTGTGCCTGTGCGGTCTGGACTCTAAAAACAGCTTTAAAAAATATTGTCACTTTGGCCATAGCTTGCCAGGTGTTCATTTTGGACTGAGAGCTAGTGTAGCCTCATGCAAACAATTCCCAATTGTACATTGCGATTTTCTGTTGATGTTAGCTTCTTGATGTGCAGGCATCCCCTGGGAAGGAGAAAGTTTGCAATCTGGAGATTCTTCAAGACTCATGGCGTTTGCTTGAGCAGCAAGTTGAGGCCATGGTTAGTGAAATGTTTGCTCAGCTTTGGTTGATGCACCGTTGTGACCCAACCTGGTGCAGGAGGACCTAAGTACAATAACCTATGCCTTCATTAGCATCTAGTTGGGCTGCCCTTAAAGACTACTTGGAACTGCAACAAGATGACATCTACCATAGCCTCCCGGTACTGTAACAGGATTCTGACATTATGACTTGGATGTCTAGGGGTGGATATGTATAATTACTATTGTTGGTGTACCAATGATGCCTCATCTGTGCTGTCCCATACATTATCCAGCAGCTTTATGTAGATGTTAAATAGGAGCAAGGAAAGTGATGATTCCTGAGGCATCCCACAACAAAGCAGTGACCTTGGGTTTGAGCTCTCCCCTGCCCCCACAAACCTTAATGGAATCAGCCCTGGAGAAAGGAGCAGAACCATTGCAAAATAGTGTCTTCCCTCCCCCACTCCCAGTCCTCCGATTCAGTTCAGAAGTATGCCATTATCATAGGTAATGAAAGCCACCAATTAAGTCAGAAGGACTATCACTAGAGGACTAACCCTAACCCTAACCCCGCCAGAAATCATCCATAAGCATGCTCAGGATGTCTTTGAATCTACTGAAAGAAGTCTAGATTTGCTTCCTCAAGTGTTCTTTGATCCTGGCTACCTTATTTACAATCTTTTCCCCAAAACAGAAAGTTGGAATTTGGCTGGAAATTATCTAACCTTATTGCATCCAGCAATGGCTTTCGAGGAAATGGGCAGATCATCAACTCCTTAAAAAAGCTCTTCCTCAAAATAGTTGACCCTATAATAAGGTAACCCATAAACCATGGTTTGTAACCATAATGGTTAATTGCATAAAATGCTAAGTCCAGAGTAAACATTTTAGTTTACTGTGAGGTGCAGACCAGGTGATTGTTTTATTCTGCTTTTTATGAATAGTATAAGACCACAAATCTGCTGGGATTAAAGCCCACTGAATTCAGTGGAGATAACTTCTGAATGATGACAAACATAGGACTGCAGTGTGAGAATTTTTAGACAATTAAAATGACATTTAATAAGGAAAGATTAAACATTAGACCTTGCAATGGGAATCTTCTAGTCAAACAATTAATTTTGAAGGGAGGATTTCTCAAGGGAAACTGCAGATTTATAAGGCAAAGTGTTTTTGCAAATCTCCCCCATATGTTAGGAATTCTGTCTCATTTTCAACTAATATTTTTTTTCACAATAAAGGAATAGAGCATTTTACTTAGTCTCTGCCAGAAACTTCTTTATTTTTTCTTGAACAATTCTCACGGGATTTTATGAAAAAGTATGGCTGTTTAAATTTATTTCAAGGAGAAGAAAGTCTCAGTAATATTCTCATATTTATAATATGGTATTCTGGTACTTACCTGGTTAGGGGATGGCCGCATTGTATGTTAGAATGTGTAATGTTTCATTTCACAATTATTGTTCCAGCATCCTACATTTGCTAACTTCCCATGGATCAATTAAATCCTAATGGAAGACAGCACAGAACAGTCCTCTAAGCTGTTTCCACTTTGGGAACTATGAATACCAAGATCTTTTAGAGTGATGAAACTATGTGAGACAAGAAACAAGAAAAATAACTACAACAGTCACTTCAAGCATATTTATCAATAAACTCAAAAATACCATGCAGAGAAATAAATTCTAAAGTAGCCTGGGAATAAGATAGGAAAATGGAACACAGAAAGAGAACTTTTGAGAAATTGCAAGGCAAATTTTACTGTATAAAAAAACATAAGCAGCCCCCGAAATTCTTGACAATTTTTTTTTAAAAAAAAAAGTTCACCAGGGCACATTCATTTCTTCCTGTCAAATAGAGTAATCAACACTAAATTTGGGTATTGCAAAGTGATATCTTCATAGAAGTTCCTTTCTTTGCATTAATGTTTCTCTTTTTCTTATTTGCTTCCAATTATTTCTAACAGAGGCTCAAGGAACTAAAACAGAGGGAGTTTGCTCGGAACGTAGCATCCAAATCAAGAAAGGATGAAAAGAAGCAAGAGAAAGCTCTTCAACGCTTACACAAGTTAGCTGAACTCAGAAAAGAAGCTGCATGGTGAGTGAAAAGTTATCAAAAGGCAAAAAGCGAAAGAAAGAAAGAAAGAAAGAAAGAAAGAAAGAAAGAAAGAAAGAAAGAAAGAAAGAAAGAAAGAAAGAAAGAAAGAAAGAAAGAAAGAAAGAAAGAAAGAAAGAAAGAAAGAAAGAAAGGGAAGAAGAACGTAACTGACTATTGTGATCTCAAACCAGAACAACATAAAGATTTTTTTTTTCTGACAAACTGTACCTGACAACTAGATATGACACAATGCAAAGAAATAAGCATTTAAAAAGTATTGTTGCTTTTCAAGAAAGCTAAACATTTAAGAAATGACATGCATTTAACTAAAATATTGGTAGTGATTTCTATGAGATGGCAGAAGTGCCATTTCAGTGCAAGCTCATCCCATTTGAAGGTGTATGATACGTTCAGCATCTTGTCCAGTTTGACCACTCACCCTCAGATACTGATTGTGGTGTGCGTGTGTGTGTGTGTGTGTGTGTGTGTGTGTATGTAAGAATGTATGTGTAAGTGTATGTGTGGACATATGTTTGTATATCCATATCGATAAAGGCAAGCAGAGCAGTTTAAATCAATGACAAACAGGTTAAGTATTTGAAGGAAAGAAATATATCGGTGTGCTGTTGATTCTCTGCAACATTTTCATTAATACTGCTGGAAGAGAGACAGACTCTCCTCTCTCTGCCAAAACAAGAAGGTGAAATGAATTTTGTGGGTGATCCCATTCTTCCACATATTTATCTTCTTTATGAAAAACTGCGTGGATATGGCTCTGGGGATTTTAAATAGAGAAGGAGTAGCAATTTCCCCCTTTTTGATATTAGGATTCTTTTGCTGAATAATTGGAAGCAAGCTTTTCATAGCTGAATTCTTCCCCTTTACAGAAAAAACATTCTATGTCAGTCTCATTGATTATACCCCATCAAGTCATTTTTGATTCCTAGCAACCACATACATAGATTTTCTCCATGATGATCTATCCCCCAATCTGATCTTCCAGGTGTCCCAGCACTGTACCCATTGCAACTGTAACTAAACCATTCACCTTGCCGCTGGTTGTCCTTTTCTTCTCTTTCCTTCTACCTTTCCCAGTATTAGAGCATTTTCCAGAGAACGAGGTTCTTCACATAATGTGTCCAAAGTATGATCATTTGTGCCTTGAATGAGAATCCTGGTTTGTTTTCTTAGCTGTCCAGGGTATTCTCAGGAGTCTTCTACAAAACCAAAATTCAAAAGTGCCGGTACTGTTCCTATCCTGCTCCTTTAAAATCCAACTTTCATTTCCATAGAGTATCAAGGGAATACCATGGTTTTCATGATTCTCATCTTTGTAAGAATCGACACATCATGGTACTGAATCTCTTTTCTAAGGCCTTCATATCTGCTCTACCAGGTGCTACTTTATAGTATATTTTCTTAGCAAAGTAAACAAACAAACAAAAAAAATCTTGGTGGCAGAATAATGTTACAGAAATAAACAGAGATACACAATTTTTAGGAATTTTTTTCTAAAACGTTTGGAGAGCATTTTTTGAATGTTTCTTGTGCTAAGCATAAAATATGTTTGTTTCTTTTTTTTTTCTTCCCCTCCTGCATTAAATAAAAGTGAGAAACCATGCCACCAGTTTGTCAAAAATTGACACTAGAATTCTGAGATTCTGGCAGCCACAAATAAAGGGTTTAATGCCACTGATTGCAGAATGAAATATGAATATGAAATAGATGCTTCCTTTTCATATACACTTTGTCTCCTTGGTGCATTTGCTATAAACCCAGAGAGGGTTAATTGGACGTAATACTGGAATGTCAAGCAGATCTAACATGGAAATAATTTCACTCCATCTTTTGCTGATTATCAGTGCTCCTTGTACGTTTCCTAAAAATAGTCTTCAAATAACCAAATTGCTTGCCAGTCTGGAATTAGATAAACATAAGGTGATCTTCAAAAACTGGGGAACAATTATGAAAATGTATGATTAGTCAAATGTTTAATTACATTAAGTAGTAACACCTACACAAGTCAGCCTGTAGTGTAGAAACTGAACACAGAGGATGCCTTGCAATTGCTGATCTCTGTCATACTTTTAGATCTCTAAAGTTTTACATCCTTTATTGAGGTGCAGCCACACTTTCAAACTGCTAATAGCGTAAACCATAACCTCTTAGCACCCTCTAAATCGGCTGGCTGCCATTTTAATGTCATTTCCCATAGTTTTGAAAGTGCTGCAGCTTTGTCATTGCCCTCATTATGGAAATATTGAACCCATCACAATCTGGTGGCTATTTTTTTCCCCCAGTGATAAAAAATGTGACCGGAAAAATTACAGTCCTTTGAAAAAAACAAGCTTGCCCCCAGCAAAGGGAACACTAACAAGAGAGAATGGCTACATTAAAATCTAAAGAAAATTCATTTCACAATTTATCCATGATCAAAACAAATCCATTGTTTCCTATGGTAGGTTTAGCATTTTTCTAAAATCAAAATAGATATGAAATCTAGGTTGCCAAATGTGAGGGTCCGTGAATTCCTTATCCTTTTAGTTGCATTTATTTCCACTGATATAGGCATTGTTTGTGCCATTGCAGGAACATGTCAATGACCAGGCACCTGAATGCCTTTGTTTCTAGACCCGCTTTTAAAATTCTGCCCTTCTTAATGATCTTGAAGGCCTTGTAGAAGTAAAAACAAAGTCTTTGGCTTATAGAAAAGCAGTATTGCCTAGATGCACTAAGTGTTGAGGCAGCACTCTAGTGGAAGGGGTTTCTTTGGTGTACTAGAAAAATGCAGTAGCTATTCATGCTGGCAGAGACACCCAGGCATGGAGGGGTTCCTAAGGGGGAGCAATACATATTCCATTCCTTTTATATATGCACATTATATAAATTTTACCCACATGATGTCACACTCATCAATTAAATGATTGGAGCTCGTGTTGCAATGGCATAGAGCGTCTTCCACCATTTTGAGGCAACTCCCCAATCCCACGGATGCCTCTTCTCTTTAGGACAGAAAAGACCACCATGGGGTTTGGGGGGAGCCATTTTGCCCAAGCCTTCAGAGAAGCAAAGATGCTCTTCAGAAGCACAGAATTCTAGAATTTGCCTATAGGTTGCAGTTGGGCCAACGGTTTTAATTAACATAACTCTTGTTTCTTTCACATTCTCCATCTCTGGATCTCCACCGAAGCTAAATTATTACCTTTTAATTGATTACATTCCTTCTTCTACGCATGGCTTTAATGTATGAAAGAATGTATCCGAGATGTTTACATAATCAGAGCCTAAGTAACTAGAACGGGTGACATTCAAATCCTTCTTTTAACCTAATACACTGAAAACATTTAGCTTTACAGAGTTCTGCTGAGCAGTTTAAAACCGAGAATTTTGTTTTAGTGTGTTGCAGCCTGGCTTTTATATTATTCCTTTTTCTCTTGCTTCTCAAGCCTTTGTAACCTTTAAATAACTCACAGCTAGAGGGCCATATCCAACTCCCCATGCTGTGCTAATGATTGTGTTATACTTAATGGTATATTTATTAATGGGGGTACTTCAGAGAGGGTGAAGGACAGTGGATCAACCTGTGTGTATACATATCTGAAATTGCAAGCTGAATCCCCGGGATACAGTATACATTTAGATGCTGCTATAAATGTTTTAGAACTGCAGTTAAAGAGTCCTACACGCTACATCAGAGAAAATGCAAGCCTGGCTGGTAGAGGGTAGCTGTGGTTCTTAAAGCAACTGTTCCAAATGACTACAGGAGGTTCTGTGCTCATATTCTCACAACAATTTTGGCATCTAGTAGGATGTGTTTAAAGGTCATTTTAAAATTGCTACCACACCATGCATTCCAAAAGAGTAGTTAAAAACACCAGAGACGGGCTACTAGGAGGCTTCTAATTCAGCTGTGTTCGCTTCCTGGGAAATAGTCATCAACAGCAAGACTCCTTCTAAAAGGGCTTAGAGAGCCCTTGCCACCTGAGAGAGAGCCATAGAATCATAAAGTGGGAAGGAGCCATTTACCCCCATCAAACCCAACTCCCTGCTAGCAACAGAAATCCAAATTAAACATTCATGATAGCCGGTTGCATAGACTCTGCTGGAATATATGCAGTGAAAGGGGCCCCACAACTTCTCTGGGTAATTGGTTCTACTGCTGAATTCTCTTACAGTCAAAAAGTCCCCTCCCCTTCCTAATAAGTTAAAGTTTGACTTCCTGCAACTTAAATCAATTATTCCTCATCCTGCGTTCCAGAATGAATAGATCTTGACCTTCTGTGAAACATCCTTGCCGATATTTTAAGAACACTGTCATATCCTCTCTTACATGTCTCAAAGCTCAACACTGCCTTTTCCTTCACATCATTCTTCATTTACATTCCACTCTCTCTATCCATCCTAGTTGGATTGCTATATTCAGCTTATCTGAATCTTTATTAAAGTGTCCCGAAAAGGATCAGAACTTGCTGTCGTAATAAGGTCTGACCCATATAGAATAAAGTGAAGCTCTTGCTTCCCATGATTTGGAAATTATGTTGAGGCAACCCAAAATTATATTTGCCTTTTGGGCAGCCATATCAAATGGTGAGCAACTAAAATACCAAGAACCTTTTCACACCTATTCTGCATCATATATTTGCCCAGTTGATATTTTCCATAAGTAAAGAGCTTTGCATTTGTCTTAATTACGTTTCTCTAACCTATCATGATCAATTAAAATTTTCTGAATTAGTAGATCTCTATCTGTTGTTTTAGCTTTCTAATCCAGTTCTGAACCTTCTGAGAATCTAATAAGTATTTATTTCACCTCTTTTTCAAACCCATTAATGAAATTGCAGAAGAGCACTGGGTTGAGGACCAAGCAATCTCAATCCTCCTTTTAATAAATCCCATCCTTCATTTGCTCTTTGCTAATTATGAGAATTGTATCTCTAGATCTCAATTATTAAATTATATTTCTTTCCTGTAATTGTTGAAGTTTAATTATGTTCTTCATTTTTTTTAAAAAAAAATTGAATATCATATATAGAAATGCTCATGAATAGCACTCTTCGGTATGTCTATGTCATTTTCTTCAAGAGGGTACAAGTCCCGATCCAGTTCATATTGAAGGCACCATTCAAGCCACTTCTGGGTTGAAAGTATTAGCTGATGACAGAATAACAGAACAACAGAATAATAGAGTTGGAAGGGACTGTGGAGGTCTTCTAGTCCAACCACCTACTCAAGCAGGGGATCTTATATCATTCCAGACAAGTGGCTGTCAATGTCCCTTCTTAAAAGTCTCTGGTGATGGAGCACCATCATCATCACATCATCATTGCCCGGGGGACACTTGTGGGGGCTCATTTCATGTCCCATCAAAGAGCTGGAGCGAATGAAGGGAGCTCACCCTGCCATGCAACAGCACTCAGGTCTCAAACACAGGCTTGTTAAGCTCCAACCCAATGGCCTAACCATGTGAGCCACCATGCTCCTAGGGTACAAGTCATTACTGGACATCATTTCATCAGAGTTTTCTTCTCTACCCCATGCTCCGAGGAACTCATCCTCAAGAATCTCACATTCTGCAATCAAACATTATTACTACTCCTTGTGAAATACAATAATTTCATGACATTAGTTTACCATCCCAAAATGCTGATCATGATCCTGGAAACCCCATCCTTCCCATAGACATCATTTTGACAGGCAGTCAACCATTTTCTATATTCTTCTTTCCTTGTCCAGTCCTGTTTTCACAGATTGAAAGGTTGAACGAGAATACCATCTGAGCCCATGAGTTGTGCAGCTTCCGTCCCCTAGTTTTGAAGCTGCCTAATTGGTCTTGGCAGTATCATTTTAGATCCAAAAGTGAAATTCAAGACAAATTCTATCTTTTTCTGACACAGAAAGCCTATGGAAAATGCTCAATTGTTATTCTGTCCTTGTAGCTTGCAGATACTGTAATTGGCTAGTGCATTTGCCCAGATATAAGGGAAGGAGCTAGTAGTTAAATGTAGACTGGAATCACAATGCATTTTCCATAAAAGATGGTTACATTAGACCAAATGAAAGATTCAACAACTAAATAGGTGCTCAGTTTTCCAGGAAACAGAATTTTTGCATGTAAAAAAATGTGACCCAACAAATTAATGAGACTGAGTGGAATATCTGAATATTTTTCAGCACACTCTTTTGTGTGGTAAAAGTTTTATTAGATCCATGTTGTTATATTTCTTTTTAAAATTGTAATTATCTTTACCACAATAAATATTAATACATATCATTTATATCAAAATCCCTCAAGCCAGTTAACAGCAGGGGTTCTTTGTGAGGAATGTAGAGTGCAACTAAAACTAACATAAAATGTCAAGCAGTTGCACACATTGATCTGTGTTCCAGAAACTTTGGTAATATTTAATGCAGGGATAATCTTAAAAATTCTAAGAGGGGGAAAACAAGTTAGAGAATAGTTCATATATGAAGGTTTTATCTAACAGAAATTCTGATGTTGATCAGGGTTTTAAGGTGAGACATCAGTGGACAATTACCAAGATCCATAGCTCAAGAAGGCTGTAAGTGGGATCCTCTTAACTATTAGTACTCCTCAATCTGACTAGTGTCCCTAGGAACCATAAGGGGGGGGAGGGAAGCAAGGTGCAATCCATTCACTCTCATTCAATGTCCTTTTCTACAATTTATTGGAGCTTAGGTTGTGTGGAGTATAGTTCCCAGAATTCTAGTTCATTATGAGTTGTTATCTTAATATATTTGCAGAAAATAGGGAATGCTGGCTAAGTGTAGGCAGTTACAGATATTGATCTCAGGGGAAATGGATAAGACAGTAGAAGAAATAGAATAGAGTAGAAATGAGGAACAGGTGATCCCAATGAGAGAAGGGGTAGCCATTGAGGACATCTTGCTCAAGAATCTCCAGATTCTGGAAACTACTTCTGGGCAAAGAAATACTTCCACATGTATTTTTACCACTTTTTATACCATCACAACAAAAGGCTTAGAAATTATTATAAAAGTGGAGAGAATTTCAATAAATATGGGGCTGAGATGGAATTCTTACAGGTAACATATGGTAATTTTACAGTTACATTCATACCACCTTCTGTCATTTCCAAAGAAAAATGTCATCAGGGAATTCCTCCCGTTGGGCTTTTATGGGGCAATGCTCCTGTTATTGGAAAGGGGAATACATGCCCTTGAAAAATCATTGGGGGAACTTTTTCCCTTGGAGAAATTGTCCACTTAGCCAGCATTACCTTCAGAACCACAACAAGTGAACAGGAAGTAAAACAGGAACAGGGGAATCTTACAAAGCAGCTGGTGTGCCTGTGGAACTGATTAGTTGCATTAAATGAGAATTGTTTAGCCAATGGAATGAAGTGGTATGTTTCAACTTGAGTGAATGTGTTGTGTGTTGCTTGCTTGCCAAGCATATGGTCAGAGGATGAGGGGCTTATCCTTGCAGCTGACTCACTCATCATATGGTCTGAGGTTGATTGGATCATTAGAAACACAGACACCATATTGGGTTGTGATTGGCATGCAGAATGCATGGTGACTTGCCTGCCTGGTATGAATGTTATCAAATTCTGTCTAATTAAGCTGTTAAATAGTGTTCAGGAGGACAGTGCGTGGCACCAAGATGCTAGATTCTGCTGACATAATCTATGTTGGCACCAATAATATTGGAAAATGAAGTTAGCCAGCCCAGGAAGACAAATTCACATTGAGGCCCAGGACTACTAGGAATAGAACTGAAAAAAAAAGTGCTAACACTAATACTACCTATGGTGCATTTGCATCTGTTTGGTTCTGGTAACCACACTTGGAAAAAATGTAACAGAATTGTGGAAAATGGACAAAAGAACAACCAAAATGAAGAGGGGACTCAAATACATTTTGTATAAGAAAAGGCTAGTGTGTTTGGGACTCCTTCACTTGGAAAAAGAGTGATTGACAAGAGAAATGGTTAATATGGATTGAATCATGCAAATTCATTTCTAAAAATGAATTAGAAAAAAAAAACTTTTCTCTAAACACTAGAGACAGGTGCCATCCAGTGAAGGAGATTGAAAACACATAAAAGAAAACACTTCTTCTTAGAACACATAATTTGTGGAAATCATTTCAACCTGACATTTAAAAGGGGAGTGGATAAATTCATGGAGGATAGATTCCTAGTCAGTTATTAGTCTTGAAATCTCAGTGTTATTTGAAGGCGAAAGGAACCTCACTTCCAAATACCAGTGCAGTGGGGAACAATGATGGTAGAAGGGTAGGATTCCATCTCCTATTTGAAAGCAGCATCAAATAAGCCTCTTTGAGAAACAAAATTCTGAATAAATGCGTTTGGCCTGTCACAGCAGGGCTGCTCTTATGTTCTTATCCACTTTTCTGTTCCCAGCTTCTTGGTCCACAAATGTTGAAAAGCAATTTGTGCTCTGCTATATGAAGAATTAACACTGCTGGTGACAGAAGTTATAAATTACTAGTAACTACTCTGTAAAAGCCAAAGGAAAGTTTGGATACAACACCATCTTTAGAAACAAAAAAAAAATGTCACTACAGCTAGTCCTCCATTTATGACCACAATTGAGGCTGGAATTTCCATCGCTAACTGATGCAGTCATCAAGTGTGATGTCACTTAGCAACAGCAACCCCCGCACTCGCTATCACTATCATTAAGCAAATTCCATAGGTCATTAGCTGAGGACCCATCCCAAGTCAAGCCATTCCAGGCTTGGTCCCTCCCAGCCCCAAGCTAAGGGAAGGGAGGGGATTGCCTCTGACTCCACCCACCCACATATCTTCCCTCCCCATCTGTTGCCCTTTTGACCACCTGAACCTTTCTTTGCAGAGTGGCAACCAGGCCCAGAACTGCATAGTTCTGGGCCTTCTTGCCACGCTGTGGCTTATGGGCTTCTTGGCATGCCACAACTCTGGAGTTGCAAAGAAAGCTCCAAGTTGCAACATAGTAAAAAGCCTCAACCCCCCCACACACCCCACCCAGCCCAGCCAGGTTGTGCAAAGTCACCATGCCCTGGGAAGTCCCCACTACACAGCACAATAGCAACCCCAACAGCATGAAGCAAAGCTGCAGCATCCCAGGAAGACCAAATAGCATGGTGCAAAGCCACAGCATCCCAGGAGGCTCTAACAGCATGGTACAAACAGCAGCCCAACTGCCCTCACTGCCCTGCGCACCAACTCCTGCCACTTCGCATTCCACCCCTCCATCTTATGGCTCCTGCTGTTGCCCTTGTTGCTCCTGCCCTGATCCTTCATGAGGCAGTTCTGGCCCCATGAGGCTATCTTCCCCAGGTTTCATGAGGAAGCCATCATATACAACCTTGGGAAGAAAGCCTCATGCAACTAACAGTTGTCCCATAAAGGGGCAGGCCGGGCATGCTTAGTTATCGGCAGGAGCAAGAAGATAGCAATAGTCAACTAGGGCAGCAAAGATGACAGAGGCAGGGATACTGAGGGGGACTCATGAGGGGGACTCATGCCCTTGTGGTCCTAAGTTCAAGTAGGCTGCCAAGCACCCAAATTTTGGTCATGTGACTGTAGGGTTGCTGTGATGACTATAACTTTGGCAACCAGTCTTGTCTCTTTATTCAGTCCTGCCATATTTTCAGACTGTCACTGAAGAAATGGTTGTAAATCAAGGATTATCTGTATACAGTGTGTCTAGGTTTTGCCTCTAAATTGTCAGGATTGTGTTGATTATTTTTTTAAAAAAAATAAGTTTATATTGTAAAAGAAAACATTATTGCTGCATTGTTAGTTGAGCATTTCTCATGCATTTGAATTCAGTATGATTTGTACTGATAGAAAAGTTTTGTTCTGTTTTGTTTCAGTGCTCCAGGAAGTGGTCCTATGTTCAGATCCACCACGGTTATGGTCCGAGATAATTTTAATGGCATTCCTCAATGTGGTCTCATTGACTCTGTCAGAAAGGAAAAAGATTTCAACTTTGCCCTGTTGCACAGTTCGAAGACTGCTAGTGATGTTGCATCTGTTGTGCCACTGATTCCTGAAACGCCAACTAACAGTGGACCAGACATTAAGCTTGGAGATCAAGTCCAGGGACTCCATGGACATAAAGTAGGGTTTTCTTTTGCATTTCCCAAAAAAGCATCCATCAAACTAGAATCATCAGCTGCTGCTTTCTATGAATATAACGATGAAACATCAGCTGAACATGGAGTTAGTCGAAGAAGCCGGTTTGTTCCTGGGCCGGGGAATCTTCCAGTCTCATCAGCAGAAGAAATAGCCTTGTGTTTTGAAGAGAAACCTAGTTCCATTGCTCCACTGATGGAGAAATGTGAAGTTGACAATGCAGAGTCAATCCCAGCACAAGATTCAAATGGACCACCCACTGAAGGGAATGGGATACAGCCGTCCCCAGAACTGAGGCACCCTGTTTCTCATTTAAAAGGGCCCGGGTTTGTTGATTCAGACAGCTGTGGCACTGAGGTAGATTCTGCAGCATTACCTGATGAAATGCTAACCAAGGGAGCTTTGGGGAGCCAAACTCTTCCTGTGGAATGCAGTGGTAATGAACCCACGGGAAATGAATGTGTAGTCCTACCCGTGAATGAAGAACATTTATCACAGCACAATCCCCAAGAAGAAAATGATCCAAACATTAGCAATGATTCAGTAACTTCTGAAGTCAAAATTAAAGAATGCATACCTGATGGACCAATTCCAGCTAATTCTGAAGAGGAAATTAGAACTCTGCCTAATAAACAAATTCCATCAAAAAGGCTTTGTGAGCCATTTGTTCCCGTACTTAACAAACATGGATACACCGTCCTTCAGTGGCCATGTGAAATGTTACTTTACACAAACACAGAGCCATCTATTTCATACAGTTGTAATCCTTTATGTTTTGACTTCCGGTCATCAAAATCAAGTGAGTCCCTGGAGAAAAATAAACAGCAATCAAATATTCCTAATTCAACCCAGAAGATTGAAGCTAGCCAGGATTTGGACTGCTACCATCCAAATGAATCTCTTTCAGAGAACACTGACTGTGCAGCTGCAGCACCGGTTTCTTCAACAGAGAGCTGTAATCTTGAGAAAAAACAAGATGAATTATCCTTAGATCCTTCACAGTCAACTGGGAAAAATGAAACACATCAAAACATTCTCAAGTCTGCCGATGAACAAGAAAACAAAGGCTGGAACAAAAGGACACATGAAAAAAGATTTTATAGGAATAGGAAAAGGAAAAGGAGGAGAAAGCAATGCTATCATCATTATGAGGAAATGACTGAGTTCACTACTAAAATTTCTCCAGTAACTGAACAGCAAAATAACTTTACTGAAAATGATAAACATCAGAAGCTTCATAGTACCTTGGAACAAGGTGCAAATGAAAGTCAGTTAGGAGATTCAGTTTTGGAGCAATTAGAGGAAACAGACAAAATTCCTGAGAAGGAGGACAATGATTATCCTGGTACTATATCTATAATTACACATGTCCATAGGAATCAAGGTCCCCAGACCGTTTGTAACACAAATGACAATAGGAATTGTTGCATTAATTCTAATCATTTATGGACAAAGAGCAAACCAATCTCTCACAGACAATCAAATAAAGCGGGATCTAATTCTGGAAAATACAATTCAGTTTATTCTAGACCACTTTGTAATTGGACTGCCACAAGACAATGCAGTAGCCCAGACCATACACATCTAAGCCATTATCCAGATAAAAAATACATAAGTCAGTCACAACCCACAAAAAGAGCGTACAATTCTGTCATTGATGAACCAGAAAGATCCCACAGAAAGCGAAGATATCCTACCCACTCTTATTCTTCAGATGAAAGTTCAGCGGCACAAACATGTTTTTCAGAAGAGAATGTTAGGCAGCTAGGCAAATTAGTAGTATCTTGTAAGCCGAAACGGAAACGAAGGAGAAAAAGAATAAGGATTCATGATATATTTATAGAGAGGAGACCAGGAAAGAATATCAGTGTTAGATCTCCAACAGAAGTTGTGAAGTTTGAGGATTCGCCTAATAAATTAACTGAAGAAAATCCAGAGCAAACGAATTCCCATTCCAGTGCAGATTATGCAAAAAGCATAGAAAACAAAATGCAACCAGTCGGAAGTCAAACAGATTCACCATCTGAACATCCAGTTTCATCAGAAAATATCCAAGACTCAAACTGTCCCATCTTGGAGCATACTCCCTGTCTGAAAGAATCCACATATCCTGTTTCTCCTGTTACTGAACATAGCATTTCGACACCAGGGAAATCCAAGGATGTGCTGGAAGGACAAAAACAGAAAAACGAGAATGCCCCTGAAATCCAGGCTTCCCTTAAAATGTCCACCTTTGAAAGAAATCCAAACCAATCTCCCCCTAAAGGCTATCTGTGTCCTGATGAAGTTGCTGAGACTGCACCACAGGAGAAGCGAAACCCATCGGCCAATGAGTGGCTGAGGTACGGCCCGGATATATTGAACAGTATGCCTCCTATGCACTTGAAGGAAACCCACATGAACAGCCATGCTTTCTTAACCACAGAACAGATCCTCGCTCCATTCACCTTCCCTGAACATGCTCTGCTCTTGCCCAACGAAAACCATGACAAATTCAAGGATCTGCAGCTGGAGGCCTACCACCAGATCATCCAGCAAAACATGTTGGCGAGTAAGATGAAGCTGACTTTTCCTCCAGCTGCACTCCAACCTTCCGGTGCTCCTCTCCCACCCCTCCCCTTGCAGCAGCAGCCTCTCTGTTCTACCTCTGTCACCATGATCCACCACACTGTTCTTCAGCAGCATGCGGCGGCGGCGGCTGCTGCGGCTGCCACTGCAAGTACGTTTAAGGTCCTTCAGCCTCACCAGCAATTTCTTTCCCAGGTCCCAGCTCTTTCACGAGTCCCTTTACCTCATTTGTCACTTGGGCCGAGGCTATGCCCTACGGGCCACACAGCCATGGTTGGGCCACCCCAGTTGCCACTCATCCCGGCATCGATTCTCCACTCAAGCCATTTGGCTTTTCCTCCCTTGCCACACACTCTGTTCCCATCCCTCCTCTCCCCGCACCCTGCTGTCATTCCATTGCAGCCCCTCTTTTAGGACACACTGAACAGCTTAAGTGAAAAAGCAACACTTACACTGAAGGAACACCAACAGCATTGATCAAAGAGGAGGAGAAATCCCTCTTCCAGTAGCCTAAAATTAAAAGGTTACTAAAGCCTCTGGACTGGGAATTTATTTGCTATTGGATTAACAATGCAAATATTCATGTAAAGTGCAGATTCATAATAAAGTTAAAGCACTGAATAGTCTTTATATAGATATAGATATAAATGTATGTATGTATGAAGATCATGATTTAAAATATGTTAACATGTATATAAACTATATTTATAGTACTGTAAGTTATGTTGTAAAGTATGCACCTTGTTTTTTTAAATATATTTGTGTATTTGCACCTAAGTAATGTTTAGACAAAGCCGATGCACTATGTTTTGTACAACATTCCTTATAAACATATAGTGAGAAACTTTCTCCTGCAATAATCTTCATTTGTTATGAATCTAAATTTGTTGTTGTTTTTTAAAAAAGCATTTACTCTTAGCCTTATATATACTTTTTTCTACCATTTAAACAAAAGTTTCCTCTAGATTTGGATAACCAAAGTTCCAAGCGTACTGTGATTTATTATTAAGGCCGGGAAGTAAAAATCCTTAAGGGGAGCAATCTTACTGAGCGGAAGACAAAGGGTAATTGATCTGATTGTATTAGCAGCTTAATGTTGTGGATTGAGACAATATTGCCCAATTTGTGGTATGCCTGAGTGGCTAATTTTATCTAAAAAATATAGAGAAAAGCAGGAAAGCAGAAGAGAGGGAGATACTTTATTTTGGTTAATGATGAACATATGGGTACACAGAATTATTCCAAAATTCAGCTCTAGTCAACTTGCTACTCCTCTGGTTTTTCTAACTCTTCTTCTGCATGGCTGTTTAAAAATACGCAAAGTCAGAGTGAGAAATCAAGGAATCCAATATAGCCTTCCCATTATTTAGCCTGCCCACCTCAAGCAGCCTGTCACAGCCAAGGTACAATTCCATCTTCTTCATACTCATGCTCAGTGCTCTTTTTGTAAAAAAAAAAAAAAAAAAGGTGCCAGAACTCACACACGTCATACAACCCGCCTTGCCTACCCTACAAGGTTTACCTTTGTAGTTGAAAAAAAAACCCTTCAATTTTTAGTGTATCTAAAAGACTAGGATTTCAAGGTAAGTTAATACTATTAATGTTACTATGCACTGTGTGGCTTTAAATTACAAGAAGGCATTTTATTAATCTTTTGGGACATTTACCACTGGCATACCCTTTTACTTTAATGAGTGGAAATGTCAGTTTTCTATGTGGAATGAAATTGGCCCAATAAAACAAAATTTGGTTGCTTGTAAAAGATTGAATTATTTTTAAGAAGTTGTCAAACAAGGTGGAAAAATTTACATTTGGAGTTTAATATAGATATTGACTTAAATTAAATTAAAGTTGAAATTTTGTCAGTGAACAGATTACTTTTAATTTACCTTTAAGTTAAACCCAAAGATCTGATTAAACCTCATACTGTAGGTCTACCTTTACATCTGACCAATACATAATTAATATATATTATTATTAATAATAATACCTCCAAATCACAAGACATTGGCTTTATTCTTATTCTTCCCCTCTGCAGTTTGAATATAAAGTATAAAAGACTAAAAAGAGATTTTCATAGACATCCCAGCCTTTGAACTACCCAAGGAACTGAAACAGCAAAGTTTCACTGTCGGGCAAGCTTCCACGCCAGCCGCCTTTCTTTCCTCACGCTTCGCCTCTTTTTAACCTCACACACCACCTTCTGTAAGGGCCATCGTGAAAGATGGCCTCCATGTTTATGTGTCTCCCACCACCACCATCGGCTTCCACACCACATGGTCCGACCCAGCCAATCAAGCCACGCTCTGGCTGTGGTGCTCCCATGTCTCCTCCTAGAGGAGGCAGACAGCGTCAGAGGGGACCCTGCTTGCACCGTACCACCAGCGGGGCATTTTCAAAAACAAACGAGGATAGGAAGGGAAACAATAGGAAAAGAACGCAACTCTGGAAAAACCGTCAAAAAAAGGTGCCGGAACTACTTTCCAGTGCGTTCTATGACAAAAAAAGCCCTGCTCATGCTGAAAATAGCTAAACTTACTGCTAATTCCATCAATGAAATCCACACATAACAGAGATGGATTCAGCATGGGGATTCAGCAAAGATCAGTTATCCCCCACCTTAAACATTTAGAAATATTTGGCAGTGAATCACTATGGTATTATTTTTTCCCCCTGCCAATAATGAGGTATAGATTGTGATTTTGATGGCAAGTGTTTGGCTGCGTATTCCTAAACATTGTAATGATGGGTAGAAAACTCACAAGACAAGTAATCAGTTTTTTAAGTCTTAAAAATATGAAGTCTTTCTCAGGTTGTGTCTGTTTTCTGGTAACTATAATTTTCTTTTTTAATAATAATACAAAATCAGTTTGGTTTTTTTTCTAGGATTTTTTACATTAACCTATCTGTCTAACCTATAATTCTTCATGCTCTCCCATCCAAATGTTCACTGGTTCCAACGCTTTTAGCTGTTCAATATTATTCCAAATTAGCTATTTAAGGTAGGCTTTCAATATGGTAGGTACAAAATCTTTTCTGCTTTAAGATTGCTTTATGGACAGAAGTGGTTTAGGCCAAGGATCTCCAAACTTGGCAACTTTAAGACTTGTGGACTTCAACTCCTACAATTCCTCAGCCAGCCCTGCCAGTCCTTAAAGTTGTCAAGTTTGGAGACTGTTGGTAGAGGCAAATAAAAGGAACTATCCCAAAACTAACAGTTGAGTAGGACATATTGAATTACTCTCAACAGATTTTGAGTAGAGAGACAAAAGTTGGAAGGGGAAGTTTCCTTTCCCTAGTGGCTTTCAGTGAATCTCTTGCCAACAGTCATGAGAATGATTGAGCCAAGAACTAGATATTAAAATAGTCGATTAAATAGTTTGTTAGTAAATAAATAATAAACCAAAGTATTATGTTTAATTTGCAGGTGTGCTTATTTCTTGATATTCAATCTGCTTGTTTCCTAATATTCTTTAGGCTGCAATTCTATGCAGTTTCTTCCATCAGTGCCAGAGGGAGAAGCTGACCTTCAGAGCTGAAAATTTAAACTGAATTCTCTGAAAAAATATAACAAGTTTTTTCCAGTATTTGTTATATTGGATGTTAGTTTAGCTGAGTTCTACCCACTTTGAGAGTGGTCCAGAAAATTTATTTATATAGGATATGGATTTACAGGATCCATAACCTCTTGACTCTCAAGAAGGGATTGATACATATTTTAGCCATCGTTAGTCATCCATTTCCTTCCTTCCTTCCTTCCTTCCTTCCTTCCTTCCTTCCTTCCTTCCTTCCTTCCTTCCTTCCTTCCTTCCTTCCTTCCTTCCTTCCTCCCTCCCTCCCTCCCTCCCTCCCTCCCTCCCTCCCAAAAGAGGAAAATGGAAATACTGCTCTTCTGTCAAGTGTGGAAATCAAGAAATTCAGACAGTTCAAATGTATATAGGATTTATTGCAAGCTTAAGCTCTCTACAAGAATCTGAACTGCTAAGGTTCAAAGCAAATTGGCAGTAGGTAAGAGTCAATGGAATTCAAGGTGGCTGGACTTGTGGGAGCAAAAGGACTCAAGAATGATGATGTGTTCAACCCCTCCCTCAGGCTCAGTCTGGTCATCTCTTACATCTTCCTTCTTTTTCACTTTGCAGGATTTATGTTAGCATAGCTTTGGATCCTGAAGTATGTTTGTTATCAGGATAGTATTGCACTGTAACTATTTGACTAAGAGCAGTTCCACAGATCTCCAGGATAATGTCACCTTCCTGAGATAGGAGAGAGGTGGTCCTTTGGTCCTGCCTTGAAAACAAGGGCAGAAAAGTTGCTACCCTCACACAACAAAAGGCAGCAGTTGCCATGTTTGCTATTGGAGGAAAAGGAGAAGGGAAGGGCTTCTTTGCATCATGTAGAGGGATGGAAGGATTGATCATGGAGTGGTCAATGGGGAACCCTGAAGGTTGTTGACCACTCTCAGGCTCATTCTCCTTGCAAATCCATTGGAGAACTGAATTTCTGCCTAGACTATTTTCATCCAGCTTCAGTTTGCCTCAGTGTCAGGCTGATTCCAAGATAGAAGCTCTAATGTAAGCACCTCCCCACTAATTGTTAAACAGCCCTTCTTAGAACCAGGCCAAGGGGCTTGTGTGGCTGAACATAAAGATGATATTTATAAAGATATAAATCCAGTGGACTTACTTCTAGAGAAGAGAGAATACAAAATCAACTAAAACTAGCAATTTTGAGGAAGCACCCAACTGCAAAAATATCAACTATGCTGAAATTCTTCTATCAGTTTCCCATATTTCATAGTTTTACTCTGCATAACGCTGCCAAGCTTTAGAGAAGTTTGGCTAGTTTTGCTTTTGTTTCTTTTTCTCTAAATCTCCTGGGTCCACACAATTAATTAATCTTTGGATTGCAATGATAAACTAAATGAGATTATAGATTTTGTTAAATTGCTTCTTGTTCCCAAAAGAGCAACATGGGCAATTGATTGAAAAGTTAATATGTTCCACCCAAATGAGAAATATAATTTTTTAACTCCCTGACCTTGGAAAACAGTGATCTGACCATTCCACAAATATTTAGGAAGTTTATAATTAGTCAGACAACATATACTGAGTAATTTGTTTGAATGAGGTTTTGTTTTGCATGCTTGTCAGTTTGATAGAATCAGAATCCCCTCCTTTGATAGCTTTTAATTTGTCACAAACTGTAGCTGCCAAACTGTAGAAGGTGGAAAGAATTCACAATATAAGCCTGAATACATCTAGCTGAAGACTTCTGCACAGTTAAAGGTAACTAAAGACAGTCTAAACATCTGGAAATTTTCTAAATCAAATTCCCTACCTATCATGTGCTGATATGTTTGAGAACCGAAGCATTATTAGCAGCTAAAGTCAGGCAAAAACAAAATAAAATAAATTTACTGGGCCATCAAAAGATTGGGGCAGGGAGCAAAAAAGTCAAGATGGTTGCTGCAGCATGATCAAATCTACGGCTCTTTTGTACATTAATGCTTGTTAAAGGGAGAAGGCTTCAATTGTGCCATAGTGGCCACCATCTTGGCCTTTTTGACCTCCATTGCAGGTGCCATCACATCAAAGATAACTTTTGGATTGTATTTGTCTTGGTATTTTCCAAATTTCATAAGCTAAGAACATTTTTTCCCCATTGTGATACCTTAAGATTTCTTAACTAAGGTACCTTACACTTTGATTCCCATCAATTTCAAAACTGGAGGATTAGGGAATTTGTAATTCCAAGTATGGAAGGCATGGTATTAGAGAAGCCTTGTTGAAAACAATAAGAAAGTTCTGCAGATGAGATGTTGCAGAAATATATTTAGCAAAGCTGTAACAACATGACTTTGCAAATAGTAGACTAAATGTCACTTCCTCTGACTCTTTACTATTAATTACTGTAGCTGAAAATTGACTGTGTCCTTCTGAGATGAAATGTCAGTCACATGTAATGCACAAGCCACTTTTTAACAATGAGTCTTTGAACAATCCATAATGGCCTCATTCCACTTGATGCTAAGCCACAGTATATTAGATCCATAAATTACACTAATCCAACAACAAGGACATCATGACACAATTTACTATTACAGTAAGTATGATCTAGCTGGTTTTCTGTTATATTGGTAGTGTTTTGCTGAGGCGTTTTACAAATAGCAAAAAAAATATTGCTAAAATAGTAGACATGATTCTTGGATGATCTTGGCATAAACTGCATTGTCCTTCATGGTTTTGAGCTGGATTAGAAGAAGGCTTTACTTTTATTCATTTAGAAAGGTTGAATTGTATATGTTCAAAAGCAGACTGAACAATATTCTCCTCAACCCTTACCCACCTTGATGATGATGATGATGATGATGATAAACTTCCCTGCTCACAATTTGGTACTTTGTATGTATCATAAAACAAAGAGAAGAAAGCCAAACCTAAAAAGAAAAATGAAAATCAGTGCCATAGAAAACTGACAAGAATCAAGAAAAAAAAAAAGAATATAAAAGCAATCACAAAATCCACATGTTATACAGAAGTAATCTTTCTGTGCACGATTTGGCAGTCTCCAAAATGGATATCATTTCAGAAACATTCTACAAACCTTTCGTTGTCTTAACAGCCATTTGTGTTTTTCACCTTTTCTGTAATTGTCTTTCTACTTATTACAGAAGATTTGGATATTGTCAAGTACATGAAGACGTTAAAGGAACTTAATTTTGCCTTCCTTTCATTTTCCCTAAGAGGGTAAAGTGACTGGCCTGCAAACACTCTAGAAAGAAAGTATGTTAGGCTTCACGATTTTGAGGTCAGGGGGCTTCCCTGCTTTCTGACAGAATTTTGGTAGCATAAAGTATCCTTCTCTTTCATAAAGTAGAAATTTCATCAAAACCAAGTGAGTGACCCATTAAGATATCTTCCTTCCCCTTGGGTGTGTGTGTGTGTTTTTTTAAAATTACAACTGACTGATTTAATCTCTTAAGTTATTGTTTATTCAAGTATTTTTCATGTTTTTCGTACCAAGGTGAATTTTGTTCCTGAATCAAAACCCAGAGGCATACTTCCATTTGCATCAATAATAATCACAACAACAATAACCCATGTCCTTGGGAAAGGCTCAATAAGTAGATAGAAATGCAAATCCAGCCTAAACATCTGGCTGACTGTGCGACCGACCATAATAATACACCATATATATATATATGTATATATATATGTATATATATATATATATATATATATATATATATATATATATATATATATATATATATATATATATATATATATATATATATATATATATATATATATATGTAGGTCTTTGGTAATTCGGGTTTTCTCCCGCGTAAAATTGGAAGTGTCTTGGAAGTGTCAGGCTGGTGTCTCTTCAGCCTCGTGCTTCTAGGAGCAATGTGTGATCGCAGCTGTTTCTTCCTTTTAACTGCCAGTGGGGGTATGAACTGATTGGGTGGGAGCTTGGCTGTGTTCTGATTGGGTGGGGGTGTGTTCTGATTGGTTAGGGGCTTGGCTGTGCTCTGATTGGATGGGGGGTTGGCTGTGCTCTGATTGGATGGGGGTGTGTTCTGTTTGGGTGGGGGCTTTGTTGTGCTCGGATTAGTCTGAGTTGCAGCGGGATTTGAGATGGAGAGCTGCATTGCTGTTGTTTGGCTTCGCGTTCGTGGTCGTGCCATATCATCAAGGTGGGTGTCAGTTTGCTTCATGTATGGATTGGAGGGGTTTGAAATGGCTAATGATGCAGCTGTGGTCTGGTTAGCCATTTTGTTGTGATATACTGATGTCCAGCTCATGATATCATGTTGTCTTTTGAAGATGAAAATGGAGGGAGACGAAAAACAGTTTATGGATCCAGAATGAGTGGTCTCCTGCTTGAAGGACAGAGTGTGCATGATGGATTTAGCCATTTTGTATTTAGCCATGATGGATTTAGCCATTTTGTATGTAGCCACCTACATACAAACACCCGTGAAAACCTCAGAAAACAAATATATATATATATATACGTAGGTCTTTGGTAATTCGGGTTTTCTCCCGTGTAAAATTGGAAGTGTCTTGGCAACGTTTCGACGAAGTCCCATTCGTCATCTTCAGGCTGGTGTCTTCGGCTTCGTGCTTCTAGGAGCAATGTGTGATCGCAGCTGTTTCTTCCTTTTAACTGCCAGTGGAGGTATGAACTGATTGCATGGGAGCTTGGTTGTGTTCTGATTGGGTGGAGGTGTGTTCTGATTGGTTAGCGGCTTGGCTGTGCTCTGATTGGATGGGGGGTTGGCTGTGCTCTGATTGGCGGGGTGTGTGCTCTGCTTGGGTGGGGGCCCTGTTGTGCTCAGATTAGTCTGAGTTGCAGGGGGATTTGAGATGGAGAGCTGCATTGCTGTTGTTTGGCTTCGCGTTCGTGGTCGTGCCACATCTTCAAGGTGGGTGTCAGTTTGCTTCACGTATGAAATGGAGGGGTTTAAAATGGCCAATGATGCAGCTGTGGTCTGGTTTCTGGTCCGCGGTCATGCCTCATCATCGGTGCGGGTTTGAGTCTGCTTTTTGCGTGGATGTGTGGTGGTGACATCATGTGTGGTCTTCGTGAGTGTGGGTCCAGTGTTGCTCCTTGTGCTAGGGATCCGTCTGTCAATAAGGCTGGGTTTCCAAATGGCTGGTAGGCGGGAGGTATCATCTCGTTTATTCATGCTGTGTGGGCGTTTTTCTATCTCGATGGCTTCTCTGATTATCCAATCAGAGCACAGCCAAGCCCCTAACCAATCAGAACACACCTCCACCCAATCAGAACACAGCCAAGCTCCCATCCAATCAGTTCATACCTCCACTGGCAGTTAAAAGGAAGAAACAGCTGCGATCACACATTGCTCCTAGAAGCACGAAGCCGAAGACACCAGCCTGAAGATGACGAATGGGACTTCGTCGAAACGTTGCCAAGACACTTCCAATTTTACACAGGAGAAAACCCGAATTACCAAAGACCTACATACAAACACCCGTGAAAACCTCTGAAAACATATATATATATATATACATACACATCATCAAAAATTTCAGAAATTCTCCCTGAGACTCTTTGTTACCACAACTTTGTTGTTCAGTGCCATCACTCTTACCAGCTAATTTCAGGCTAGTCTTAGCTTCTTTAAATAAACAAATAAATTCAAGATCTAGTGACACTTATCAGTTCTAGCCTAGGTAGTAGTTAAAAAAAAAAACACCTGGTATACTCTTATTCTCCCCATTTGGATAATTGGTGTTCCAGCTTCAGTGTGAATACATCCAACACATATTAATCCAACAAAGTACAATTAACACCCTGTTGTTTCCTACTAGCAAACTAATTTAAATAACATTTGAAATATATTCATATTGTTTCTATTGCGGACTATTTTCTCAAGTACCCATATACATAATGATAACATCCAACACATCTAATAAGCATCCCCCTACTATAAAATTTTATCATATTATTTCAACTATTTTCTATCAACTGTAGAGACAGATTTTATAAAGCAAATTGTGTATAAAATGTGATTAATTACAGAATAAATTAATGTGACTTGCTATACAATATGTATATAAACATTTTGTAGAGCATTATGGATTTATGTAATATAATAATTGGATGTTTAAACATGTTTTTCTGATAGTTTTCAGTCTCCTTTTCTCTTTTGGCCCTTTTTAAAGATTTAATCTTCTTTTGTTTGTCGGCTAGTCACATCTTTAAAGTTTCTTAGGATTTATATTACTCAATAAGGATTAGATCTTTTTTGTATTTTTATTTGTAAAACAAATAAAATTGTACTGATGTATGGATCATATGATTTTTGTTCAAGTGTTCAGTGCTGAAATTTCAAATACATTTTCTACTTGCTAAGTAGATTATAAATCACTAACATATTCTAGTGGAGAAAATCTGAACACAACAAGGGCCTTCTAGGAGCAATTTTTTTTGCAAGCCTACTTAGCTCAACTGTTCATTGAAAAGCTGTAGAATGTTCTACCTATTGCATTTTAAAGCCTCCTGAATCAGTGCTGTGTGATACAAATCTAGATAAAAGAACCGTGATGGAGAAAATACTTGCACATAAGATTTGATGAATATTTTTTTTCTGAATTTCTCTAAGAAATCTTTTCAGATATTTAGGACCTTTAATATGAAGACAGTTATCTTTGACAGCTGTGGCAGACTTATGTAGTTTTCTTTTTAAGATAAAAGTCTTGGAAGATGGAAAGCCATGAAGATTATGGAGACCACCTAGACAGAGCTAGCCTTTGTTGACTGTTTGTTTATTTGAGCCTAGAATTTAGAAGTTGTTGGAGGAATTTTCTCAACATCTCAAGCAACTGATGCACATATAGCTATGAATCTTATAATGAATATACCAGCAATTGTGGTGAATATCTGTAGCTCGGGTGTAGGATGAGGATGGAGGTGCATTCTCCAACGTTGTGGATAATAATAATAATAATAATAATAATAATAATAATAATAATAATAATAATAATAATAATAATAATAATAATAATAATAATAATAATAATAATAATAATAATAATAATAATAATAATAATAATAATAATGTTGGAAGGTACCTTGGAGGTCATCTAGTCCAACCCCCTGCTCAGGCAAGAAACCCTATACCATTTCGGACAAATGGCTGTCCAGTCTCTTCTTAAAAACTTCCAGTGTTGGAACATTCACCGCTTCTGGAGGCAGGTTGTTCCACTGGTTAATTGTTCTAACTGTCAGGAAGTTTCTCCTTAGTTCTAGGTTGCTTCTCTCCTTGATTAGTTTCCATCCGTTGCTTCTTGTCCTGCCTTCAGGTGCTTCAGGCACTAGTTTCCAAATGTTTCGTTACCAGGCTAGATAACATCTTCAGTGGAATTTAGGGAATGCCAGTGTTGGTATTCTTCTGCTTATAAGGGCTTCATGTGGCCAGTAGGTCTTGTGATGGGAGGGTCACATCAGGTGAGGGTCTAGTCCTGGGGTCTTATGAGGAGCCATGTGTGGGTCACATCAATGAGGGTCTTGTGATGGATCTTCTAAGGGGTCAGGTGTGGATCACATCAGGTGTAAATTACAACAATGTAATTTACAAAATCAACTGTAAAATTTTCATACAATTCTACATGGGACAAACATCACGTCAATTGAAAACCAGAATCCATGAACACCAGCTGGCAGTCAATCACCATGATCCTAAATCCCTAACTGCTACTCACACTGACACAGAACAGCATCAATTTGATTGGAGCAATATAAGAATCATTAGCCATGCTACCACCTGCCAACATGAGTTTATTGAATTTATTGCATTCCACAAGCAATTCCATCAACAGATAAGTTGACCTACAACTAGCCTATGAACCCCTGAAAATTCAAATCAACCACACAACCAACCAGTGACAGCACCAACTTTAAACCAACCAACCCACACAACCATCCCACCTCCCAACCAGCACTTCACCTCCCAATGACCCTAATATGACCTCCCCATCACAAGACCCATTACAAGACTCTTGCCTGACATGACCCACACCTGACTCCTCACAAGATCCATCACAACACTCATCACAAACCCTCACTGACATAACACACACCTGACCTCTCACAAGACCCATCACTAGACTCTCACCTGATGTGACCCTCCCATCACAAGATCTATTGACCACACAAAGCCCCTGTAAGCAGAAGAACACCAACACTGACATTCCCTAAATTCTGCTGAAGATGTTACCTAGCCTGGTAACAAAACATTCAGAAACCAACCAATAAGCTCAGAGAACAAATCTCTACCCTCATGTGTCAGCAAGTTATGGGTTCAGCAGACCATTTGATAAAATCTCCCAAAAGCTTCTGTAGAAGCTTTTTGAGATAATGTGGGTTAAACTATGCTACCATTAGAGGGCAACAATGCTTGATGAATAACCAACATACATTACATTAATATGTCCACATCAAACTTGATAGAAGTGGCAGGTAGTGTACTACAGGTCTCCAGTCTAGACCTTGCAATGTTCTATCTGTTTATTATTTATCTATGTATTTGACTCAAGTGAGAAGTTAGAAAATATGTTTTGCAGAATCAAAAAGATATTAGGGGATAGCCAATACCTTAAATGGCAATATTAATATTCAGGAAAATGCTGATACACTACAGGAATGAGTAAAAATCAGCAAGATGAATTTCAAGGAGAAAAATGTGTAGTCCTACATTTGAGTAGGAAAAAACTGACTATAGAATGTGGGGAGAAAACCATACTGTGTAATAGTATATATAAATGGTCTGGATTTCTTGGTGAATCACAAGCTAAATGTGAGCCAAGATTGTTATAAAGAGACAACGAAGAAAAAGAAGCAATAAAAAAATAAGAAAAAACGTTAGTCCGTATCAACAGAAATAAAGTTATCAAGATTCTTTTTTTTTTGTCTATTCTGCATTGGTCACAGCACACCTAATATATTGCATCCAATCCTGGGCATCACATATTTTGGCAGGATGCTGACAAACTGTCCAAAGGACAACAACCATGATAATAACATTCCTTGAGAGAAAAATTTATGAAGAACAGTTGGAGACACTGTGTATATTTAGCCTGGAGAGGAAAAAACTGCAGGGAATCATGAGAGCTGTGATCAAATATCTGAAGAGATGTTATGTAGACAATTTCTTATTGTTTCAGAAGATAGGATGAGAAATAGAGAGCTTAAAATACAAGTAAGTATATTTTGGTTGGACAGCAGGAAACATTTCCTAACAGCAAAAGCTATTTCTCAGTGGAAGAAATTGTCTCAGGTGGTGGGGTACTTTCCTTCAGTGAAGGTGGTTAAACAAGAGCTGGATTGGGGTTTCTATAATAATAGATTTCTTGACCTGGTCAGAAAGTTGGATAGTGTTTTGTAACCTTTAAGATGTGTAGACTTAAACTCATAGAATTGTTAGCAATGTCCATGCTGGTTGGAGAATTATGGGAATGGAGGTCCATACATCTTAAACTTGCTGAGGTTGGAAAATGCTGGACTAGATTACCTTTAAGACCCATCACAAGACCTACTGACCACATGAAGCCCTTATAAACAGAAGAACACTCACACTGACATCCCCTGAAGATGTTACCTAGCCTGGTAACAAAATGTTCGGAAACCAACCCACAAGCTCGGAGAATGAACCTTCAGCCTCATGCTATACCAGAGCTACAGATATTCACCACTATTGCATACTTTCTATCCCTTTCAGTGATTCAATAAAAAAAAAATCACGGATCACATAACACATCAAGAGCATAGATGTCAACTCATTCCAATGGTCTACTTTTCAATTGAAACAGTCATCCATCATACTCCGCAGTGTACATGTTTGAAATGAAAGTTAAATATTACTTATGAACCTAATTCAAGATATGCTTATTAGAGCTATGCAGCACTTCATAAATAATTTTGAAAGGTACTTCAGAGCTCACAGAAGCACAAATATAGCACTTCTCTGCAACTCTTGAAAGTAGTGCATTTTTCCCCATAATTGCAGAGTTGTTCTCTGTATCTGCCATGTGATTCCCAAGGGAGGGTCTGCTTTCAAAACTTGCAGATAGGTGTTATATTTGTACTCCTTCTAGATTTCAAAATATTTTGGGGAGCATTAAATCCAGAGGATTGTTTGTCAGCAAATTTCACAATGACTGTGGAGAAAAAAGTTGCCATAATTATAATATTTTTACCACCTATGCTTTTTGTCATGCCGCAGGAACTATATCAATGCAACGCTGGTTTCAAAACTTTTCTTGGAAAAAATGGATTTTTTTCTTCTATAGCAGGCATGTCAAACTGCTGGCCTGCGGGCTGGATGCATCATGCCAAAATCGCACCTACCCCATTGCCGGCAATGGGGGAAAAATTGTGATACGTTGCGCGACTTCACGTGATGTCACGAGTTTGACATGCCTGTTCTATAGGATACATTTTTCCCTCATTAAATGTTTTGTTATAGCATATTCTCCAAACCACGCTCACCTCCCAAACATGCAAGATGATGACACGCATATTGTATAGAGATTGCACGATGCAAAGGCTTTTTTTTTTTCTTTTGACGATGAATTCAATAAAATTATAGTTCAAGGGGCAATTTCCAACTTTTCAATCATTAGAGTACAAAACATCACGCCTTGTTTCCTTCATACTATGTTTCTTCTTTCTTCCCTTTTCAGCATAGATATTCATTCTGATTTGTTTGTAAAGGTGCATCATGATGTCATGGCAACATTCCACCCCCTTATGTAATTTTGTGCAATATCACTTGGCATTGTGGGGCCATCAGGCACATTTCACCATTTTAATATCTCCATAGTCAGGACCAGCTCTAGCTATTTTGGAGCCCTAGGCAAAGTCACATTCTGGTACAGCCTATGGTTAGGCTCATCTTCTACTTTGTTAGGAATTTTAAAAAGGCACCCTCTTCTTTCTTTCTTTCTTTCTTTCTTTCTTTCTTTCTTTCTTTCTTTCTTTCTTTCTTTCTTTCTTTCTTTCTTTCTTTCTCTCTCTCTCTCTCTCTCTCTCTCTCTCTCTCTCTCTCTCTCTCTCTCTCTTTCTTTCTTTCTTTCTATCTTTTGTCTTTCTTTCTTTTTAATTCATGTTTTTGAAGTTTACACTAATGATTTTCAGGCCTGGACAATTTAAACAAAAATTCTAGGACATTTTCATTCTATTTACACAGTAATTTTAATTACATCAGCACTGGTTGTTATCCAATGGCAAGAATTCTGCAGAATTATACTTAATCCCAGTGTGTGCCATTACTGCTTTTCCCTTTTTTATTGTGCTTTTTGGAAATCTTTTCAATCTTAGTGCCCCTAAAATTTGGCACCTCTTGACCAGTGCCTAATCAGCCTTAGCCTAGACTTAGCCCTGCCCATGTTTAGAAATGAGCATTTGTGTTCTGCAGATTGTTGGGAACTACTTGTTGGCAGCGCCCATATATGGATTCTCCTCAGACACCTCAAAACTAACGTTAGCCAAAAAAAATTATACAGGTAGTCCTAGACCAGTGGTGGCAAACCTATGGCACGGGTGCCAGAAGCGGCACTCAGAGCCCTCTCTGTGGGCACATGCGCCATCGCCCCAGTCCTAGGCCTTCAGCTGGGATTTATAAAATCTTTTCGCTTTAGGCCTCCGCTGCCATGTGCAAAAAAAAAAAAAAGGTTCAATCAGTCAATTTCAACTTCTCGCGGGAAAAAAAAAGATCTTGCAAAGTTGGAATTGATTGATTGAACTTTTTAGTCCCACCCAGTTTGCTGTTACCACCGCAGCCATGCCCACCCAATTGGCCACACCCAGCCAATGGGCCACACCCACCCGGCACTCGACGATGCATAAGTGGGTTTTGGGTTGCAGTTTGGGCACTCAGTCTCTTAAAGGTTTGCCATCACTGTCCTAGACTTACAACAGTTCAATTAGTGACCATTCAAACTTACAACAGCACTGAAAAAGGTGACTGTTTTTCACAGTTATGACCTTTGCAGCCTCCCCATGGTCATGTGATCAAGATTCAAAGGTTTGGCAATTGGCTCATTTTATGACTGATGCAGTGTCCCAGGGTCATGCGATCACCTTTTGCGACCTCTGACAAGCAAAGTCAGTGGGAAAGCCAGATTCACTTAGTAGTAACCAGGTCACTAACTTAACAAGTGCAGTGATTCACTTAACAACTTTGACAAGGAATATGGTAAAATGGGGCCAAACTCATTTAACAAATGTCTCTCTTAGCAACATATATTTTGGGTTCAGTTGTGGTCGTACATCAAGGACTACCTGTATTCCACCCTGTGCTCTTTCACCGAAAAGTTAGCAAAAATAGAAAACAGGTTTCCAGCAAGCTGAATAATTGTCGGAGGTGTGCTCAAGGCTTTTCTTTCTTTTTCTGTTTGCAAAGTTTTATTAGTTTATTAAAATATGAAATAGAAAAATAGAAAGAAAAATGAAAATAATGGGGGAAAGGGGATGAGAAGGGAGGGAGGAAAAATTGTAGGATAAAAGGGGAAAGAAAAAGAAAGCATTGATTTCTGATTTATTTATTTTTTTGGTGCAGTAGAATAAGGTAATAACATACAACCTCAAATTTTCTTTGTTTTTTTATTAGTTTATAATATAAAGTACAAAAATACAAAAGCAAATAATAGGAAAAATAGGGGAGGAAAAAGGGAAGGGAAAAGTGTAGAAAAGGGAAAAAGTAAGAAAAGGTGTTGACTTCCAACTTCCTTTGGTGCAACAGAATAAGATAATAACCTCAAACCTCAGCTTTTTATTTTTATATAATAGTATAAACTAGACATACAACCTCATTTTTTTACTTTTACATAACAATATATACTAGTCATTTCTATAACAAAAAAAAAACTGTCTATAACAAAAAAAAAACATCAGTCAAACCCAAAATCAAAGTTTCATTTTTTTCCACCTCAAGCACAAAGTCCAGAAGCAAATAGAAACAAAATGAACTGTATTCTTTTCTTTAATCAAAGCAGTCAATTTAGCCATTTCTGTTAACTCCATCAGCTTTTGCAGCCATCCATCCATTGTGGAACAAGGCTTTTCTTTCTTATACAAAATAGCATAGGTAGGTAAATTAAAGAAATAGTTCTTGGCTTTACTGAACCCTGTTATAGATCAAGGTGTAAATATAAACACATGAAAAGGGAAAGATTTGGGGCTATTGAAAGAGAAAATGAAGAAAGTGCAACTTACACATTTCTTCAGAAAACTATTCAGGGTTTAAGTGTAAATGGTGATGACTTGAAGGAAAAAATAGTAACAACTCCAGGAAAGCTCATTGCATTCCTTTATCAATTTCTCGTTAGGAATGGATTTCCCTTTCTCACACCCTATGTGCACCTACGTACACACTGCACACACACAGCAGATATAGAGGAGATGGGCTTTACTGACAGAAAGCTGTGTGACATTCATAGTAATTGCAGCAACTCTCAGAAACCTCAGGCAGCAAAAAGATTAATTACCTGCAAAGAGTTCAGAAGCTAACACCTACTGGAATATTTTCTTTTTCACACTGAGTAAAAGTGAGTATTGCTTATTTTTCGCTTCCTACAAAAGCCTAAGGAACCGGAGGATCTAACTGGCTGCATTCACATTCTCTGACTGAGATGTCACCCTGTGATGTGCTGGGCCTACGTGAGTTTTGCCCATTGTTTTTCATTAACATGCAGGGTGATGAGGCTTAACATGGATGATGGATTTGATTTGACATAACATAAGCAGCTGCATCAGCAGGACCACAGGAAAACAGCTTTCTTAAAAACCAGAATTTAGTGTGAGTTCAAAAACCAGAATTAGTGTGAGTTTTGTTTTTAAAAGAAATTTAAAAAAACTGTATGTGAAACTATATCTGAAACAATGGTGTGCTGGGCCTGGTAATGTGAAAGCCGAAAGTTTAATTTGACCATGGTCTAATCAGGAGATGCCTGTAAAAAGTGTTTCTCAATCTTCAGTCTTCTGAACTTGTTTTCCAGTGCCAAGGCTCAGTCCTCAAGAGATAAAGTACAAAGTACAGAATGGCCTAAATCATGTATGGTTTATAAAGATACTGGATACTAAAGAGCTTTTTCTCCATTTGTCATCAACAAAATTCTATATATCTAAGTTATCTATACTAGATAAGAAGGATTCCTTGGATGTTGGTTCTTTGAGTTATGGAAGTTGCCATTGTAAGAAGCAGGGTTTTGCCAAAAATTAGAAAAGTATTATGCAGGTGTATAAACAAAAGGTTGGCAATAGTTTAAGGGGAATCCACTTAATTTTGAGCAGCCTTGTGGTCAAACCACTCACACAGATAAAGGTAATTGTAGATATAAGTATTTAGATTTAGATAGATAGGGAGAGAGAGAGAGAGAGAGAGAGAGAGAGAGAGAAATACATGATAAATAATTTCAAGGGCATCGTGTGTAGCAGCTTGAGAGAAGATTTCTCTTGTGGTTGGGCCAGACTCAGGCACAAATCCTAGAAAGCCCTTGGAAAATGGGAACTAGGAAGGTAAAACTGGCAGCAAACAATTTTGTGAGGATTTTTCTTTTATTTCTGTTCAGTGCTCAACACTTAAATTTGGTTAGCTATTCTAATTCTCCCCATTTCTCTGTCTGTCTGTCTCTCTCTCTCTCTCTCTCTCTGTGTGCGTGTGTGTTTTTGTTGTGTGTTCTTTTTGTTTTGTGGGACTGTTTATTGATTTCTACATTCCAACTTTGGCTTGCACATCTCAACTGCATGTAACCAGTGGCAATTAAATTATCCTCCCTACTTCTTGCTGTAATGTTTATAGCTTAATGCCTCAGATGCTAATTCTGTTTTAGCCCAGTACCCCTGCTTCATAATGGGAAAAACTAGAGTCATTTCCCTAGAAGCCAATTCTTGGGGAAGTGGGGTCCTTTCTGCCTCATCTTGATTCTGGGGCTGGTAAGAATTATCCCATTCAGGAATACAAAGTGGCAGTATAACTATCTGTTTAGGTGGAAGAACATCAGCTGATAGAGAGCCAGTTCTCACCAAGTCAGAACCAAACAGCCCTAACTAGACTAGTCTGTTACTAAATGAAAGAGTCACTCTCTGAAAATTGCCCCATCACTACAAAAGAGACTTTAGGCCTATTGCAGGAGGGAAAACATGTAAGAGGCTAAATAGGGCTTGCATTCAATACAGAGCAATGGCTGGAATTCTATCATAATGGCTTCATTGACTTTTTTTAAAAAAATAAAAATGTACAGTACATATTAATTACATTTCTAATATTGTCTAGAAAAGTCTGGCACCTGGCACCAGACATCCCCGCTTAATATATATATATATATATATATATATATATATATATATATATATATATATATATATATATATATATATATATATATATATATATATATATATATATATATATATATATATATATATATAATATAGAGGGGATGTAAGGATGGAGATTCCAAAGAGGATACTAGAAAGTTGGTTTGGATATAGGTGATACCTTCTGCCTCCTTCCCCCCTGCCCATTTATTAATTAAAGATAACAATAAGAACTTAAGTTCTGGATACTGGGCATTAGTTAATTCTTTGCCCAAGAAATGGCAAATGTCTACATTGTTACCAAACTAAAGCTTTCAGGTTATCAATTTTGGATTAAAGAACCACAATTATTAAATTTAGCCTTAATACAGCTCTTGGACTTTCCATATATCAGCCTTGATTTCTCTGCTATGCTTATTGTCTTTGTCTTTGTGGTGTGTTTTTTTTTTGTGTGTGTGAAATGGGCATCTGAGATTGTTACAGCCTCTGTTGAGGAGGAGACCATTAAATATTCTTTATCTGGATGAGAGTGACCCATGTTTGGATCACTGCTGCTTCTCTCAATCGGCTCAAAATATGGTGTTTGGTTTTATAAAATAGCTATTCTTCAAGACTGCAAAATTATTCCATACCTGGATGGTAGAGACAAATTGCTACATAAACTAAATACTTTTGATGAAAAAAAATGTGCCAATTTACATGCTAAGCAGAATGGGTAGAAGTAATGGACCCTGCATTTTATACCTGTGCTAAGCAATTATTACACTACAGTACCAGTATTACTCCACAAATTATGCTAAAGCTTTCCTAAAATGGTTGCTTTGCTGCAATTGCCTGGAAAAAAAAAATCACAGGGCTTCAGACAACTATAAAAATAGACCTGACTATAACTTCATTTTAATGGCTACAGGTACTTCTATTTCATAATAATTATAACCTCTTGGTTAAACTGCTCCAATCCTGAAATGAACAATAACTGTAATGTATATGAAGAGAACAGCTTAATTTAATTACCTTTAAGTACTGTGTTATAGTGAATGTAGCATTATTCATTCAGAAAAAAACCCCTAATGATTTATAGAATCGTAATAAAATCTATCAGTCACACTAGAGATTGTAACCTGAATTCATTCATGTATGTATATTTTAAAAAGACAGAGCAGATTTGGCTTTTGTGTTTGTGTTAAAAAGTTCCTTTTGTGACAAGGAAGACCATCAGCAGTCAAACTCTTCAGGGCTGTCCACAAGGTATGGTCAAAAAGTATGCCTATAAACCATGGGCAGAACTTTGATTGCACTGTCAAGACCACCATCTTGATTTGTTTTTTTAACCATACCTTGTGAGTGGTCCTGAAAATCCTTCTGCTTCCTCAAACTGAAGACATTTTGAGAAAGGGGTAGACAATCCCTGAAAAAGCATAAAAGGGCAAGCCTACACAAGCATTTTTTTTAGATCTGCATTGTTCATTTTCCCCATACATGTTTTCGCCTCCAGGATATAGTACTATAACAATTTTTTAAAAAAAATCCTACATTCAGGGTTCACATTAGTCTTGATTAGAAGCATCACTAAAAAGAAAAATCTCTTCATGTTTTACTTTCTAAAGAGCCAACAAGGGTTCAACTATCACCCTACCCCAAAACCTGGGAGATATCAGTGGGAATTTATCATTCTTCCCCAGAATTATAAATTATCCATGTTTTTTTTAACTGAAAGGAATAGCTATATTTCTAATTATATCACATGGAAAGATATTTAAATTTTCAGTTTTGGAGTATTCTATTTCCAGCAAAGTTGAAGTTAGTGATTCCCCTATTACAATAAAATGTATTCTTATCTCCTCCTTCTGAAAAAAAGCCTCTATTTATTATAAAAGTTTGTAATTAGCTTGGAAAAAGATTATTGTTTTTAGAAGATATCGTATTTTATTTTATAATATATTGTGGGGGGGGGGGAAATCCAGTGTAATATAGTTAACACCTCAATCTACTTCAGCTTTTCTGTGGTGCTTTATCTGAAGAAATAACAATTGTACCGTAACTATATACGCCATATGTACAGTCCCTTCATATGTAGCTATTACGGGAATTATTACTTATATTGACTATTTCACAGTTGAATTCAATTTCCAGTTGATTTGTGCCATAAAAAAGAATGAGGTTACGGGGCCTTTTGTTCTTCCAAATAATTTCAGTTATTGTTCATTTATAGTGGCAGATTCATTCAAAATCTGAGCTCAGCATCTACAATTTCAGCACGTGTTCTTCTGGCTCCATTAGACTGCCCTATTGATTGACCTATCATTGATTTAAGGTTGCTTTGCCTGGACCCAGGATAATCCTGAGTCCATTGAATCCATTTTCTCTCTCCCTCCCTTTCAGCCATCTATGCTTTTTACTAACCCTGTTTAGGCTAAATTCCAACACATATATGGAAACACATTCATCACATTAACGTGGATTAATTAATGGGTGGGACATCAACAGATTCCTTACACAGGAGTTGTAAAAAGAGCCAGTTTAATGTAAGTGGAAATTAAGAGCTTGTTCTTCTGTTTCTTCTGCAAATAGGTTTCTTTTGAAAATATCTCATTTATTTCAGGCTGAAAAAGAAAGGGAGTTTTTTTTTTCAAATATGCTTGGGGAAGAAAAGCAGAGATGCTTGATCACTTAGCTTTTCAATGTCTGTGGTTCAGTACCAGCACCTTGTTTTTACAGACTCCTCATCATTAACAAGAGATTAAAAGGTACCATTTTACAATGCCTTGATAAGACCATACTTGGAGTATTGTATCCAGTTTTGGTCACCACAGTATAAAAAAAGATGTTGAGGCTCTAGAAAGAGTGCAGAGAAGAGCAAACAAAGATGATTAGGGGAAGGGAGGCTAAAACATATGAAGAACGGTTGCTGGAATTGGATATGTCTAGTTTAATGAAGAGAAGGACGAGGGGTTCCAATATCTCAGGGGTTGCCACAAAGAAGAGGGAGTCAAGCTATTCTCCAAAGCACCTGAAGGCAGGACAAGAAGCAATGGACAGAAACTAATCAAGGAGAGAAGCAACCTAGAACTAAGGAGAAATTTCCTGACAGAACAATTAATCAGTAGAACGACTTGCCTCCAGAAGTTGTGGGTGCTCCAACATTGGAGGTTTTTTAAGAAGAGATTGGACAGCCATTTGTCTGAAATGTTATAAGGTTTCCTGCTTTAGTTTGGTCCCTTCCAACTATGTTATTCTGTTATTGTTATTCTGAGATAAACCATGCCTTTTTGTTTCAGCAAATGAAAATGCAACATTTCCCCCTCCTCTCTCTAAAAAGGAAAAAGGTTCAGTTTTGTTTGGCTTTTAAAAAGCAATACTGTAGAAGTAGCGCCCTAGATGACAAGATGGTGGACCTGACCAGATAAGTAAAATCTCTCTTTTAAATGTGCATCAATGTAAAAAAAAAAAAAAAGTGATGAGGCATCCATCTCCATCTCCCCACCTCCATCCTAAATTCAAAGTTAATTTCTGTGAATTTTCCCTCTTTTACTCTCATTCCAGTTCAACTTTGTGCTTCCCTTTCATGAACAGGGTAGTGCCAGTCCATCACTGCTTCATATTCATTCCATAAAATGCTAGAAATGAAAACTGCCTCCTCTTCATAATAGCTCAGTACTGCTGCTAACAATTTATTTTTTAAAAAATATTTATTATTTTAACTATAAGACAGGGCTGTCAAACTGCCGGCCCACGGGCCGGATGTATCATAGCAAAACCGTGTCCACCCCATTGCCGGTAATGGCAAAAAAAGTCACGATACATCGCAACACGTCAAGTGATGTTGCGAGTTTGACACCCCTGCTCTAAGAGCTGTTTCAGCTAAGTTGTATGCTCAACAAAATAGTACGACACCTATCTGATTGGACAAATATTTGGGGGAACTTTTTTTTGGGTAAAGATTCTTATTAGAAAAGTACCCAACTTGAAAAATGCTGAAGCGCAGAGTTAAATGAAGAAAATTTCTTAGAATCTTCCCATCCCACTATAGTGTTGGTTTTTAAGTACATCTTGTTCTATTTATGAGCATGAAGAAAATCAGCTGAATTACTTCCAAGCTTTGTGTGCACGATACTTAAGAAGTACATCCTGTCCTATCAAATGAACTGGCATTTGTTTTCCCCAGGATAATTTTACTACCCCGTTCACATTTCCATTTCTGCTTGATTCTTCCAGGAATCTTTTTTTTGCATCAAAATTATTTTTCAAAGAATTGCTTAATATTCTTTTATTGGTAGATAGGCGAGGCACAGGTCACAGACCATTATGCGTTAATAGGAGATTTAATCTGAGTAACGATAAGCACAGGGGAATGAATTAAATAGAATGCCATTGGTTCAGAAATGCAAACAAGGAAAAAAAGCACCTGGCTTCATCTGAAAAAAAACCACCAGAAATGCATCATTCAGTCTGTTGTGAGTAGTTCTATACAAAAGAGGGGTTATTTTGTTTGAAATTTAGAATGACAGCTCGGAGAGGAATATTCCCAACAGCAATTCTGCCTGCATATGCTTTTTTTTTTTTTTTCCCTTTTTAGAGAAATTCCTTTTGTACAGAAATTTGTATGCCATTGAAGAACAGGGCCTAACTTGAGAGAGATTTTTTTTAAAAAAAAACAAACCCCTTCTTTATATATCCTACAGTACAGAAATATCCTGGATCTGATCCAGAGATTTTAGAATGTATTCTAAATATTTACTTCAGGGATATAAAACCTTTTGGGGTTTAAGGCTGCATGGGGATCTTATAGATCATTTTATGCGTTGTGTCTGACTAATGGAAGTATAAGTCATTTAGGCCTTCTTTCTGATCACTGAGAAAATAATATGAAAATATCCATATGAAAGTGTAAATGCATTCCACTGAACGGGAACTCTCAGTCTTCCACTAAATTTCATTCTATTTCTTTCAGCCCATTTCTGTAACTTACTGAGATCTTTTTGAATTTTATTTCTCTCTTCTAGGGTTTTAACTATATTACCTAATTTTAATGAACATTCTATCTCTTCATACAACTCATTAATAAAAATACAGAAGAATATCTTTAAGAGTGTTCATTTTGGTAACTTCCTTGTGAGCTCTACCTTAATAAGAAATCACCTATGCCTTCTCGGTGTACATTTTTGAACTAAATATGACAGATAATCCCATCCATATCTAACCAACATGTCACAGGATAATTTGTCAAATGCTTTGCTGAAATTAAGCTACATTACATCTACAACTTTTCCATCTGTTAAGGATACTTTTTGGACCAGTCAAAAAATGAGAGAAGGTTAATCTGGGAAAAAATGTTCCATGTTGAGTCTGGTAATTAATGTTTCCAACACAATATTTTTATGAATTGCTCTAAAGGTTTCTCAATTATCTCGGCCAGAGTAGATCTCCTTGTTCACTCTTTTGAGACCCTTTTATCCAGTTATCTGGCCTTTCACAAGTTCTTCAAGATTTTTTAAAGACTTTTAAAAAAAAAAAAAAATCTGCCTTATTATTTTTATAAATAAATC
Source organism: Azemiops feae (assembly GCA_023970755.1). NCBI lineage: Eukaryota > Metazoa > Chordata > Lepidosauria > Squamata > Viperidae > Azemiops > Azemiops feae. Next base: position 110,306 of record JALGBA010004189.1, on the reverse strand, counting down.
AAGGCAACAAACATACGTAATATTCCTTCCTTCTGTTTTCCTCACAACAAGAACCAAGTGTGCTGAGTTGGGCTGAGAGTGAGTGACCGGCCCAAAGTTACCCAGCTGGCTTTCATACCTATGGTGGGACTAGAACTCACCATCTCCTGGTTTCTAGCCTGGTGCCTTACTTAATCACTAGACCACACTGGCTCTCTAAGAAATTTAAGAATTAAGATTTCTTAAAAATAATAGATAATATATTTGGCCAGGTCATCACCTAGTTCAGGAGTAGGCAATCTTGGCTCTTTTATGACTTGTGGACTTCAACTCCCAGAATTCCTGAGCTACCCCTGACCTAGTTTCTTCAGTATCCTATTATACAATTCATCTGTTCCTGCTGATTGATACTCATTAAAAGTAAAGGGGTGTTCAAAGGTTTCTATTCTGCCCTTCATATGCCTTTTTCCAGTTACCTGGAGGAACACGTATATTTATCACTGTTGGTTGGCATTCCCCATAAGTAGTCTTCATCTTCAAAGCTTCACTAAGTGTTTTAGCATAGACAAGCTGGTTTCTTCGGTCCCTCTTTTCCTCCTCCTCCTCCTCCTCCTCCTCCTCCTCTGGCATGATTTGCAATGTTGTCTTTAGTATTAAATTATTATTATTAGTAATAGGCATATATTTTATATTTAAATAATGGATGCAATTATTAATACAGTATTTCATATCTCCACCAGTTTTGAGTCCTTTTCTTCTTAGTTTTTTTTTCTGCTGTGGGATCCTACTTATTATTGCTTGACTTTCTAAAAATATGTATTTGTTTAGTTCAAGTTCATGTTTAACTATACTCAGTTTTAGTTACTCTTAAAATAAGAACTTTGGTGCTTCGTAGTTTCTTTTCCCAAAAGTGTCTGCTACTTTTACTTCCTCTGGGGAGATGTGCAGTATAGAAGTGCAAGAACATAATGTTGAGGTATGTGTCATGCTGTCACTATGCATGTTTTGTCATTTTGAGATAATGTCAATTCACTGTGGATGGTAAAGAGAATGGAAGGAGAAGTTCTGAGTGTGATGGCTATGGCAAAGCCCAAAACCTATAGGAACTTAACAAAATGGAACCTTTACTCCTTTGGATCCAAGTTCTTCTGTCTCAGCTAGGGCTAACAAATCTGAGTAAGATCTGGATTGCAGCAAAAAATAAAAATAAAAATTAGAAGACTCTCTCTCTTTCTCTCTTTGGTCAGCCAAATTTTTTCAGCCCATATATGGTTATCCCAAGTAGAGAAAAAAGAAATGAAAGGGAATTGAAGTTTGGGTGGATGACTATAGCGTGATAATTTGGATGCTAATGATTAAAAATAATTTAACACAAAAACTTTACTATTATTAAATGTTTGCTATTATTAAAACTTGCTATTAAAAGGTTTTATTAATAGTTTACTGTTCATCCCAACCCAACCTATGCCTGATTTCATTATGCAATTCCAGAGAAATTTTGGAGAGATATGGAAATCCACGAGAGAAAAAGAGATGGGAAACATGAGATTTCTTAAGGAATGCTTGCATTTGAAATAGCTGAAACTTGTATTCAAGACAATGTTCAAATTCTAGTTTGAATGCTACATGACCAAAGATAACAAATAAAAGAGGTGATTCAAGATCAAAAAAGAGATAGAATGAAACCATTCTTCCATTCCAAATTGGAGTTAAAAATAGCAGAGGCACACCAGGATGCTAAGGCAGGTATGCGTATGTTTGTGGATGCAAATGCATCAATTTATGCCTTTTACAATGCACTGTAGTCTCAGGTCATGATCAGTGAATTAATATATTCTGATATTTTTCCTGTGCTGCGATCCATAGAAAATAAGAAGCTTAATTTGAAAATAATTCAATATAGTACTGTGTATTTCACAGCTTAATGACAAGCATGAAATTGCTTTACCTTTTGTGGTTTTGGTGCTCTGTTCTGATAGACATAAATGTTCAGACCATCTGCTTCTAGAGATAGCCCATGGGATACTGGGCAGAGTACTTGCTCTCAAAAACAACTAAAGCACAAAACAAAATTGTAAGTCAAATCACATTCCGGAGCTTGTTCAAAAGTAAGAAGTGATCATTTAGAAAGAAATAGTTCCGGTGGACATTTCAAAACGTGTAATCAACATATTACTGTGAGGGTGAAGGTTCATTCTCCGAGCTTGTGGGTTGGTTTCTGAACTCTTTTTACCAGACTAGATAACATCGTCAGCGGCATTTAGGGATGTTTGTGTCAGTGCCAACCAAAATTCTGGACATGCTATGTCGATGACACCTTCATCATCATCAAATGCTCCCAAATTGAAGAAACACACCACCTACTTAACAACATATTCCCTGGGATCAAACTTACATGTCAAGAGGAAACAGACAACAGACTCCCATTCCTCAACATCGACATAAGGAGACTGGGTAATGGAGAACTGGAAACCTGTGTCTACCACAAACCTATGCACACAGACCAGATCCTCACCTTCGCAAGCAACCACCACATCACACACAAAAGAAGCTATGTCCAGACCTTCTTCAGAAGACCCAGGACACACTGCAGCACCACAACACTAAGAAAAGCAGAGAGAAATGGCTGTTTCTCAATAATGGCTATCCAAAAAACTTCGTATTCCAACACACAGCACCCAAACCACACCACACCACACCACACAGCTGACCGCCATGCAAAAACTAACCCTACCATACACAAAAGGGATGTCAGAAATGACAGCCAGAATTCTCCAACCCCTAGGAATAATGATAGCCCACAAACCCACAGCCACACTCTGTCAGGAATTATCCAGAACCAAAAACAAGACACAGAAGGATGAAAGAAAGTTGATTCAGCCATCCATCCTTCTGAAGTTGGTAAAATGAGGACCCAGATTGTTGGGGGCAATATGCTGACTCTGTAAACTGCTTACAGAGGGCTGTAAAGCACTGTGAAGGGGTATATAAGACTAAGAGCTATTGCTATATTTTCTTGAGCAGTCAAACCCTCCTTCACAAACCATATATAACTATCTCTGAATTTCACAGGGCACTAACTCTAGCATGTTGTAATGCTCTCCCCTCAGCAGTTCTGGAAGGCTAAACCAAAAAAGTCCCATACGAGTTGAGATTGTGCCCCTGTGGACAAGGGGTCATTGAAACCAAAGCTCATGTCATCTTATATTGCTCCCTCTATAAAGGCTCAAGAACCCGCTTTACAAATCTTTATCTGGTAAAACACCTGGGAAGTATTGATCTCAATTTTTAGTATTGGATTAGTATGATTGAGAGTCTTTGAAGGTAGCTAAATTCTGCTGTACTCTCTGTAAAATTAGGCAGACTTTGGCCACCCATTGATGATCTCACCATTAACTGTAATCTATGATTACGTCTAATTCTGTTCTATTTTATTTTAATATTTTAATTCTAATTCTGGTCTGTGACTGCAATAAAAGTATGACCAATAGGATTCATCTTCCATGGGCCCCTTCCTCCATGTGTCCAAGGTTTTTCCAGCTACATACATAATCTATCTTGTTTACATAAATAAAAGCTGTATGATTCAGCAAAAGGAAAGGATCATTCAGAATGTTGGTTGCCTTCCCTTCCCATTTTCTTTCTCTGACAAATGGCATGAACTATTACTACTTTCATTTTTATGCCTCCTAATATGTTTTAGTCAACTTATATTTTGTTCACCCTAAATATTTGATGTATTTTTTTGCTTTCCAAAACAAAGAGGCTCAACCACAAAGTTGAATAGCTAAGAAAGCATCATTAAAATGTTTCCTTCTTCATATTTTTCCCTATGTATAGTTCTACTGCCTGTCAATATCCAACCTTACGTCCATGTTGTGAGAGATGGTAACAGGATAAGGTGCTAGGATTGGGTGAAGTCTGGTGTGGCCTTCTGCCACAGGACTGCTACAGCAGCCATGAACGCCATTCTGGGTCACCCTGAAATACCTTGGCTAAAGGGACTCTGTGAAGTTACGACAGGTGAGCAAGCCAGCAATGAATAATATATTATCTACTAATAGGAGAGCTTTGTGACTATCTATTTTGGCTGGCTGGCCAGTTAGTTGGCTGGCTGGTTGGTTCATTCATTTTTTTCCCATTTATCAAGATTCAGTGCATTGAGCAATGTGTTCCATACATTTTTGCTTTGCTGAAAATACTAGATCATCCCATTGATGAGGTTAACAGAACAAAATGTAATATCCAAATGGAATAGACACTAGGCAGTAATTTAGATTTCTGTTTTTGTCAATGAAGGTGGCTTTTACAATCATTGTATTCCCTGTGAACCAGAATGAGGTCTTGGTGAGGTTTAGTTAAAAAATATGCACAACTTTGCTGCATCATCCCTTGTATTCTTTATTTTTCATTACATTTCTCATGGGTTATGAGTGGTGCTTCCTTAGGCAAATCAACACTGCTATATTTAAGAATACAAAAGGTGCCAATTGGGTTTCAAAAAGACTTTCCCTGGTACTCTGAAGTAGTAGGATCAAACACCATATGAAGCACCAACCTAGCTATATTATTTACTGTTCTTATTAAATTTCTGAAACTTTGAAGTTTTCCAAGCCTGATTATATCCCCATCTGATCTCCTCTGAGGCAAGTTATTTCCTGGCCGAAGAAACAGGAACATGCTGTCTAAGTCACATGGGGCTACAATGAGCTATTGCCTTTAAATATGATATGTCTGTTTAATGAGACAATACTGCAATCAATGGTAGGACTGGTAGCTATTTTTTTGTTGCCCAGGCCCAGAATGGACTTCCAGAAGTGGCATCCACACAGAGAACCAGTTGTTCACATATTTGAATCCCACCATTGACTGCAATGGTTCTAAATGGCTGAGCTCTTCTCTAGATATCCCAGAGATTAACTTAATTGGTCTTTGGGCTCGTTGATTGAGTTCCATCAGGACTTTTTATTCAATTTTGGCCCAGTAACACTGATCAAAGGGATGGTATTCCATAACATAATCAGAGTTAGTCCCATTGGATTGTTAATAAATACCCTCCACATCTATATAAACAGCCCAGTTTGTACTTTTAGATTCTACTGCCATTAATATCAAGATATTGTGTAAAGAAAACATACCTTATGACCAGTGGTGGGATTCAAATAGCTGAACAACCAGTTCTCTTATTGGATGCAGGCCTGGGCATCCGAGGCCTAGAACAGACTTCTGGAAGTGGCATCCACGCACTTCCGGCAGGCCGTCCTAGGCCTCGGAGGCCTCCTCCAGACCTCCGAGGCCTAGACTGGACTTCTGGAAGCACTGTGCATTAAGCCAGTTCTCCGAACTCAGCAAAATTTAGCTACTGGTTCTGCCGAACTGGTGCGAACCGGCTGAATCCCACCACTGCTTATCACAGAAACAAGGCAGAAAGATTTACTGTAAAATTGTAATGTTCCATGCAGTTCCACATTAAAGCAACAAAGGAGTAAGTGAAATAAGCCTTGTTTGAGTCTAGTTTGGCTGTTAACTTCGTGGATACATCCAGAAGCTTTCTTGGCAACAATTTATAGGTTGTCTCCCATTTCTTTTGTTTGTTTGTTTCTCCATGATTCTAAAATTCTACTTACAGCTTTAGTATTCCCCAGGGTAGCTTCTACCCAAGTACTAACCTGGCCTAACCTTGCTTAGGTTTCAAGACTAGAAAAAGCCAGCCAGGTAGCACTGTCTGCTGGCCTCAAATAATTATTTTAAAAGATAGTTTTTAGAATGGTTTGGAATTGAACATTTATAGAGAGAAAAGTAATTCAAAATAAGGATACAGACTTGTTCTAATAAGTCAAAAGTTCAGAGTACAGGTTATAAAATCAAATACACGCCAGTGGGAAGATTAAATGAGGTCAGTAGCTTCATTTGGCAGTAGCCTTCAAAGTGCATGATTATGTGCAGTTTTGCAAGATGGCAGAGATGATCTTCATCTCAACCTAATCTGTAATTATGCTCACAATTGCTAAGGGAAGGGTAAGAAATGAAGCAATTAAAAGTATTAAGGAAAGTAGAGCTGCACTAAAAGTTACCAATTAAAATGTTTAGGCTGAAATGTAATTTTCTGAAGAAAATGTTTCACAAAATGCAGTTGCTTTTGGGAGGTTCTTTCTGAAGAGGTTCTTTTTGAGACAATCAGAAATACTATAGGTACAGAATAACATCACTTTGTCTGGTAGCTGTCAGCTTTTACAAAGTGATGGTCCAGTCAGCCATGTTAGAATGAACCATGGCAACCATGAAAGATCAGCAACAACTAGTTCTTTTGTTCCAGGGCCTGGTTTTATACTACTGACAGTCTCTGAATTCATATCATAGGCATCCTACCTGAGACCAGAGACCATTCTTCCTTTTTTTTTTCCTTCTAGAGGACTGTGAAAACCTGGATCTTCTCTTAATCGTTGGTCAAGGATGAGTTTATCAGTGAGAATGTTTGGTCTGGTCCCCAGAGCAAAGGGTACCTTTGCTTTTAACCATGCTTTATGGATTGTTATGAGCCACCGAAAATTATTGCATGAGGTAGCTAGTTATATAAGTCCTGTAAACAAACAAACAAACAAACAAAAACAAACAAACAAACAAACAAATAAAAACAGTTTCCTATAATGCTTTAATCAGCTTCAGAGCAGACTTCCTTTGATAAGTGACTGTGGGTATTACAGTGAAGACCAAGTGGGTTGTAGTTGTCATCTCACTAATCTGACTGCCATTCGTAAAATTAGCCTGCCAAAACATCCTGAAGGGAACAGAGAGGTTATAACCATCATGAAGGCAATTTATGTGGTGAATCTTTCACCATGGATAGCTGCTTTAGGGGAAATTAAGGGAAAAGTGTTCGTGCATCGTTACTTTCTGTAGCTGATTCTGCAAAGTTAGCTGGACAAAATATTTTTGAAGGACATCCTCTTCTGTGTTAGTGTTAATAAAATTTATCTGACACTTGTCAACCATCTGCTTCACAGTAAATCCATTTGAAACTAACTGGACAGAGAATATGGCTTAACAAGTTTGCATGGATAATCAGTTGCAGGGCTAAGGAAGCTAGTGCAATTCATGAAACCCAGTTCATAGTTGTTCAATATAGGGGAGTATGAGCAATTCTACTAGCTTTTAAGCATTCCTTTTGGATTTCTTCAATGCTACTCTTCCCAGTTGGTTCTAAATTTGGCTTCAGGTCAACTCCAAGCCTAGGGATGTGTGCATATGAGTGCCTATTGGACATATTTTGCTGGCCGTTTCTGAAACTCAAATCGACTTTTGAAAACATCCTCAGAAATTCTACTTAGAATGGAGCTCACTTTTCCCAAAGTTTGTTTTAGATGAATTTTCAGTGGTAACTCAACTCCAAACCAAAGAAGACAAATGTCCTCTCCAAGTGGTGCCATTTGTGAGCTAACCATCAAACTCGTTTTGCTTGGCGCATAAGCAGAACTGGCAACATTACCCTGTGAGCAGGCATGGTGCCATTGCAACAGATGGGGACAAGTGCAAGCATCCAGGAGACCATGTCTAAGCATCATGTACGTTTGTCAGAGGGCAGGATTCCAAACCAGAAAAGCTGGAACAACAGTGCACACTGAGCTGCTGAATCTAATTTAAAAATCTGTGTGATTTCTTTAAAAATGCATGGCTGCCTGAAGAGAAGGGGAGGGATGGTCTACTTCTACCGGTAGTAATGCACTTAAAATCAAATGTGCTGTTCATGCATTAACATTACAATGTGACTATGGGCTAATGACTGGCAATAATATATGATATGTTGTCCTCTTTGGGGTTAAAAAAAATAAACTTTCAGTGTTTTTCTGTCTCTTTGAGCCACTTCCACATGACATTTCTGCATCTGTTTGAAAGGAGTTATTGACCTGTAGTTCCCCATGAAATCATAGTGTTGGCTGTGGTGGTGCAGTGTTTAGAATACAGTACTGCAGGCTACTCCTGCTGTCTCCTGGCTGCCGGCAGTTCGAATCTCACCCTTCCATCCTTCCAAGGTCAGTAAAATGAGGGGGCAAATATTGGGGGTAAACCGCTTAGAGAGGGCTGTAAAACACTGTGAAATGGTATATAAGTCTAAATGCTTTTGCTATAGTGCTATTGGAGACTGACTTATTTCTGGCTCTGCAGCTGAGTGGTTGAAATTCTTAGTTTATTTGTTTTTTAAGGGCAAAATAGGACATCTATTTTCCCACCAGAGAGAGATCTCTTGGTTTAATCCTCCTCCTGGTTCCCAAAGTTCAGGACCTGCCAGACCATGTTTTTGAAAGCAGGGTTTGTGACTCCTTGGAGAGTTGAAGCAATGAATGGAGGTTGACCAGAGAGTGTCTTCTTTGCAAGTCTTCTTCAGAGAAGGCTTGCTAGTTTGATTGGGAGTATGGGAAGAAGGCAAAGCAGCATGCCAGTTGCAGAGCTCTGTATTTGAGTGTTGCCATACAGCAGGATAGGAGCCGTGGTGGCACAGTGGTTAGAATGCAGTACTGCAGGCTGACTCACTGCTCAGTTCAGCAGTTCGGTTCTGAGTGGCTCAAGGTTGACTCAGCCTTCCATCCTTCCGAGGTCGGTAAAATGAGGACCCAGATTGTTGGGGGGCAATATGCAGACTCTGTTAAACCACTTAGAGAGGGCTTTAAAACACTGTGAAGCGATATGTAAGTCTATGTGCTATTGCTATTGCTTTAGTTTTTGCTTTCACATGCCACCTTTGACGTTCAAAGGAAGACAAATTGGGCTTGGAGGTCAGGAGGCTTCTACCCCAAACTCTGACCTTCTAACTTGACATTCTGCAGAGGGAATTACAGTGAAAGGGAGGGGAAATTGGAAAATAGAGTGCAGCAAGGAGGACAATTATTTTTATTTTCTGCACTACATTTCTACCCTGCCACAATCAGTTCAGCTCTCAGTGGCTTAGTTCAAGCCAAAAAAATAGACATGAGCATGGTAGGTTTTTGGGTCAATTTTACTCTCTTCAGCAGGAGACAAACTGGCATGCAAAGTGCCAGGCTATTACATTTCTTTCTTTCTTTCCTTTTTGTGTCACATGGAAGTGAAGGGATTAATATTAATTATTCACATTTGTTCCTTGTTCTGAACAGTTGAAGTTGGCAGAAATTAAAACAAACATACCCACTTCTTCTGAGGTTTGGGGGCCTGGAAACAGCAGCAGTGTGGGGAGATGTCCGTAGAAAACCATAAGAACATTACCCTGTTGCCAAGGTATTGCATTCTGTTTGTGCCAAATGTTTGTATACTCAACTATTTTTTTGAAAATCAGATGTATATTAAAGAGAGAATGTGAATTAGAACAGGATGAGTGCAATGGATAATTAAAACCAAATCACTGACTTATGGTCCTCTTGTAGAAAACAGTAATGTTCACCTTTTCCACAAACAACATGAGGGCTAATGCATTCTCTATACAAAGTCATTGATTATTGGGCGTTGCGTACCTGCCTTACAATTATTGAAAAGTGGCTCTCTTTCAGGCTCTTTCTTTGTTACTAAATGGCAATGAATAATATGTTGTTTAGTTTCTCTTTAGAGTTGTATCTTGAAAGATATAAGTAGACGTTGTCCAAATGCTTTTAAAATGTCACTTTCTATTTACAACAGAATGTTGTGAGATTACCATGGAAAGAGCATATTCCCACACTTATTTGATGGACTTATTATTTTTCCTCACCAAACTTTCACGCTGCATTCTGGCTAATAGTGCTCCCACGTGGAAGGAATACTGATCATTTGTGGAGCAAAGAACCACAGTTAGCAATAGAACCTGGTTGTAGGCCTGTGTGAAGTGGCTGCCGTTCACCTTACCTGGGTGCTTCACATCATGAAGACAACAAAATTTATTTCAGCAAGGCACAGTAATGTCACAACTTCCCCGTTTGAGATGGTTCTCATCCCTCCAATGACCCCTTCTGTCAAGTCCAGTAGATGAAAAAGGCCTTTGCGTAGGCTGGCATAAAAAACCTCCCTCAGTTAGTCCAGGAAGGACTGGAGTTCTTCACTGTTATGGTGTGTGACCAGCATTATGAGCAAAATGTATATGTATAAAGAAAAATAAAATAATACAGCAGTTCACCGAAGAATGTTCTCTCCCCTATTTCAATATTTTTAAATCTTAGGAAGAATGTTCCTGGACAGAACAAGGCCTCCTTCCATGTACAGATGATGGTGACAACGCTTAATATGGCTTTGGGGAATCTAGCACAGGAGAGCTGAGACTATGTGAGAAACTGAACATTGGAGATCAGAGGGGAAGATACAGAAACTGATGAAAGGAAACTGATTTGTTTACTACAGTAAGTAGTATTTTAAAAAGAGCCTCCTATCTCCATTTTTCTATATAAAGTAATAGTCCCCAACCTTTTGGGTGCCAGGGACCATTTCCATGGAGGGCGTTTTTTTCTTGGACTGGGGAATATGTTTTCACACACTACCTGGATCCTGCACATGCATGGATGGGGTTTTGCTCATTTGTGCAACCCAGTTCCTAGAAGGCTGCAGACCAGTGCTTATTCATGGCCCAGGGATTGGGGATCCCTGATATAAAGGGCTGCTTCTAGAGATATAAATAAAAGAGAAAGAAAAGGAATCTGAAGCAAGTATTCAAGATTACAGTAGTAAGACCACCATTGCCTTTATGATTTGTTTTGCCTATTAATTTATCATTCCAATAAACCAGCTAGGCCTATTGCTGTTCAGTTTAATATTTCTCAAGGTAAGTCTCTAGAGTCATTGCAGTATATCAGAAACAAGAGCAACATCATGAACTGAAGCAATAATAATTAGTACTAGTGAAAAAGAAAGATCTTAGTTACGATTCCTAGGCTTGAGAATTGTTCCCAATGCATTCAATAACTCAGGATAAGTGCTTGTTGGATGCAAGTATGAATCGTTGATTGATGGATCAATGGATGGATTGATGCACTCAAGCTAGGGTTGACTTTTAGTGACCACACAAACTTTTCCCCAGATGATCTGATCTTTACCTGGCCTTTTAGATCTCTCAATGGGGCATTCATTCCTATTGTGATTGAATCTATTCACTTTGCTGCTGGTTGCCCTCTTCTCTTTCCTTCCATTTTTTTGCAGTATAATTGACTTTTCAAGGGAGCCGGATCTTCACATCATGTGCCCAAAGTATGAGAATGTGTGTCTAGTCATTTCTACCTAGAGTCAGGATTCTAGATTTATTTATTTTATGATCCATTAGTTTTTCAAAAGCATCAGTACACTTTCAGGCCTGTTTCTTCCCTGTATCACAGGGAAAACTTTGCCTGTATGTTTGTAATCTTTGTAGACTAGTTGCTCTACCTGTTGTCATTTGTTTGGTTTTCTTTATATGAATCGTAGTCTCATTTCTTTACTGTGCTCCTTAGCTTTCAACTGCTAGAGATTGCAGATCCTTTGCATTTTTGACTCTCAGGATAGTTTCATCAGCATAGCACAGGTTACTGATGTTTCTTCCTCTGATTTTAATTCACCTTCTTTTAATCTGATTCTTTCAATTACCTCTCCATATAATCTGCACATAGTTTGAATAAATAAGGAGAGAGTTTACAGCCTTGACTCACAATCACACCAACCTCTCGCTATGTTCTTTCTGGATTGCGAACTGCCCAGGTATTGAAAAGCTGATAAAATTGTGTCCCCTTGTAATGACTGTACTTCTCATGATCTGACTTTTGGGATGGTAGCCTGATGGAGGAAGCAGACATCTGCTTCAGAGTCAGATTAAAACCCCAAATCATACATACTTTAACTTGAAGTAGGAAGTGGTCTTTGTGTTTCACCTCCAAACTGTTAAATAGAAATAACTGCCCTACTTTTTTCATTGTAGAGCTATTTAAGGCAAAACATGACTGTAGAGAGCTTGGATCCTCCGGTAAATAAACCAGATAAGTGTGCCGATAGCACATAACTCAATTGTTAGGACTACAATGGTGGCATACAACAAGGTTTGCAATAATGGGGTGAGCAGAAAAGGAATGTTATGGAATGTGTTAGCACTTCTTTGGAATTGCAATACGATAGTTTAAGAACAGTCCTTATTCCTAACATTACCTAATTCTTCTAGCAAACGAATAAAAGAGAAACTCTAATTTTAGCTCTGAGCCAGAGATGTTTTCAGAAGTTGTGCCCATTCATTATGCATGTTAACATATGCTGTAAGCACTAAAAGGCTGCAGTGATGAATTGGCTGGTTAATTCAAATCCATATGCGCAGTTCACCCCTATCAGCCACAACTTTCCCTTGACTGTCATCTTCTCACAATGCAGTCCTGTATACATTGATCTAAAAATGTGTCCCACTGAGTCCAGTAAAATTAACTCCGAGGTACTGTATGTGGGTAGATATTTGTGAATACAAAGAATCAAGTTGTAATACTGTATTGAGGCTACAGTAGGCAGTCTCTATCATGGAATAATAATGAGGTGAATGTCCAGGAGGGAGGAAGTTCATTCCAGAGGTGCAAGAGGAAACTTATTATGTGTGAGAGAAATATGTGTGATATTATGTGTGAACGAAAATGAGTAAAGACAGCCCCTCCCTAATAGTTCACAAAATATATAGTAGATGTAGATAGTAGAGTCTTTAGTCTGGCAAGATTTTGTCTATAGGTATGAAACCGTAAGAACTCAGCTGTGAAGAACTGCCATATGTCATTCTTTACTTGGGGCCTGGACAATTTCCCTACTATTATACGCCTAGATTTCAGATATAATAATGGCTGATTCACACATTTTTCTAAGCTATAGTATGGCTTGTTGGGATATTGGGAAGCCAGTTCTTATGGTTTGTGATGGCTTAATTATACTGTATGAATATTACACCATCTCTCTTGGCTCCCAGACCACAGTTGCACAACCTCAACTCTTCTGTCTTTCTGTCCTTCATAGAACCTTCTTGAGCAGGGGGTTGGATTAGAACCTATATGTATTAATATATACTGGTTCTATTATGGTCAACGGTCCGACTAGCGAACCCAACAAAAGGAACCCTTAGGACAATTAAATCCCCAAAGGTAAATCTTTATTGGATACACCATCTTGGAACTGAAGATGCAAAACCAGCTCTGGTTTTTCCAGCGCGAAAGATTGCCTGCTTAAACAATAGATTCCCTTGTCCCCACCCCTGGGGTTGTTTACATTGTCCAATGGTAAAACTTCTTTATGTTATGGGAACAGTCCACCTGTTTATCGAGCACTTGCAGTAGCGACCTTGGAGTTTTGTAGGCTTTCATGGTTGGTGAATGTCTTCTTGGTCTCCCATTTCCTCTCTTTGCTTTCCATCCCTCCCCTTTTTTGTTGGCAAGTTGGCAGAAGAAGCTAGAAGGCATATAGCAATTCAATCTTGACACATATACTATATTACATATAATATATGTAATAAAACTTATAGAACCAATACATAGAACCTCCAACCAATATGTCTCCATTTGTTCATATTATTTCCATTGTCTACTTCAATTCACTTGCTTTAGCTGTCTTATCTCTAGGGGAAACTCCCTACACTTCTATCTCCCACCAGCACCAGGTAGAATCATAAGCAGCTCTAAGCATTCTTTCAGATAGTTTCTCAATAATCATAAATTAGGAAACGGTATATTATTTTGCAGTGAATTTTTTTGGTACAGAAATTAATCAATGTTTTCAGTTGGAGAGGGTTATTTCAGGAGTGATTTCACTCAAAAGAATCTTCAGTATGGTTCAGAAGAGGAGAACACTAATAGCATAATGAGTTCCTATAAAACAAATACAAGCCATTTATTCTTCTTCCGCCAGTAGGTGGTAGATTTGAAGATGATAAAGTGTTTGTGTAATCTGCATCCACAGGCTTTTAAATAATATTAGAAAGGCAGCTTTACCTGCTGCAGTTTGGGAGTGCATTATTGTATTTGTTCCATTTCTCTAACAAAGGAGAACAGAGGTAGTAGATACATATCAACATTGTGGGACCATATCTTGTAGCTTTGATGCAAACCTAATCATGTCTATGCTAGATAAATGTGGAGAGCATCACATTTACAATACTGAGAGCACATTCATAAATTGGAGCTTGCATTGGAATAATGTGGATTTCTAGAGATAGTACCTCAACCCAACCCAGCCTTTTTCAACAATGACATTTACTGTACTATGACATTGCCACTGTGACCTTTCTGTCTTAAAGAAGAATAGCTTGTGGTGACTGAGGGAAGGAATGCAAGAGGGAAGGGAACCTATTGATAAATGACATACATGAGTTGCAAAAATTAAATAACTAGCCATCTCTTGCCAGGAATGTTAAGCATGTCATTTAGGTATTTTGGTAAGAAGGGAGTGTTAATTATCCATGAAACCAGAAAGAGATAAATAAAATAAATATATATATTGATATATATCTTCTATGTAGCACTATGAAGTCATGCATTACTAGAACACGAGTCCATGATGCCATTTCAAACCAGCATTTAAGTAGACCTAAATCCTTGGCAATGATTTCCCCCCAAATAGGAACAAAAAAACATTCCTCTGATTTAAGAACATAGGAAGCAGCCTCATGTCAAACCACACAAGCTGACATCCTCATTTGCTCCCATTGACACTGATTAGCAGTGGCTGTCTAGCGTTTTCAAAAGACATGCCTCTCCTTCTGCACATCATGCAGCTGCTATTTCCCAATTCTCCAGTATTTAATTATATTGAAATATAATAATTTAATAAAATATATTCTAATATGATACAGACATTTAATTGGATTGAACTATTAATTAATAACTGATTCTGTGAGTTCTAATCCCGTTTTAGGCACAAAATCGTGGGCCATACCTGTGATACGATGCTCTGCTGGAATGATTAACTGGATAAAAACTGAAGACCAAAATACATGAAAACCGATGACTATTCACTATGTACTTCGTCCCTGTAGTGATATTGAAAGATTATACCTGCTAGAGAATGGAGGCCAAGGTTTATTTCAGGTCAAACAAACTGTCAAAGAAGGAAAGCGTGTATTGGCTGATTATATAAAAGACAGCCAAGAACAAGCAGTGATGCAAGTTAAAAATTAGAACTTATTAAACGTACAGGAAACAAAATGGGCATCAAGATTTGCAATGTGGTAGCTAGTTGAGAGATCCTAGTTGTCACTTACTGCTATGAGGCTGGCAAAGATATTCTCTATAGGTAAAAAGATATATCTTCCCCCAATTTCTTTCATTTTGTAGCTTTACTGATTGGGAAAGACACATGCTAGGGTTTCAATCTTTTTTAAAAAAGTAATGATTCAATAAAAATTCCAGTCCTTATGAGACTTATTGAGGCTAAGAAGCTACATGTGAATTGGCATGCTTTAAGTTATTTTTTAATCTAGGTATATACGTTCTTCTATTGTTTGGTTGTTTTTCTCTTCTTTTTAAAATTATGTATAGTAAGCTGACCAGAGTCATTTTTGATTTGGGCAGCATTCTAAATCTAAACAAAGAAACAGATGGAAGGAAGGAAGGAAGGAAGGAAGGAAGGAAAGGAGGGAGGGAGGGAGGGAAGGAGGGAGGGAGGAGAAGGAATAGCAATAGCAATAGCACTTAGACTTATGTACCGCTTCAAAGTGCTTTATACCCTTCTCTAAGTGGTGTACAGAGTCAGCCTATTGCCCCCAACAATTTGGCTCCTCATTTTACCAACCTCGGAAGGATGGGAGGCAAGTCAGCCTTGAGCTGGTGAGACTCGAATTGCCAAACTGGCAGCTGGCAGTCAGCAGTTCTGCATTCTAACCACAGCACCACCATGGCTCATAAATAAATAAATAAAATCACTGTGCCACCATGGTTCAGGAAGGAAGGAAGGAAGGAAGGAAGGAAGGAAGGAAGGAAGATCTCAGTGGCTGCTATTACCTATTCAAAAACAAAGAGAGGGATAGAGAGAAAGAGAGAGGCAGAACATGCAGAACAATGGAACACCACAAATCATTTTTTATTAAACAAAATACAAATCTTAATCTGATTCTAGTTCCTCTATTTCTTAATTTGCATGCATTTCCCAGCTATCCTCTGTAGTGGGACACTGCTTACTTGGCTTTGAGATACTGTGGGAACAATTGACTTGCTGTTCCCATGAAGGAATACAAAAGACCAGACAAAATGAATCAGCTCCTTCCTCTTTTTTTTTTTTTTAAACCTATTGGCTTCCAAGCTGGACCATGACTATGTGAACTGAGCAGAATGATCACCTATTACCCCATACAATACAGAAAGCTCAAAATAAGTGATAAACTAAGCCAGAGAACAACAAACAACATCTAGCAAAAACAACAATTGGATATCTTATCCTTTGACTGTCAAAATAAAAGGGAGATGTTTTCCTCTAATTTTGGAGGCCTCTTTATGGAGTTGTTGGCAGGTGTTAGAAAACAACTTCCAAACACTCCAAGTGAGATTTTTTCCCCCCTTTGCCTCTGAATTGCTGCCTTAAAAGCATTTATCCTGCCAAAGTTTTCAGCTGGATATCATCAAGGTTTTCACTGATAGATAGATAGATAGATAGATAGATAGATAGATAGATAGATAGATAGATAGATAGATAGATAGATAGATAGATAGATAGATAGATAGATAGATAGATAGATAGATAGATAGATAGATAGATAGATAGATATTTTACATTTGTCTCTTTTAAAGGCAGAAGGATGAGAAAAGGACAACAGAGCCAATCCAAATTGTCTAAAAACCAGCTTAAATGGTGCCTAACCAATGCCAAATGTGTACAATCCGACTGAAGCATGAAAACATTCAACAGTTATTTCCAAAGGAAAATCTAATATTCTTTTTTCTGGAATGCCAAACTTGGCATGTTACTGAAAAACGGCCACCAACCTGACATTGTGGGGGGGGGGGCACCTGCAAGTTTTGATACCTTGGCAAAACTCATCAGCAAGCTTGGTCTGCCCTGGGAAGGATCACCTGATCAGTGGCAAGATTCTGTTAGATCAGGTTATGACCTGCTGGCAATATATAGTGCTAGTTAATATAAGCCAGAGAGGCAGATGGTACAATGAAGTACAATGCCAGAGAGAGAGAGAGGCAGTGAGGAGAACAAGAAGCTAGGTTTAGAACAAATCATTCATGCCCTTATTTCTTCTTTAAAAATAGCAAACATTAAAGCTAATGCCTGGAGTGTTAACCTGACACGTTCTCATTTTCTCGAGACTGTCCCATTCCATGTGTCCTCTAAATTCTGACATGCTGTGTATGGGAAGAAAACAGCTTTCTTCGGCTTTTCCCAAACCAAGCACAAAAGTGTGCACCACAATATATGACAGCATATACAAATATGACAGCAATTACAAATGTATTTCTGCTTGATTTAATGTGTATGTGTGTATTAATCTCATATGGCTGCCTTCTTTAGGTATCATAATGCATAAATGAACAATATTTGTAAGCATTTAAATTCTTTCTCTCTTTTTTGGTGGGGGGAGGAATTTGATATTGTAATGAAAGAAAAAAATTAAAAAGGAAAGGACAAAGAAAGAAAAGCTTTATACAAAAAAGCATTTGGATAGTCCCATTTCTTTCATTTCCCCCCATCCATCTAGATGTATTCTGAACTTACTGAACTTACTTTAACTATTATTAATTTAAAAATTGACATTTTTTTAAATAAAATTAACAATAATCATGGACCTTGGGTGGCCCGAAACGTAACAGATATTAATTAAACCTTTTCTGGAGAGAAGAGAGAAATGGATTAAGTCTTTTTTGAAGGGAAATGTTCCTTCAGATGCAGGAGACACTGGAGTCGGGGGTCGGTCAGCAACCACTGCTTGGTTAGACGAGGACTCTTCTTGCTGCCTGGGCTAAGGACACCTCAGCTTAATTGCAGTAACGAGGGTTGCTGGGCATTTCTACCATATGGATTGAGTGGGAGCTCCTTCAGTCCTGCTCAGTCCACACCTAGCAATCCTTGCTGCTGTGGTTAAGAGTTGGTGGTACAGGATTCCTCTTGAGTCCAGGGCTTTACAATGACTGTGTTGTTTTATTTTATTTATTTATTTATGAGCCATGTTGGCACAGTGGTTAGTACTGCAGGCTACTTCTGCTGACTGCCAGCTGCCAGCAGTTTGGCAGTTTGAGTCTCACCGGCTCAAGGTTGACTCAGCCTTCCATCCTTCCGAGGTGGGTAAAATGAGGATCCAGATTGTTGGGGGCCATAGGCTGACTCTGTAAACTGCTTAGAGAGGGCTGTAAAGCACTGTGAAGTGGTATATAAGTCTAAGTGCTACTGCTATTTTAAAAATCCATTAAACGTAGTTTTGTCTGCACTTGACATTTTATTCTGTTCGTGGGTTTCATGAGCAGGGTAAAAAGGAGGCCCAAGGCCTATGGGGACCCCAAGAACTGCCCAAGCCAGAGCACTCTGCACTCTGCACCAGTTGTAGCTTCCAAATGCTCTTCAAGGAAATTGGATTAAGGGGGAGTGTTTGGTGGATTGATTTGATTGATAAGACTGCCCCTTTCATAATGTGTGGCTCTGCATGGCATATAAAATAATAATAACATAATCAATCCTCTTCTATTATCAAACAGAGAGCAAAGTAAAGCTTGCATCTGGCCACAGTGAAGAAGCTGAGAGCTAAGCAAGTGAATAGAGTGTATATTTTGCCATCCCCAAAAGATTGCTCAAGAGCAGATATTGAATGAGATGATAAAAGTGAGTGTTGATGTCCGTGTGAGCAAACCCACCACATCTCTAAACTTTCCTCCTTCAGAGTATTCCCCATGTGTGGGAGGAATTTTCCTGTGTAGAACACCGCATATTGTCTCTAATAACCCCAGTAGCCCTAGAAAAACATCAGATCTTCAAAGAAATACAAAGTGCTTCAAGCCACCTGAATCCATTTGCTGCTTCAAAGCGAGTGTCCACTTCACTTACAGATCAGTTTCAATGGTGTCATTATGTTGTAGCTTCATCAGACTGAAGTAGTCCTTTGAAATGCTGAACCACTAATAAACAAGATTGAAAAGATGATTGATCCACTTATATCAGTATTTCTTTCTTTGTTCTTGTGTTGCAGCTCTAATAAAGTTCTTGGGATTTTTGTAGTTTTTAGTTACTTTTGCAGACCACAGTCAATCTGGTGGCCAACTGATTTGATTCATGATAGGAATGTTATGGGTCTTTCTTTCTTTCTTTCTTTCTTTCTTTCTTTCTTTCTTTCTTTCTTTCTTTATTTATTTATTTATTTATTTATTTATTTATTTATTTATTTATTTATTTATTTATTTATTTATTTATTTATTTATTTATTATTTTTGTATTGCCCTTGTACATCAAGTACAATTGTGCATTTAACAGGAACGTGTTTCAATTTTTGCAATAGAGAACTTTATAGAAAACAGCAAGGAAGATGCTAGAGACCCTCAACAGCAGATCCTGTGAACACAGGTTGAATGAGGCATGAAACAGTTAATTATTAAAGTTAATTAGAGAGCCGTGGTGGCACAGTGGTTAGAATGCAGTGCAGGCTAATTCTGCCAACCGCCAGCAGTTCGATCCTGACCATCTCAAGATTGACTCAGCCTTCCATCCTTCTTAAGTTGATAAAGTGAGGACCCAGATTGTTGGAGGCAATGTGCTGACCCTGTAAACCGCTTAGAGAGGGCTGTAAAGCACTATGAAGTGGTATATAAGTGTAGGTACTATTGCTATTACTATTATTATTAATATTTATCTGTCACTCAACTCCAAGCAACTCTGGATCATTAAAGAGACAAATAGTTGAAAAGTGAATATGATATAATCAACTGTGAACATTTATTTTAGGTTACTTCAGAAGACAGGACTTAAAACAAACATTGCAAACTAAATAAAAGAGCAGTTGATCTAAAGATCTGAAGTACCTCTTGACGATACAAATTATTCTTAAGTGGCACAAAATGCCCTCAAATATAAATTCTCCTTTACTTCATTTTTAATTCAGAGACTGCAGCCCATGTTTATTTACGAATATTTATTTGTTGTACTTTTATTTTACCCAGTCATGTTCCCTGGCCAGTGTTATTTAAAACACTAACAGATATTAAAATAATTAAAATAATAAAATAATGAGGAGAAAGTTGGAGAAACAACTTTGAGAATATATCTCTACCAGGGATTCTGTAATAGTAGATTTTTGCTTTTTAATGGAAAAACAAACTTGGCTGTTTTAGGGAACCTAAAATATTTTGACCCTATATTTAATCACCATGATCGCTATGCAAAAGGAACATCTTCAATGGAAACCTGACAAAGACACCATCTGTGAGATTTCATCCTGTAGAGAAGAGTATATATTGATTCATTTGTAAGGATTGTAGCTGTAAGGATTTCGCATTGCATCAGTGTGCAGAAGACTGGTTTTCTGCTTTTGTCAAAAAGAGAGTTAAACTGTTGTTCATTAAGAATATGAAATATCTAGTGTTACTACCTGCAGTGGCACTGATTCAAATGATTCCTGGTGTTCTTGAGAGCAGTTGCCCCAACAGCTGGTTGTGTTCATTTTTCATGTCATAATCACATTTCCTGTTCATTCTAAGAGGCAAAAATGCCATGATATGTCTCAGGCTCAGAACAGTTTGATATTCATCACTATGCCACAAATATAAACAAGAATATTTTAGGAAAAGGGGAGGCAGAGCCTGGGGGGTAGAGTCAAGAGAGGAATCAGTCTGAATTCTTCTTACATTCCCACAAATGGTCTAAGTCAAACCACTCTTGAATTCCATTAACTCTTATCTAGCACCAATTTAGTGCTGACTGTTAGTTGACTAGATTCTTGTGTATAGGCATGAGCAAGAAATCAGCCTAACTGGAACTTAACATATGGTCCTGATTCTTTCCACCTGACAATATTAGCTGGTCTCACATTCTTGTTGAAGGCAAACTTTTATTATCTTACCAGGTTTCGTTTCTGAGCTGGGAATAAAGAATGAAAGTGTTTGCTTAAACCAATGGTGATAGCAGAATATGCAGAAATTTCTAATGCCCCTAAAAGCTTTGAGGGAAGGTGTTCTGTTTCTTGCGTTGATAGGCATTGAAGAGGCAGGCTTTGGGACCCGCTCGATACGGGTGAACCCGGATCATGAAGGCTGGCCTGTTCCGGTAGACCCGAGCCTTTGTCCATTTGACTTTGGCTGGCCTGTTCCGGTAGGCCCAAACCAGAGTTCCACGGTGGGGTGGAATTCCCCTGATTGGTGTAAGCAGCCGGTTGTGAGCACTGTCCCATTGGCACAAGGCCTGAGGTAGTAGTGGCGTGAAAAGCCGATTGAGCGCAATGTCCCATGGACGCAGTGCCAGAGTCAGGAGCCACCTCGTTGGCAAAAACCCCGTTCTGCGAACGCAATGTCCCGCTTTCGCGGAGAGACTCAGAATCACGATCGCGATCGCGATCGTGGTCCTCCTCCTCCCCGAGAGCAGAGTCAGGAGCGGAAGAGTGGCGTGGCAGCCTCCAACGCAGCTGGTCAATGTGCCGGCGCAGCACATGACCGTCTTCCAGGGCCACTTCGTAAGAAAGCGGCCCAGTCACCTTACAAACCACAGCTACCACTCTAATCTTAAAGCAATGGGAGGCCCTTTGTATGCTCCTAGCTCAGGGCTGAAAACATCAGCAAACTCTTTGCACACCTCCGAAAGGCTCGCCGTTCCCAAACTGTTTAACTCAGTCACCCGGATGCCTAGCGCATCAAACCAATCGAGTCCAATCAGACTCGTGCACTTGCCCTTGACAACTACGACGTCCAAGGGACCCTCAAAGTCCCTGAACTGCACCCCCAGTGTGGCCTCCCCCTTGACACTGACTTGGGAATTCTGGAAGTCTGTTAGAATAAGATTCGACGGCCTGAGCTTAACTCTTTGGCCGCTTCTGCAGCAGATTTGCTTAAGTGTTTGTTTGGAAATTATGGACAGAGCTGAACCCGTGTCCAGCTCCATGTCTGAGGGGACCCCCTGCAGTTTGACTTCAAGATAAAGCTTTTTCTTCAATGGCCGGTGGGCACCTGTTCTAAATACGCTCCTCCTCGATGAGCAAAAACCCACCCTGTTCTGACTGGGGACCCCAATACCTTTCCGAGGCAACTCTTCCAATGGACGGTCTTTTGTGCGACCCAAACAGCGGCGATGTGGCCTTGCCTGCCACATGCCCGGCAAGTTGCGGTGTGGAACCGGCAGTCGGCCCACTTGTGGCGGCCTCCACACCCAATGCATCGAGAGAAGGAAACTGCCTTGTCAGAATGCCTGTGGGGCCTTCTTTCTTGTGGTTGCTGTAACCGATCGACTTCGTGGTCCGATTCAAAGTCTTCAACCCTCTCGGCGTCCTCTTGATGGACAGTTTTGGGGCATGGAGGGTTCTTTGAGAGCCGCAAGGCCTTAACAGCTCTGCCCGCTGCTTCTTCGGCCGTTATCTCCCTCAAGACATCTTGAAAGGAGACAGTTTCTCTGGCTAATATCTTCTGCTGAAGTTCGCGGCTCCTCAGACCACAAACCAAATGGTCCCGTAAGCGTTCTTCAAGGTCCTTGAATTTGCAAGGCCTTGCAGCTTGTCACAGAGCAGCGATGAAATCCCCAGGACGCTGGTTCCACTGCTCAAAAGCGTGTCGCCAGGCTATGACCGAGAGCTTCGGCTCAAAATGTTCTTTGAGCATTCTTTTCAGCTCCGCATAAGCAATGGACTCCAAGGGTGCCGGAGCAACCAGGTTTTCTGCAATATCAAAAGTTTCTTGACCGCAAACACACAGCAGCGTCGTGGCCTTCAGTCCGTCCTCCAGAACCTGGTTTACTCTCAGGTAATTCTCCACCCTAGCAACGTAGGAGCTCCATCGTTCTGGATGCTTGACGTCGAATTCAGAAAGATGACCAATCTTCGCCATTGTGTATCTTTGGCGGCCTTTTCAACGCCTCATGCTGCACAGGCTTTCGAAGGGGTTCCAGGACACTTCCTTGTGGCACTCTCCTCCAGCATTTCTGTACTGGCAGGCAGAGCGAAGGAGGTTGGAACGCCGTACTTCTCAGCGCCTTCTAGGCTTCCCGTGGTGAGTCAGCCTTGAATTTGCGGCAGCACAATCCCACCTTCGTTGCCAATGTTCTGTTTCTTGCGTTGGTAGGCATTGAAGAGGCAGGCCTCACAAACAGGTACTTCTTTATTTGCAGCTAAACAGAACTCAGAACAAAATGGCTCCACCCCTTTTTATACATTCACCCTGGGGCATTGTCAGCCAATGAATGCAAAGTATTTTCCCGCTCAAATGCATCCTAGTCAATCCTTGCAGACAGCAAGTCTGGCCCAGCAGGCCACGTGGTCTGCTGACTGTTTCAGGGCAGCTCCCTGTACCTGTTCCCAATTAAGCTCAGTACATAACAGAAGGATAGAAAAATGCCTTCCTTGCTTTCTTTTTCACTTTTTTGGGGGGGAGGGCAGGTTTTTATGGTTTGCAATTTTTTTATTTCAGGATGTTTCATTTCCTAGTCACATCAGAGAAGAGTATTTTGTGCCTTCATTTCCCCCTATGATTTCAGTAAGTAATTCATTTAAGTTTCCTAGAAGCGGACATCAGCTTTGGCTGAATTTTAATTAGGGATCTCTAAAGAAGGTGAGGCATTCTAATACTCCCAAAACAAGTAATTTGAGTTGGTAAGGAGGGAAAAGTTATCTCCAAAATCTGATAGATGAAGAGAGTCTATATAGAGCAGATGGGTTTTAGATTTCTGAGTTTCCATTGGTGGCCAACTGGGAATGAGTAAAGGAAATCACTATTGATTAGATAGGAACGCCTGTTGCTTGCTTTCGTCAATCGGTGTTCCTTTTTCTGTGCACTTTCTAAGAATGCATAACCACACGTGTACTTAGAGAACAATAATCTCAGATGCCTGAAACTTATTTTTTGCAGATTAGTACCATCCTTACAAAAGACCAGATGGCTATGCTGAGGCATGTTTATTCTGCCGTTGTTCTTCCACCACTACATTTATTTAGCAAATCTGCAATTGGCCCTGCAGGCCTTCTTTTCAATGCCTGCTGAGGAAAACAGATAAACTAACGCTACTGTTTATTGTTTTAAAATAGTGCTAGTAAGAAATAAACAGATTGGTCATTGGGGAAATCTGGAAAGTGCATTATAGTAGTGACTTTCTAGACTTGACGTGAGACCTAGAGTAAGAAGGAAAAGGGAAAACACCACGTCTAATGGTTGTCTGGAACATTTCACAGACTTGAGCAGGGATAATGAGCTACTTTTAAGTCAAGATGGTTAGTCAAACAGAAGCAGAAAATATTGTTAATAGCAGAGGTATCTTGCAGGCTGCTGAGGCATTGCATCACAAGCTGTGTACCTAAGAGTTGTGCTTGTGATGTCATGTCATAGGTAGAATAGGGCTGAGACTTGCAGAGTAACGTTGCTGACATCAATCTGTCCCACTTCTAGGTCTTATGTTATGCAAGTGTCAGATTTCTCCATACAATTAAAGTAAATATCATTGATGTAAAATAAAATCTATAAAAGCTATGGCCTATTTAAGTCAGTAGTCAATCTTCTCCTTGGTCAATAACCAGCATTAAACAGAGGCACTCAAACAAACTTAAAATAAAAATGAAATAACACTTCAGAGAATAGCATCTCAGGTGATATTGTAATTATGAATGTGTAAATACTATTTCATTAAATAGAATTAATAATGAGGTTGTAACCCTAAAGCTACTGTATATAGCCTAGTGCTTAATCTTTCCTCATTTCCTGCTGCTGTTCTATATCAGTAAAGGTATCTGGTTCATAGAAGTGAATGAATGAGACTATAAAAAAAACAAAAAGGAAAAACCACATGCAACAGACTCAGTTCAATATCACTGCTTTGTGCTGAGATGATAAAAGCGATAGAGACATGAAATATAATTAGGGTAGTGTTGCACAATTCAAAAGGTGTACCAAAATATTTTTTTTTAAAAAAATCAATATTTACAGAGAATAAGACATTTGTGGAGCTTAAACGAAAACCAGATGGAAGTGTAACTAATTTCAATTCTCTTTTCATTTTTAATTAATGCATGCAAGTGGGACACAGCCATTGATCCCCTTCTTTTTTACTTGAAATTTTCATTGTCGTTAAAGAGAAATCTTTCCATTAAGCTTTTTCTGCCATATCATTGCTTCTTTGATGCAAAAAAAAGAAAGTATCAGTTGTGACTTCATAAGAGTTAGTTTCAGAGGAATAGAGTCATAGCAAATAATGCAATTAGGGGAGTAAATAACAGAATAACAGAGTTAGAAGGGACCTTGGAAGTCTTCTAGTAGTCCAACCCCCTACTCAAGTAGGAGACCCTATACCATTTCAGATAAGTGGTTGTCCAATTTCTTAAAAGTCAATTTGAATGCAAGCCATTCCACTGATTAACTGCCAGGAAATTTCTCCATATTTCTAGATTGGTGAATCATAAGATACAATGGCATATACATTTAATAAATAAATATAGACAATTTATTCATTTAAGATATTTATATGGGATCCTAATGTAATCTAGGTGACACAGGGCAGTGTAATTGATAAGCAAAGGGTATAGAAGCAAGAGAGTAGCAGAACATACTGTAAGAAAAAAAATTGAACTACAGCCTTATTTCCCTCTGGTGATTCCATCAAATCTTCCTTGAATACCCCCACTAGCCAAATCCTGTGTGCATTCTAATGTTGGCTATAGCTATTTTTTCTGTCTTTTTATCCGATAAGATGGGTGTGAGAATGGGATATATTTGGTGATTTCCTTTTAACGCTTAAAAATAGAATACAATTGTATATAATAAATAAAAATATACACTATAAAATAATTGCTGAGTGGATGAACTTCGGAGCTGTCACTGTCACTACATTTTTCAAATTCATTTCAATTGGGTTTCATGCTTGTCAGCCTTAAATTCATTCGAACAATTTCAGCATCAGAAGCCTTTTCATTAAAAGAGAGACCTGTATAAATTTTCATACACATTTGTCCAAACAGAAACATATTTCTAATTGCACACATTTTTCTTAACGTAAACACTTCTGTGGACATTTTTCTTCTTCTTAGTATTATGTTTTATTATCAGTTAAGTAGGGTTACCCCACCCCTATGTATACCTCTGTTTCCCTTCCTCCAAAATACATTTTTTCCCCTAGAATTCAGATCCAAAATATGAACCATTGAAGAAGTGGAGGACAAGATTGCTGAACAATATTGACTTTTCCACTTGAGGTGTTTCAGAGAAAATTCCTGCGTTATCTTCCACTCTTGGGCAATGAAATATATACCAGAGCCTTGGATCCATTCCTTGAAGAATGGATGAAGGTTTTCTCCCTTGCCTCAAAGCAGAAGCATCTGCTGTGGTTTTTTTTAACAATTTTAGCAAGCACCCAGCAGAGCCATGAGGGTGTTTTTATAAAGAGCACCTCCTTTGATCAGTAGCCTAAGAAAACCTGTTGGTAGTGAACTGGCAGAACACAAGAACTTCCCTTTGTGGCTGCAAAGGGTCACTTGTATCACAGGAAGATTAATAGATGCATGAATCTGTATGTATGCACATACATAGAGACACAAAGTAAGCATGACAAATGGTTGAAACATTATCCTCTTCCTTTCATGAGGTGAACAAAGGTCTACAGTTATAGATACACCTGTAGGCATGGATGGCCACATATAAAAAATAAATGAGCAAACAAGTGAGCCAGCAAGCTAAGCTGGATGGCTACAGTAGATTAGATGGAAAACATGGATAGGATGCTTTGAGGGGGCTGACCGGCATGAGGAAAAAGTGAGAGTGAGCTAATTCCTTCCTGTTGAAAAATGTCCAAGGATCATTTCTCAAATCATTTATTGAATGTAATCCCATCCAGGCATTATGAATCCAGAGCACTGCAAGTTTTATTGTTTCCTCTACATTAAAGAATTCCCCACTTTAGTGGGAGACAACTAAATAAATCATCTACTGAAATGAATAGGAAACTGTAGTTCTCAGTCTCTATAGACCCAAAGTCATAGTAGCTGATTCCCTGGGGGGGAGGGGGGGGAGGAAAGAAGAGAAAAAAGAAGAGAAGTTGGACTGTAAATTAGCTGAAAGGGTTCCTGTAGATTAGTTACTGTAATCCTTGTTTCATGAGAGAGAAAAAAGAAACCCACCAAGAAGGCATTAAAACAGACAAGTACATTAACAATGTTAAAATAAGCTTTTTATTACTTAATATATTTTCACCTAAATTCTAAGTATAGTGGAAAAGCAGAGAACAGAGCAGCACTGCATTAATTTTTCAAGGTTTAATGTGCTAGACAGGGAATAAGTTATTACATCTGTTGCCCTCTGGGAGGAAAGAATGAAAAGTGCAAAAAAAGAAAAAAAAATCCCTTCTCAGTTAGGACCAAATGGCTGAATAACAGCTGATTTATGGAGTCGAGGTACAAAAGAAAAGCTTACAACAGCTTTTGTGTCATCATTAGGAGTGAATGTGGTACTCAACAGCCAGTATGGCAAGATTAAGAGACACGGCAGAGTTTATTTGTTCTCCTCAAGGGGGCCTTTACAATTAGAGGAGATATTCAAATGAGTATCTCATGCACGGTTCATGATTCATCTGTTTGGAAGACCCTCCTTTTTCATGTTGGAATTGTAGCTCGTGAGCCTTTTCTTAGAATGTTTGCTGGAAAGAGGGAGAAGCAGCTGCCTTGGAAGATCGCTGAACAATGTGGCATTTCGCTTGAGGTGCTGCCGGGGAATGTCCCACATTGCATTCTGTTCTCCTGGAGTGAAGTGCCAGGTCCTTGGATCAATTCCTGGAGGAAGGGAAAACATCCCATGAATAATATTTCTTTGTTGAAAGGAGAAGCATCTGCTGGTTTCTTGAGCAATTTTGGCAGGCACAAGGAGAGCCAGGAGGGCATTTTCATTGCAAGCACCTCTGTTAATCAGTAGCCTAAAGTAGTGAACTGATAAAGCAAAGAGATGGCACTTTGGGACTGCCAAAGCATATTTAGATTACAGAGAGAGAGAGAGAGAGAGAGAGAGAGAGAGAGAGAGAGAGAGAGAGAGAGATAGAGAGAGAGAGAGAGAGAGAGAGAGAGAGAGAGATTTGTTAGATTTCTATCCTATTTTGGTCAGGAGATCAAGGCAATGTACAGAGTACTTCCTCCTCCCACAAAGGGGGAGCTAGGTTGCATAAAGAGAAAGATTGGTTCAAAGTCATCCAGGGAACTTTTGTGGTTGAAAGTAGACTTGAACCTGGATCTTTCCAGTTTCAACATTTTATTATTGTACTCTGACATGTACATGTGCACATAGACTTGAAAAGTAAGAATGACAATGGTCTGGAGATGTTTATCTCCTCTTTCATGGGGTGCTAAATTACTTGGAGAGCATAGATAAAAAAAAACAAAATAGGCACAGAATGCTTGTTAAGGGTGGTGGACATAAAGAACCAATGAAAGGAAATGAATTCCTTCTTGCTCCCTTTTTTTTTAAAAATCATGTATGTATTCCAATCAAGCCAGCTATCCAGGCATTATCAATCCAGAGCACTCCCCACATGATTATATCAATTAACCACTAGGCCTGCTGATACTGTTTTAATGATGATGGTTCCTTACAAAGCCCTGTTTGTTCAGTGTATAGGTCTGCAGGGAAACTCAGGCCAGTCCACATGAGTCAAGCCTTTATATTAGTATACTAGCATAAGGATATAACTAGCATCGCAAATCCTTCAGTTGCCCATCATGATGAGCTTAGCAAGAGAATGAAAAGATGGAGAGGGGGAAGGACAGCAGCTTCAGAAAACCCATTCTTTTCCATTGCATTGCATTTCTATAATGCATGTCTCTTTAAAGATTATTTGTGATTACAGTGAAGCTTTCTGTCAAATAAATGGGTATAAAATTTTAATCCTAGTCAAGAAGATGAAGACAGAAATATGTAGCGTAACATTGGGCCACTCTAGAAAAAATATCTCAGTGAATTTGGATCACAAGGGCAAGAATTGTCTCAACACTCTAGATTGGATCTGAAATTATTTGAAAGCCCAAAGACCACAATACCAATGCCACTTTGAAAAAACAAGAATTTTTTGTCTGAAAGGATACAGTGCCAGAGAAATACTAGCAAAAAGATATTTCAAACCCTGTAGTAAATCTTTGTTGTAGGATAACTATTGAATAAAAAAACCCTCCATTCTACCATTTTGCTAGCTGTGTAAGTTGAGTATATGTGCATAGTGTACTTCATGTCTTCACATCCTTCACTGAGTTTTCTTTTAGTCAAATCTTTCTGAAGAAAGTTTTGTAGGATGTTAGCAAATGCAAATTCCTGGGTCATACAATACTGTATGCTTTATGGATTTAATTTTGAATTTTCAAAGCGAGATGGAATGAGGGGAAAGGGCTAATCTTCAAAAATTAAGAACATTTTATTACAAAGACTACTTAAGCACTTTTATATATCCATAAAATATTTAATATATTAAGTATGTAAAATAATTAATTTGTTCAGGAATTATTCTCTATGTAGTAAGAAGCAAAATTACAATATTTTCAGAAAGATCATCTGATGGCTTTGGGGTTATGCTTTTCATATATCTTTCACTATTTGAAACTATTTTCATTTTTTTTCTGTTTGAAATTTTGAAAACCATAGGAATGAAAAGAAAGGGCAAAAAGAAAAAAAAGAAAATATAAAAGGTCTGTGGCATAATTGGGCTTGCTGATGTGAGTATAGAATTGGTCAAAAACTGATATCTGCCTTGAATAAATAAGATAATTTAGAATTCTGATTTTCAATTCTTTGCCCCGAGTTAAAAAAAGATGATAAACAACATAACAAACATGCATATTGGGTTGAGTGGTCAGAGACTTTTTGATGAAGTCTATTTTGTTGGAATGTGTTGTAGAGATGCTCCATTTCCTTTTTCTGCTATTCTATGTTGCTGCAGTGAATTTGGGCTCGTTTAAATAAAGGCCTTACACAGCTTCTCTTGAGGGAGGTTGGGTTGTTGCTTTGGTAGAGGAGCACCTGGTTGGTATGGGTGGTTTTTCTGTAGACTGGCGTTTCTAATTTGCCATTGTGGTTCTCTGCTGATCAAGGATGTCCAGGAAGGGTAGTGAGTTTTTGTTTTCTTCTTCTCTAGTAAACTGGATTCCTTTAAAAATGTTGTTGATGGTTCTGTGGGTATTCTCTAATTGGTCCTTTTTATTATGATGAAGGTGTCATCTACATATCTGATCCATATTTGGGGTTGTATTTGTGGAAGTGCTATGGCTTCTAGGCGTTGCATGACAACCTCCGCTATAAGTCCTGAAAGCAGTGATTCCATAGGTGTCCCTTTAATTTGTTGGTAGATTTGGACATCAAATTGGAAGTAGACATAGTGTAGCCAAATGATGGTGATGTAGCCAAAGAGGAGATAAGCCACACTTACCATATAGTTATGTTGACTATTTTAATATTTCAATCCCAAATATAGCAATAGTAGGAAAAACCCAAATCATGTGAATTAATGATCTGTCTCTTAGTTGAATCTCCAACAGCAATGCAATTTTAATCAATCCTTAATAAACATTCTTGAATATATCTATCTATCTATCTATCTATCTATCTATCTATCTATCTATCTATCTATCTATCTATCTATCTATCTATCTATCTATCTATCTATCTATCTATCTATCTATCTATCTATCTATCTATCTATCTATCTATCTCTGTTTACATCTGTTTAAATCTAATTGTTTTGTTAATGTAAAAGAACAAGAAATTTAATCTTATAATTTCAAGGATCATATAAATTGTGACTTTGGCTATTTTGGGATCTCTCTGGTGTTGTTTCACTGGGGGCCCTTGTGAAGACTTGCTTCATATGTTGTGTTTTTGTGTTTCTATTTAAATCTGTCTGCTAAATTTATTAATAAAGCCTCCTTACTTACTAGTATGTTCATTGTCTCTGGATCCTCAAAGGACCAATTGTCTGGCACTTAGCCACTGTCTGATACTACAATACAGTGACCTATTGCCAACTTCCCCACTGACTTTGCTTCACTGTTGGAAACCAACACTGAAGGTCACAAATGTCAATGATATTACCACAGGACACTATGACATCTTGTCTCTGATGTCTGTAAGCTTCCTTTTCCCCCTGCAATTTGTATGCCAACCATCTCCCTATAGTTACCCCTGGAGATTTTTAAATTCTTCTATTTTATCTCATCCAAAAATCATTTGAATTTTCTATTCCCTTTTTAAATTCACTATCACATTGTATGAAATAAGCTCTTACAATAGCCATATTTGCATCCCAAACCATTCTCACTTCTGTATCTTTATTAAGATTATTCTCAAAAAATTCCTTTGACACCTTTTTACAATTTTCCACCACAATTTCTTTTTCAAATAACATCTCATTCAAACTCCACCTAGATGATTCATTCTTCCTTTTAAAAGTCACTAGAATATGGTCTAGAATGTCTTTGGTAATATCTCCATTTTATAAACATTATTAGCAAAAGTCTTGGAGAGCCAAATCTTGTCTATTCTTGAAAAAAAGATCTACATCTACATCTTTCAGAAAAATAAGCATATTCATTTGAATCATAATTTTTATATCTCTATGCATCACCCAGCTCTAAATTATCCATTAATTTTTTAAAAATAGTTGATAATCTATCCTGTGTTATTTTGATATTTTTTCCTCAGAGGTTCTATCTTTTTATGGAGAAAGCACTTCATTCCAATCCCTCAGAAGACACCAATTTTCATAAGTTCACCCATAGGACTTTTTAAAATGCTGTTTTATCTTCATGTGGGGCATACAATACCCAATATCAAAGTCTTAAGTTCCTGTAAATTAACTTCCACCCCAACGTATCTGCCATTATTATCAATCAATATTTTTTTTGGATATAGTAAGGGGGGCTATATAGGAAACAACTTCATTGTTTTCCTTTAAACCTGCTGAAATAAATTCCCAAATGTTTGTAACTTAAATATTTTATATTTTTCCCCCGATGTGTGTTTTTGTAAACCAATCACATCTTGTTTTAACTTTTTCAGATAGTGAAAATATTTTTTTCTCTTTTGAGGGGTGTTTGTCCTATTAATATTCATGTTGACCGTGATAAAAATGTAAGTGATGCCATAGGCAGACAAACATTGATGCTTTCTCTTGACTTTTCAACTTTAACCTTTTCTCTTACATACGCTGAAGATGATGATGGCAATGCTTGAGGAAGAACAAGAGAGAAGAAGGAGAAAAGTGGGGAAGGAGGGGGTAAAAGAAGGAAAAGACGGTCTCTAGTCATTTACCAGATGTTATGAACCCCATACAGAATATAGCATCATCTGAACCATGAACATTCTTACACAGAGAGTATCCCAACAGTGCCAAGTCAGAGAGAATTCAAAGCTGTAACGGTCTGATGTCCCCAAGGTCACCAGCTCCAAGACCTGGCATGATTCCCTGGCTTGACAGATTCAAGGCCTTCCCTTATTCACTTGGAATGCCCCCCCCCCCCATTTTTTTTTGACAAGGCAGGATGACAAAGGTGGAAAAGGTTCTTTCATTCACTGTGAAGGAAGCTGTCATAATAAATTGATGCACAACATCAAATGCAACTCCCCTGAAGTTTCATTTGTATGAAGCTGTTTTCTATGGTAACATGGCCCCCTTAGTTCTCAGAGTGAAAGGAAGTGGTTTTCAGCCCTCATCATTGCCCTCTGGCCCTCGAGTTTCAGTGAGAACTGGTTTTTCAAAGAGGAGGTTCAAAGGAAGGAACAAGGCAACAGTCTCCTCACAGAATTCTCCAGCAGCTGCTTAAATCAGGAAAGATTCTCATTTTCCCAAGTGCTGGGAGAACACTACAAGGAGGATGCACAACAAAGTGCTCCTTTATTGCCAGGGTCCTCCGGCAATAGAAAAGCTACAAGCAGATGAGGTAAGGTTTGAGCAAGTAAGAGAAAACAGAGAAGCTTTCAGGCAAATCATGTGACCATCCCTTTGACAAATTCGGAGACTGACAGCCATTTGGATTTTCGGCTCGTAAATTCTGTCAACGCCCACACGTGAAGAACAAACATGGACTCTGGGCTGCAAGCAATTGCAGCCATCTGTTGAAATGGCAGGATTCCTGTCTCATAAGTTGGCTGGAATGTTCTACTTGGCTGCAGAAAATCTGCCAATTCATAATAGTCTTATGGCATGAAAGTATATTAATTGAATGAAGGCTGCATCTCTGAAGAAGGTCCTTGCTTTGAAAAAAGGGGGAGGGCGATGAGGGCATATGTTGATACTAATATCTCAGTAATGTCGCAAGGCTGTTTAGGAAGAATAAATGCATTCAGTTTAAAGGGAATTGTTGAAAGTACTTTATATGCAAATGAATTCTTTATCTTATGTACAGATATTCAAAAAGAATATATGCACATACAAGCACACAATACATGCAAACACACACACACACACACACACACACACAATATTATCTCCAAGTAGCATTCCTTAATTCTAACATTAAAATTCTAACATTAAAAAAGAAACAACAAGTTTCTATAGACTATTCTGAAATAAAACACTATTGATTATAAGAACCAGAGAGAGAGAAATAATCAAAATAACTTGATGGAGCTTGTACTTCTAGAATATGGCTTCATGGTTTCAGTCAATTAGTATAAACATTTATTTCAAAATTATGCATGTGAAATAATAAGCATACAGTAAATGTTATTGGCCCAGGCTTAAAACTCACTATATTGATGGTCGTTTAGGTAGCAGAAGTCCTATAAATATGTACCATGCAAAAAAGGTCATGTTTTGTGTGCATTTATCTAAGATAGTCACCTGATATTTTCTATATTAATATCTGATATTTTCTATATTATAGATGAATTGATATTTGCCAAGTTTTGGTGATTCACGGCAATATATACAATATACACGATTCACTACAATAAATACTGCAATATGTACAATATAAACTTTACTAAATAGAATATTGGATTGATTACTGTGTGGGAAAATTTATATCCAAGAACTATGTTTCATTCCTAACAATTTATGAGCAAGTGTAGACTAGTAGACAAATTCTTTTATTCGTTTCAGCATAAGGTATTTCATCACATTTGCTTCACGTTTGGATATATTCCTTTCATCCTAAATGTTGATTTTACCAACAGAATTTATAATTTACAGATATAGGATACACAATACATTGCTTTGTAATGTATTTCAATTCTCTGAAAGATTTCGTAATCCCATTAAGCAAATTTTGAAGAAACGGGAGGCTATAAGAGGGAGCATGAACTTCCCCTCCCAATTCCATTGACAGAGGAAGCTCTGCCAGCAGAAAAGGACCATTAAATTCCATCTGAATCACATCAAGTGTATATTGTTTTCAGACACAGATGCAACAGTAATAATTGCCAGCGATGGAAATTTAGGAATTGAAAACTGCAGCAAACATCAAATGCTAAAAATTGGGAAATAATGATGAGTCTTTGGAGAATTCCTAAGCTATCACCTCTTCTCTGAGACCATGACCAAGTATATCAATCCTAAATTTGTCCTCAGGTATCTGTTAGGCCTGTGAAAAGTAGAGCCCTCTCAAATCAAACCAAATAGCATATAAAAAGAACCATTCAGTCTGCAACAGCACCTCAGATTTAGCAGTGAGATGCTCCAATTTGGTGCTTCCAAGCAAAACATCAGAATAGACTTCTTTGCTGCAACCAAAGACCTGGTGGAAAAAACTGTTGAAGGTCCTTGAAGGCTCTTTTATAATTCATCTATGCTTCAGTAAATGCCAAGTACCTCAAACACTTTGAAAAACATTTGCACTGAGGTAATGTATTCTATCAGTGATGTAAAACTGGAGAAATCCATTAACATTCCCAATTTGGGTTTCAATCCTAACTGTCTCTATCTCCTAGAAAAAAACCAGTTTTTATTTTTATTTTATTAAATTCTTACCAGAATATGAACATAGGAAATTAGGATAAATCAGGGAAAATTGTGTTGTGTTGCATACCAAAATATGAAGAACAATCAGAATCTAGCTTGAGACCATTTTAGAATTAAAAAGAACACCAACATGCTGAGAAATCTATATTCATTGTTTTCACCCCCAAAAGTATATAGATGTTTATGAACAATGTAACCTTTTTTAAAAAAAAAAATCATCTATCCCTATTTTTTAAAAAAACATACCTTCATTACATGAGAGCATTAGCTACACATTTTTTGGGGGACATAAATTTCTTGCATGTGTATGTTCCAAGTAGAGAATTACTGGTGCTTGCAAGCTCACTTAACTGCTACCAATTCATTCCATGGCAACTATTTTTAATTTTGCAGTTTTCACCCATGAAAATCTGCAGCAGCTTTATTGGACATCCTAATCCCCTAAAATCTGACTAAAAGAGGTCAACAGCAAGGTGGAATGCTAAGATTGCTAGCTGAGCCAGTTTACCTTACTGTGCATAGTCCAGGCATCCTCCCAATACTGATGATTCTTTGCAAATGAGTGTCAAAGATTTGAGCAATGTCTCAGTGAAGAGATTTGTCCAAAATAATATTGGGTCTCCTGCTTGAGTAGAAGACCTCCAAGGTTCCTTCCAACCCTATTATTCTGTGTTCTTTGGGGAATGCACAGAAGTGTGCAAAGTGGAGCAGCTGAAATGTCAATTTAAAATACAGCTCGCCTTCTGCTCATCATCCATCCAAAGCATCAAGTTGTCAATTTTCAAATGATGAAGCAGAAATTTGAAATAAGCACTTCGATGAATGATAAATTGTTCTTCTGAGGTCAGCAGAAGAATGACTGGCGGAGTCTTATAAATCTTTTTAGATCAATAGGATGCCTAAAATAGGACCGAATGACTAACAGTGTAATTCTGTATTCAAAAGCAAGTCCTGGCGAACTCAATAGATCTCTCCTCATGATATCTATACTTAGATTTGGTAAATTAATGTCTCCCGGGTTCTGTAAAGCAGGAATTGAAGGCACCCTTTGGACTTCATTTTGGCTCCTTTGTGGGTGGGTGTTTCTGTTTCTGTTTTCATTGTCAAAGGCCAAAAGAAGCATTGCTCAATGTGGAAAAAAAATCACAGGCAAGGAATAATTGAATGGCCATTTGCAAACAGCTTTTGGGAAGTAGTGAATAAATGTGCTAAGCTTCCTGAACCTTATTGCACTACGTAATTATAATAATTGCACCAAAGAAGGAGAAAAATAACACTGCCAAGTATGGGATATTCTACAAGTTGTAAAAAAGATCACTCAAGTGACCACATACCTCTTAATATGTTTACTCCCTTTTCCTTTCCATCTTTATGTAGAGTATAAGGGGGAACATCAATACTCAGGCCTGTATTGCTTATTTGCTGTTATACCTTCTGTCCTCAAAGGGAGTGACTTACAAATGCAGAATCATAAAAACAATGCCAAGTTAAGAGCAACTGCAAGCAGGGACAGGTGAAAACACAGATGCACAAACCACAAATGAATAAAACATTTCATAAAACAACAACAGCATGAAATGCTGGTTTTAAATGTGTCATTTCTTCACTAAAGAAAAGGTGACTTAGACCTGGCTTAAGCATCTCTTAAACCACCCCACCTGTCTCTCCCTCTCTTCCCCACATTAGTTTTAGCTATGGCACCTGAAATCTTGGCCAATAATTTTGGAGCTGATGGGCTGAGTAGTCCCAAACTATCTGGGACAAGAATAAAGCTTCATCGATAGGAGCATTATCAAGAGCTCTGCAGATAAGAATAGGCATTAAAAAGTTACAGATAGTGAACTGAAAGGACAGGTAGGTTTGTGTAGTAGGATTGTATAGTATGTTTGTGAGGATTAATCTATCTCCCTTAAACTCCCCCATCAAACTATGAAAAGGTGACTTACAAGAACTGCACAAAGGCAGACTAATACTTTCCTTTCCTTGTTTTCTTCTTTTCAAGCTGCTTTAGTGTAGCAACAGATATGAACTTTGCACTGCAAGTGCTATCTATCCTGTTCAAGTCACGCCTGGAAAAATACAAGCTGTTAAATTCTGAGGTTAGTCACAATGGTTTTAGTTCCCCCAAATCCAGCGGTGGGATTCAGCCAGTTCGCACCAGTTCGACAGAACCGGTAGCTATTTTTTTTTGCCCAGGCCCAGAATGGACTTCCGGAAGTGGCATCTACACAGAGAACCAGTTGTTCACATATTTGAATGCCACCACTGCCCAAATCCATCCTTAGCTTTGAAGATCCATCTGAACTATCCGTACGCAAAGAATGGAATTTATCTGTTGGTCTGGCTAAAAGACTGAGCTGGGTTTTTTTTTGGGGGGGGGGGGGCTTTGATCCAAGGGAATGTTTGTTCATGTCTCTCCTTCTAGGAAAGCTTTCCTCACCACTAGAACTGACTTGTAAAGATGAAATAACCATGCAGCAAAAGTAAAACCAAGGTGTAAAGCACATGGAGTTGCAGGAGCTGGAACCCCTAAAGAAGCATAAATGGATACTGCCTCAAAGCAGTTCATGCTTCCATTTTCTCACAAGAGTGTTCCATGGATCTTGGCATGCAAAAAGATCAAATTAAAATATTAAGAACCCTTAGTCATGTTCTCCCTTTTTCTTCTCCTTCTTCTCCTTCTTCATTGTTAAATGAAACCAGAGAGAGTGAATCTGATTCCATCTTTTCACTTGAACAAGTAGTCCTCGACTTATGATCGCAACTGAGCCCAAAATTTCTGTTGCTGAAACATTTGTTAAGTGAGTTTTGCCCCATCTTACAATCTTTCTTACCATAGTTGTTAAGTGAATCACTGCAGTGGTTAATTACACAGTTGTTAAGTGAATCTGGTTTCCCCATTGACTTTGCCTGTCAGAAGGTCGCCGAAGCTAATCACATGATCTCGTCATAAATACGAGTCTCTTGCCAAGCATCTAAATTTTGATCACGTGAGCACAGGGTTGCTGCCAGGGTCATAAGCCACTTTTTTTCAGTGCCATTGTAATTTTGAACAGTCACTAAATGAACTGTTGTAAGTTGAAGACTACATGTACTGTAATCACACTGCAAATCCTGAGGACAGATAAGAAATGTGTTCTGCCCATAGTTTTACATGGATTTCCAAATTTGTAGATCCTAGACCTGTAGGTGAAAGAGAGTCCAAGACATACTAAAGAGATTTTTACCAATAGGTTGAAACCTCTGTTGTTTTACAGGTTGAGCAGTAAAAGGTTAAAGAGCCTTTTGTCTCATTTCAGGCTGGAATATAATGCGGGGACCAGTTCCCTTCACTTGATCTAGGCGAGGAATTTTAAATTATTTTTTTTCATTAACACTCAAGTTCACCCCCAGATTTGGTCTGCCTGTGACGGTGTGTGAGCCAGCAGCTCTAATAAACTCCCATCTATTAAGCTTCATCCAAATCCAGGGTTTTACTTCCAAATGCCCCAGGCTTTCATGCCAGTTCTTCCTCAGTTCAAAATATAGTCCCTAATATAAACTAGCTGCTATTTATCAAAATGAAAAACGATGAACTGAAGATGAACCATTAAGAAATGGGATTCTGATGATCAGAGCAGTCATCCGCCATTCACAGGTTGAAATTTTCTGCAGGAAACATCCACGATGTAATCGATCTCATTCACATTTGGATCCCGTTGGAGAAGAGATCACTGGAGGAAGAAAAAAAAAAGGATTTTTTTTTTCTACTTCAAGCAAAAGGTACCTCACACCCAATAAAGGGCCATTCAAAATGAATGGTTAAGACGGCCCAGTGATTAAATCATGGGGTAAATCTGAACTACTAGGAGCTTCAAATGAAAGAGCAACTTTTATTGAAAATTTGGGATTAGAGTGAGGCTATCAATTTTAGATACTTGCAAAAAATGGCTCAAGGCACTTCCATCAAGGCACTTGTCAAGCAGGGTAGCTACTTCAGGCATTAGAAACTAGCAGATGGCAGAAAATATGGTGGTCAAACTGGTTCTATTGATAGCCTTAAAAATTAAGACTAGCCGATATTTCTTTATGGAATGGAAGAGGAGGTCATCTCAGGTGGCAATTTATCTTAAATCAACATTTAAATCAACAGAGGGAAAGAAGCCTCTGTTTGTCTGTCTGTCTATCCCTGTCATGTCCCTCTGTAGTCAAATCTCCTCCGGGACACAGAGATGGCACACTAGTTTTCAGAGGTATCAAAAGCAATTCAGAGAGAGAGAGAGCCACTAGTCAGAAGCTACATCTAGTTTCCTCCACAAGGTCCTCACCTGACAGCAATTCAGTGACAATCACACTACCAACAAGCACCACTCAGGAAAAATACATAATGGTTCTTATGTTTTCCACTATGGTTCACTTGTATTCACATACTAATGAGCAGCAAAACTACAGGATATGATAAAGTGCATATGTACTACAATGTAACTTAGAAGATTCAGCTTATCTGGCAGGATTCCAGGGAAATACATACAAAAAAGCATCACTAATATCCCGCTATAGTAAATACGACGCAAGCCTTCTAACTATATCTGGGCAAAGAGCCATATAAAGGCTTTGAGTGGCTTGATGGAATTATTGTCCAAAATGAACAGTTTGGTCTGAGATAAAAAGTGAATTTAATTTTATGACATTATTAAAAATTAAATAGATTTGAGATTATTCTTCTTATTACTAGTATCCAAGCCATTCGAACCATAATGTTCAAGCCATTACAGGGTATTTTCCCATTTGTCTTCCTAAATTATGACATTAATGTAGAAAGAACCAGATAGTGACTCGTAAAATAGATTCTGGCTTGTCTGAAATGAATTCCCACATCAAAACAGAATATGAATATATGGTTTGTCTTAAATGGAAGTGAATTATGAGCCCAAGGCAAAGAGGCACTTAACCCTGTTCATAAAGGTGCGTCTTCTCTTTTCTTAGGCATAAAAGGGTTAAAGAGCACCAATCTGCCTTAATATTGACAAAAGTTTCTAATCCAATTTGTCACAGCTCGGTCTGTGAAGAAAGGCTTTTGGATGTGCTGACCAGCAATTTCATACCCTGGTGTAACTTGAAGCGAGCTGTCAGTTTAAATTAAGGCAAGGTATAGCAGGGCCAGCCCTGCTTTCAGCTCTAAAATGTATTAAGCAAGAGTTTTACACATGGAACTGACTCCAATCTTTTATCTTGCTCTAGTTATGAACTGAAGGCTCCTCATGTTTTCTGTGGGATAGGCTATCTACCAAACAATTTCAAGTGGCATTATGGGGAAGGAAGATTGGTGCTAACTCAAAACAGCAGAAATTAGGAAGCTGGACAGTTAAACTATAATTATAAAGGAATACTTTGCATTAAGTAGAGCAGGATTGAATGCTGTCTAGTTTAGAGGCCTAATCCAGAGCTCTGGAAATAACTAATATGTACACATTGACCAGGAGATAATCAAGTCAGATTTGTTGCCCAGATCTGGAGAAAGAAGTAAATGACTAAGAAAGTGCTTTATTTCCCCAAATTCTTTTCTAGCATGGGAAAGTCACAATTGGTAATATCTTTTTTAGCACAAGACTATAAAAAGTGCACTCCGGCTAGAACTTTATAAGACAATAAGGTAGTCTCACAATTCACAGAAATCAGTGTAAAGGTTTGTAATAATCTTTCTGTTTTATTTTGGGGGGTTTTATTCACAAAATGTCTATAACTTTGTTGATGGAGATAAAATGTGATTTGTGATACTATTATATTCCATAAGGACATACCAGTGCCACCTTTCAGACAGATATTTGCAAGAACTAATTATGTCCCTTTCACAAATTCTGGAGCTGATCACCAGGTGCAGAGCAGAGAGATAAGGGATGAATTTCTTGGCCTTTCCCATAAAATATAGTTTCTACATCAGTTAAAACAGCTGTCATACCTCAGAAAGCATCCTTTCTGCTCAGCATGGAAGATTGGTGAAAATACAAGGCTGAAACATTGTTGAAAACAATACAGATTTCTCTCTTTGCACCAAGATCTGGGATTAGCTTGCCCCAAAATGGCTTTATGATGAAGGCCACTCTCATCCGAGGGCAAACTTTTGCCCATAACCAAATCTAATCTTTTTCTAAACACCTGCCATTTATGATGAAATAACAAGGATATATGAAAGGCTTGAATTACAGAATTGCAGGTACCTTGGAAGTCTTCTAGTCCAACCTCCTGTTTAAGCAGGAGACCCTCTATGACAGGACTTTTCAACTGGTGATATGCGTACCACCTGTGGTACATTGGCACCTGGCAGGTAGTATGCAACCATCCTAGAGAAGTGGTAGCAGGGGAGGGGAATGAGCTGAACTGGCGGCAGCACCGCACAATCCTGAGCGAGAGACGGCTGGAGCTGCAGGGCTGTCAGGGCTCAGCAGAAGTGCCAGGATCAGCATCGGGTTCCAGCTCTTTCATTCGTGGGGAAGGGGGCAGGAGGGGAGATAAAACTTCCATGTTCCTCAAATCTGGGGCAAAGGAAAGCAACAGGAAAAAAAGACCATCTGGAAGTTGCCAATCACCTGGCTGATGGTGGCAGGCTCGGCTGCGCTGTGCTAGAAGTGCAAGGCAGAGGCGCCCCTGAAAATGGACTGGAGGAAAAGCAGAACACAAGGGAAATCTGAAACCACGACACCCCCCCAAAAAAACCCACCTCCGGACAGCCTTTTCCCCTCCTTTCTGAATGTGAGGATTTGATCCCCTGAGAATCTGCCGCCATCACCACCTGGGCATCCGCTGAAGGAGCTAGGGAGGAGCAAAGGCCCGGGACCTTTATCACCTTGGGTTCCCTGGATTTGGGAATGGCTCATGCAGCGCAGAGACCTCTTCCCCGGGCCTTGCTGTGGCTCTTCCTGGCCGCCCTGATGGTCCACTGTGATGGGTGAGAGGGGCATCAAGAGGAGGGGGCGCTGCCTGCTACGGGGGCTTTGACCTGTACTTCATTTTGGACAAGTAAGTGGCTGGGCGTCGTGACGGATGTGCGGGATGAGGCTGGGCTGTGCGGGGTGCTTTGTTTCAGGTGCAGCAGCCCTGGCAGTTTTTCAAAACTCCGCAGCAGTTTTTTCCCTTTGCTTTGAGTGCCCAATTTGGACAAAAAATACCTGGCTGATGCCGCATTCCTCTTTCCTCTGGAGAAGGTCGAAGGAAAAAGTTTGGCTCCTTCGCTGGTTTCTCTTTTTGCAACGTGCTTTCTTTGGGAAAAGTTTAGCAAAAACTGTCAACTTTGGCCTATTTGGATAGACTTACAAAACACCCGTTTCCAAAGCCTTAGTAAATCCCTCGCTCGGCTTCCCTCATGGGATGCAATTCCCGCGGAGCAACCATTTAAGATCTCTGAAGTCCGGAGTCAATTCAAAACTTGCTCCATGGCAGAAAATACATTGTTGTGATGTGTCTTTTTAAATTTATTTTTAGCCTATTTTCCCCCTTAAGTCTGAGTCACTCACTGTTCCTTTGCTCTTCATTAATGAAATGCACATTCTCTCTTTTTTCTATTTTTGCTGCTTTTTCTGCAGCTGCAGGAATTGTATCCAGAGAGGAAATAAAATGCTTGCTCATGTTATTTGTCCTACAACTGACAAGATGCATTGTGTTTGCGTAAGAGGTTTGGGGCTGTATTCTTAAATATTCTCCTGTGAGGGGATTGTCAGAAGAATCAGACACTTCCTTTTCCTCCAGTTCCTGTCCAAGCCAGGAATCCAATAAAACATGCCAGACAGTCAGTGGAAGTCAAAGAAAATATATTTATTTAACCCAAGGTTGTCAAATAACATTGGGTGGTGACTGTGATACACTGCTCCTCTCACTCCCTTCTTATAGATTTTTAGTTTAAAGATTTAGCCAATCATTATCAGTGTGTTAGCTTATTAAAATTGTTCTTGCTCTATCAGCATGAAGACTTTCCTCCTGTCTGTAATCCTTCCTCCCTTTCATATTCTGCTAAAACAGATGTTTCTTTATCTATAGTTAATCACAATGTTTATATAGATGAGCATTTTATCTTTTCTATACATATGTCTTACTATGCATAAGAGACATGTCTTCCTTTACATAGGTTTTGCTACATGATGTGCTCATTTATTTATAATGGCAGAAACCAGATTTTTTTCCTTTTAGAAAATGACATTACTGCTTCCTATACTATCTTTCATTGATTCTTAATTTAAACCTATTGCAAATATATAAGGAAAATATTCAGACAGAATTATGCAAATTCTGGTTAGTTTTCAGATCATGAATTCTAGGCCATAAGCAGTCTGTAGTCTCTAGAAGCTAGAAGCAGTGTTTAGATGACATGTTTCAGCCAATCTTGGATGGATGCTTATAAACCTGCTATTCCAGCCACTCATTAAAGGTGCCAGCAAGTATGCAGAGTGTATTAGCACTAGCACATTTGCTAGTGAACTCTTTTATGATTAAATGTAGTGTGAATTTATCTACTGTGAGCAGGATGGTGTCACCTTGTTCTATAGCAACAGCCCTTTAGAACCCAGTGTGAAGGATGACTAGAGTTGTCACCAGTGTAGGTTGTGAGCCACAAAATCTAAGTAATTATGCATTTGTTCATTTT
This sequence comes from Azemiops feae, assembly GCA_023970755.1. Classification (NCBI taxonomy): domain Eukaryota; kingdom Metazoa; phylum Chordata; class Lepidosauria; order Squamata; family Viperidae; genus Azemiops; species Azemiops feae. The sequence goes on along the minus strand of JALGBA010004189.1, from coordinate 66,715 downwards.
TAACATGCCACAAAGCATCTTATGCTCCCTTGAATATATGAAAATTGTTCTGTTCTTGCAAAGCAGACATCGAGACGAGGCAGGTTCACAACAAAGGATCTTTTTATTAGGTACATTCACAGAACAGAAGCAATAACACAATGGTAACTGGTCCTTTTATACTCCCCTTGCAAGGGATGCACAGCCAATCATTGCAGGCCATTCTCCCGCCTTGCGCATGCGCGCAAGGCCGGAGACAGCCTGTCTGGGTCCTGGGCAGACACGTGGTCTGTCTGGGTCTCTGCAATCTTTCTGCAGCCTTCCTGAGCCTTGCTGAATGACTCAGCAAGGCCCAGGACATAATACCCCTCCCCTCTTGGATTAAACAATACAATGCATATTGTTTAACATCATACACACCATGGCTGGCCGGTTGGACCATTAGGCGGTCAACCTTACTCCTGGCAATCTATTTTCTTTCAGGTTCCCGTGGTATCCACGATCTTTCACTCTTTGACAATATTTGCGCCGCAGCACTATAGTTGCTGTTACTTTCTCAGACGGCGTGGGCTAATAACCCTCCTGTGTAGTGAATAGGGACCTTATATATTCATTTAAATACTTAGGAGGACCCTTGACCCACTCTGATCTCTGTGGAGCCAGATTAGGTGCAGGTATTCCTTTGGGTGTGGGATTAGGAATAGGTGCCTGGAGTGCCTGCTCCTGGTTTGCGCAAAACAAACCAGGACTTTGTCGCCCAGAAAACTCAGGGATTCCCCCTGACTGCTGACTGGCTGGATCCACTAGACCCAAATCAGAGTTCCTTGGTGGGGTCGAGTTCCCCGAGTCCCCTGGTGGGGTGGAGTTCTCCAGAATTCCATGGGACTCCTCTTGGGAGCACTGTCCCTCGAGCCCAAGGCCAGCAGCAGGAGGACCCTGAGTAGCCGATTTACGGCCATTTGCCCCTAGCCAGGGACCTCTGCCAGAGTCAGGAGCCACCTCCATGGCAAGATCCCCATCTGGAACATTTGGATAAGCGCCCTCGTGGAGAGACTGTGGTCCACAATCGTAATTGGGGTCCCTCTCCCCCCTGAGAGCAGAGCCAGGGGCGGAAGCGTGGCCAGGAAGCCTCCAGCACAATTGGTCTATGTGGTGTCTAAGAACACGACCATCCTCCAAGGCCACTTCGTGGGACAGTGGCCCAGAGACCTTACATACAATAGCACATACCCAGAGATGTCCATGCCCATAGTTTCTGGCCCAAACCGGGTCACCCACTTGGAGTCTCCTAGGTGCTTGCGGTTGTGACACCCGTGAAGCCACCCGGTCTGGGTGCAGCCTGTCCAGCTTCATGATGACTCTGCAACCCCAGCGGAGTTCAGCTGGGCTCTTTCCTGTAGCTGTGCATGGTGTGGTGCGGTGTGCAAGGAGAAAATCAGCTAACCTGTGATGCCAGGGTCCTTGAGTGATTCTCTTTAATGCTTCCTTGGTGGTACACACCATGCGTTCAGACTGACCGTTGGTGGCAGGGTGAAAAGGAGCAGACGTGGCATGCCAGATCATGTTGGCTTGAAGAAATGCCTGAAACTCAGAAGAGGTAAATTGGGGACCATTGTCTGATACAAGGACATCAGGAAGACCATGGGAAGCGAAGATTCCTCTGAGCACCTGGATGGTCCTGGCAGTAGTAGTGGAGGATACAGGAACGACCTCTAGCCACTTGGAATGGCTATCCACGAGGAGGAGGAAGAATTGCCCCTGAAAGGGCCCAGCATAATCAATGTGTACGCGTGACCATGGAGTGAGTGTCTCCTCCCACCTATGTACAGGGGAGTGGGGCATCTCGGGTCCCGACTGCTAGCACACTTGGCACCCATGAACCTGGGCCTCGATGTCCTTATCGAGTCCAGGCCACCAAAGATGGCTACATGCGAGCACCTTCATCCTTACAATTCCCGGATGTCCCTCATGCAGAGAGAGCAAGACTCTAGTCCTCAATGAGGCTGGGATGACTACTCTGCTTCCCCACAGGATACACCCTTTGAATGTAGAAAATTGATGCTTCCTACATCAGAAGCTTTGGAACTCTGCACCAGGACACATGTCAGGCCATCCTGACAACCCCATGTCAGCACACGTGCAAGCGTGTGATCAGTGGCAGTTTCAGCAGCCACATCCCTAGCATTGAGGGGAGATTCAGGTAAGTCCTGAATAGAAAGAATGTGTACAGCAGGAGCAGGGTCTGCCTCTATTTGCTTTAGAGGTAACTTACTAAAGCCATCCGCGTGGCCCATTTCTGTCCCTGGTTTGTGAACCAGGGTGTAATCATAAGCTGACAAGAAAATTGACCATCTCAGCATTCTAGGTGATATTATGTGAGGGGTTTGTTTATTGGTTGTAAACAACCCCAGCAAAGGCTTGTGGTCCGTGTAGACCGTGAAATGGCGGCCATACAAGAAATCATGAAATTTCTTGATACCTGAGATTATTGCCAAGGCTTCCCTGTCAATCTGCGCGTAATTACACTCTGCAGATGAGAGGGTTCTAGAATAATAGACCACAGGGACCTGAGTCCCATCAGCCTTGAGATGACTTAACACTGCTCCTACCCCATAAGGGGAGGCATCACATGCGATGCACACAGGCAATTGCTCATTGAAGTCAGCCAGTACAGCATTGGAGGATAGCAAAGCCTTGACTTCTTTGAAAGCCTTTTCATGGACCTTTGTCCATGTCCATGGAGTCTGCTTGTCCAAGAGCCGGTCTAACGGCTCAGCCACTGCAGCCTTTGGGGGAGAAATGAATGATAAAAATTAAGTAGGCCCAGAAAAGCCTGGAGTTCAGCTTTTGACTGGGGACTAGGGGCCAGTTGAATGGCCTGGAATTTAGACTCTGCAGGGTGGATGCCTTCAGCATCAATACGAAATCCTAGAAATTCGGTGGATGTTAAACCAATTTTACATTTGTCTTGCTGTAACTTCAGCCCAGCTTGGCGGAAACGCAGCAAGACAGCTCTCAACCTTTCAGCCAAGTTCCCAGATGACTCTCCTGCAATGAGGACGTCATCGAAATAGGGGCAGACCCCAGGAATACCCCTGAGCGTTCGCTCCATCACCCCTTGGAAGATGCCAGGGGCTACCTTGACCCCAAACTGCAGCCTTTTTACTTTGAAAGCCCCTCTGTGAGTAACTATAGTTTGTGCCTCAGCTGTTACCTCATCAACAGGTACCTGTTGATAGGCCTGAGCTAAGTTGAGCTTAGCAAAGAGTTTTCCTCCCTTCAGTGAGGCCAGAATGTGGCTCACCACAGGCACTGGATATGCATGTTGCTGCAAAGCTTTGTTTAGAGTGCATTTATAGTCCGCACAGATTCAGACTTCACCATTTGCTTTTAATGGTGTCACTATGGGAGTTTCCCATGGACTAGAATCCACAAGTTCAAGAATGCCTTGTTGGAGCAGTTTGTCCAACTCAGCATCTATTTTACTTTTGAGGGCAAAAGGCACCCTCCTGATGGGTGTGATGGCTGGATTTAATTTTAAAGCAATGGGAGGCCCCTTGTATGAGCCAAGTTCTGAGCTGAATACATCAGCAAACTCCTTACAGACTCCTGCAAGGCTGGCAGTTTGCAGATGATTCAGACCCGTCACTTGGATCCCAAGTGCCTCAAACCAATCGAGTCTGATAAGACTCGTGCGATCACCCCCAACTACCACCACATCTAACAACCCATCAAATTCCTTATGCTGTACTCTAAGTGTGGCCTCCCCCTTCACACTGACTCGTGAATTCTGAAAGTCAGTGAGGATGAGATTGGAGGGCCTGAGTTTGACTCGTGAGCCACTCCTGGAGCAAACCTTTTTAAAGGTGTCTGCAGAAATAATAGAAAGAGCGGACCCTGTGTCCAGCTCCATGGCCAGGGGAACTCCCTGCAACTTTACATCAATGTGCAGCTTTTTCTTAAGGGGCCGATGAACCCCAGTTTTAAATACCCCCCTACGGGACACACAGAAACCCACCCTGTGTTGTCTGGGGATCTTGTTACTTTTCAGAGGCAACTCTTCGGGGGACCTGTTTTTCTGGTGACCCAAGCAGGCTGATGCGATGTGGCCTTGCCTGCCACATGCCCGGCAAACAGCAGAACGAAAATGGCAGTCGGCTCTCTTGTGGTGACCCCCACAGCCAAAACACCGAAGGGATGCAGACGTCTGTCCTCTGTGATCTTGCAGTCTTCTCTCCGCCGACGGTTGAAGTCTGTCCACCTCTTCTTCCTCGGACTCTTCTCCGGAGGCCTCTCGCACGACTTCCTGATGGACGGGGACTGCTGCTGGAGGGTTCTTTGTCGACCTCAAGGCCTTCACTGCACCGCCGGCTGCTTCTTCAGCTGCAACTTCTCTCAGGGCATCTTGGAAGGAGAGATCAGCTCTAGCAAATAACTTTTGTTGCATCTCACGGCTTCGCAATCCGCAGATGAGTCGATCTCGGAGCCTCTCTTCCAAATCTTGGAATGTGCATGGCCTAGCAGCCTGCCTCAGAGCTGCAACGAAGTCCGCAGTTGATTCTCCCGGCCGCTGATCCCGCTGCTCAAATTGGTGCCTCCAAGCTATTATAGAAAGCTTGGGCTCAAAATGCTCACGCAGCATTTTCTTTAGATCAGCATAGCAACTAGTTATTCGATTCCAATGGTGCTGGGGCTACAAGATTCTCGGCAATGTCAAAAGTCTCTTGCCCACAGACACACAGCAAAATAGCAGCTTTCAGTCCGTCTTCTTGGATCTTGTTCACCCTGAAGTAGTTCTCAATGCGAGCTGTGTAAGAGCTCCAGCGTTCTGGGTGCGAAGTATTGAACTCGCCAAGACGGCCCAGCTTGGACATCGTTGTGACCGCTAGCCTCTTCGACGTCTCTCGCCGCAAGGAAGGAGAAGGGGTCCCACGAAGCCAAGCCCACCTCCAGCGTCTTCGTACTGGCAGGCGGTTGCTTCTTCTGGACACCGTGCTTCTCTTCACTTCAGGCCTTCAGGTGAGTTGGCCCTAGCTTCTTCTGATTAGGCTTCCTATGCAGCGAATCCCATCCTCGTCGCCAATGTTCTGTTCTTGCGAAGCAGACATCGAGACGAGGCAGGTTCACAACAAAGGATCTTTTTATTAGGTACATTCACAGAACAGAAGCAATAACAATGGTAACTGGTCCTTTTATACTCCCCTTGCAAGGGATGCATAGCCAATCATTGCAGGCCATTCTCCCGCCTTGCGCATGTGCGCAAGGCCGGAGACAGCCTGTCTGGGTCCCGGGCAGACACGTGGTCTGTCCGGGTCTCTGCAATCTTTCTGCAGCCTTCCTGAGCCTTGCTGAATGACTCAGCAAGGCCCAGGACATAACACAAATAATCTTTGATCTTTCAACAGCTGCATTTGATCTCCAGTGCTACTCCAGTGCTATCATTTATATTTGACCATTGATACATGATTGCTGACATACAATGTTTGTTGGTTCATTTGTAATGTGGAGCACTTAACAGATAACCAGAAATGTTAAATTACACTTGACAGTTGACTAGTGGCAGATCTTGCTAATATCTGGCTCCTGAAGCTAATTTACTTAGATTACACTATGCAAATGTACTTGAGGCATGCTGTCTTGCCCCTGAAAATAATCTTCAATTTGCAGTTTAGATGAAATGTGCACCTCTGGTATATCTGTACAGACCCAATTCTTCAGGATCCTTGCTCAATAAACTAGTTGCTATGCTGATACGCAGTTTCTATTCTTTCATTGTAAAAATTGAGCTAGACATTTAAAAATGACTATGTAACATTCAGAGATGTACTAAAACTTTTTATGGCAGTCCAAAGGGCAGGGTACAAATAATGTAAATGTGACCTTTGCAAAAACAGATTGCACAAATTGAAAAAAAAAAAAGAAATCCTTCCAGCTCTTGAGGAGAAAGGGACAAACTTGACCTCTTTAACTTATCAAAACTGTTAAAAAAACAATTGTTCAAAAAAAAGGGGAGATGGAATGTAATTTTATGTACAAATCAAGGATCACACATCAATTAAGGTGGCAAATTTTTGCCTGCAATTTTTGATAAACATTACTCACTTTTGTGAGAGGGGCTCCTGATGTACCGTAGATCTCATTCAGCACCCCACCCGCCCACCCACCCCATTAAATTTCCTTCCAAACTGGTACCTTTCGGATATGAAAGGGCTTAATTCCAAGGAGCTTGAATCAAAAACATCTTGAAGAGCACCAGGCAGGTAGTATGTAGACCTCTTGTGCAATGAGTCCATAAGACCTAGTTCATAAACACTAAGCCCTCTGTTCATAAAGCACAGAAATTATGGTGCTAACGTGAACATGCTGAATGTTTCAGCTCTGTGTTTTTTTATGGTCTGAGTGGTTCGAAGTGGTGTGTTTTTTTGACCCCAGATATTTGATATAGAAGGGTTTTTTGAGTTTATGGTTTATGATATCGTTTTTATTTTTTGTATACTACTTTGGTGATAGATGGGCAGCTATATACATGAAATAAATTATAAAACCTTAAGCCACAAGCCCAGTTCTTAGCCACCACACCAATCCAAAATCATGCATCAGCAACCAAATTGTAAATGGAGGATACCAGATCATATCCACAGCAAAGTTGTTCTGGGAGAAGAGCTTTAAAACTGGAGCACTCAAGGACATGTTTTAGGTGCTTTGCCTTGGGATGGAGAAAAGACAAAGGAAGCATCATGAGGACATGGCAGAGGTATATTTATGCTATGGTTAAGAACAGGTGAGGATGTGCCCTTCTTGATGAAATCCCAAGTATCTTTATTTAGAAGTAACTCACACATCCAACTATGGCTAGGATCAAAGAAAAGACAATAATACTGTTTCTACTATCTTTACAAAGAATATCTCTATTATAAAATGGAACTATTTTCTGTGTTTAGGTAAGAAGTCAAGATGACTAAGAAAAATGGAAACATATAACCCCCAAATCAAAAATATACTTACAATTAATAGCAAAATTAAGATGAAACTCCTACAGAAATAGTAGCAATCCACAGGAAAACGATGCCAATAATTAAATGCAGTTAGCACCCTGTGGCAAAAGGAGAAAACAGATCAACTATATTGGCAGTGAAAACTATAATTTACTTTTACAATATCTGTATCGCATGATAAAAGATCTCTGTGTGCATCTGTGTTTATATAGATTTTGATTATATAGAAACAATCAATAGAGATCCATTGTCCTGCATTTTATCATTGCATGATTCTTGCAGTATACTTCAGTTGCATGGCCAGAAATATCCTAGAAAAATTCATATCACAATAAAGAACAGAATGGATGCTCTCCCCAGTTTTTGTCAGACATTTTGGGATACTCCAGAACAAACTTGCTGGAGCAAATAGGCAAAGCAGGAAAATATCAAGCAGGAATTCCCTTGTTCAAGTAGAAGTCAGCACACAACAGATATTGTTGGTAGTTTAGGCTGTTGAACTGGCTGTTTTGCCTAAGATAGATAGATAGATAGATAGATAGATAGATAGATAGATAGATAGATAGATAGATAGATAGATAGATAGATAGATAGATAGATAGATAGATAGATAGATAGATAGATAGATAGATAGATAGATAGATAGATGATGGATGGATGGATGGATGGATGGATGGATGGATGGATGGATGGATGGATGGATGGATGGATGGATGGACGGACAGACAAACCCTTTTCAGGCATATGTATGATATTTTAATTGCACATGAGGTGCAAATCAGGCCATTTTATACCAGAAGCAAGAAAAAAATAGAGTCTCCTGAAGTTCTAGTGAAATATATCCCAGCTATAATCTCTTGGTTCTTTGTTAGCTAGCTTTGCTTTGGTTTCTATAGAAACAGGGGAAAGTAAAGGAGGAGGAGAAATTATTGAATAAATGTTTCTTGACTGATCCATGTCACTGCTTTTGTTTTTCTTGTCCCTGGTCCTTGTCTTCTAAGATGATGATGAAAAAAGCTATCACTTAAAAGATCTTTGAACAAGAAATAGAATGGGCATGTTCTATATAGCAAAAAAATCCTTGAATATTTAGCTATAGCAGGGTCATAAATCCAGCTGTGAAATTTATATTTAGTACTGCGTGTTATGCTGAATAGTTCATGCAGACCAATTTGTGCTTGTGTGTGCATTTGTGAAATTAAACTTTCCTTGAGTTGGGAAAAAAATATATGGATTCAATCATACTGGGTTTAGTTTGGCAGTATGGAAAACTATTTGGCATTGCCTTTTCCCACCATCTTCCCTTCCCTTCCCTTCCCTGTCTCCAGTCTCATTTGTAAGTCTGAAACTTCTTGATTGTCTTTCATCCAAGTGCTAATTCAGCCCAGTCCTATTTAGGCTTTAGGATCAACCAAGCTTCATAAGGTGTTATCATCTAAATGGCCTCATGGTTGGATGAATCAACTTCTCAGGATTGCTATTGATTTTTACTTCATTTGCTATATTTTTATCCCCCTTTTCAGATCTTTGCTTGTCCCTGACCCTACAAGAGAGGGGCATCCTCCTTCAGCCTCACAATCTAAAACAGAAGAGGCAGGAAAAGGGGGGGGAGGAGAGTTGATTTATAATCTATTCAAGAATCAAATAAAGGCAAATAAAAAGTTCAGACTGGATTGGGGAGGTTTGGAGGCACTCATGCTTCAATCCCAACTGAGTTTTTGATCAAGGAGGAACTAAAGTGTTCTGCCCTCCACCTTCTCAATGCAGGGCAATTGCAAAGTTGTGGTGGCACATTGGTGACAATGCAGTATACTCAGTGGTGGGATTCAGCCGGTTCGCACCAGTTCAGCAGAACTGGTAGTTAATTTTTTGTTGCCCAGGCCCAGAACGGACTTCCAGAAGTGGCATCCACACAGAGAACTGGTTGTTCACATATTTGAATCCCACCCCTGAGTATACCAGACTAACTCTGCTGATAGCCAAGAGTTTGATCCTGACCAGCCTGACCAGCTTTCTGAGGTCAGTAAAATGAGGACACAGATTGTTGGGGGCAATATGTTGACTCTGTAAACTGCCCAGAGAGTGCTGTAAAACACTATGAAGTGGTATACAAGTCTAAGTCCTATTGCTGTGGTCTTTCTAGGCAACAAGGCCTTCCAATAGCCTTGATCTCCTGAATGAGGGAGGTGGACAGGAGATGCTCCCCCACACACTTCGGTGAACTCAGGACAAGAATCCAAAGACCAGCTGTCACAAGTTCTTTTTAAACTGTACCCAGTTTGGTCGACCTAGACTCACAGGTTCACAAAAACATTGGACCCTGGACAATTGGATTATCTCACTATGAGGGTTGGGGAGGTGTTTATTTTGAGAAAAAAAAGATACAAAAATGAAACATGAACATATGTTTCTGTTGCTATTATCCTACGCTATACTCTAATTCTATTGTGACTATACAATTATATTTTTCTCTACACTTTTTTTAAAAATTTCTATTCCTCCTTTATCATTTTTATAAATAATTCATGGCGGCGAATATACCTAATACACCTTCTCTTCCTATTTTTCCCAAAACAAACTGGTGAGGGGGGGAGGGTTGGGCTGAGGAAGAATGACTGGCTCAAGGCCACCCAGCTGGCTTTCATGTCTAAGAAAGGACTACCGTGTTTTCCCGAATATATGACCAGATCTTATATTAATTTTTGCTCTAAAAGATGCATTAGGGCTTATTTTCCAGTTAGCTCTTATTTTCGGAGAAATACGGTACTAAATGTGTCCATCTGGCTGACGATCTTAACTGGGGCTTCTTTTGGGGTGGGGCTTATATTACGAGCATCCTGAAAAATCATGCTAGGGCTTATTTTCTGGTTGGGTCTTATTTTCGGGGAAACACGGTAGAACTCACAGTCTCCTGGTTTCTAGGTTTCCAGCAGCTTAACCCCTAGACCAAACTGTATCTCCATTTTCTACTACTATTACTTCTATATCCTATTACTAGCATAGACCAATGTCGTCTTCTTACTAACACTGGTGTGTCTTTAATTCTCCCCCCCCCTCTCTTTCTTTCTTCTTCTTTTCTTCTTTATTAACAGGCAACATGTAAAGCACCTGCACTTTTTCATGTTTTGCTTCCCTTTGCTGTGCTGAGCCTTTCCTTTTTACCTGGACCATTCTGTCTCCTCTTTTACTTGGCTGCTTTCTCTGTTTGTTGCTGGCTGCAGACCTTCCAAAACATCCGTCTCCCTTCCCTACCTGTATCTGAGTTGCAGCTTTTATAGGCAATTCTGCTCTGCTAACCATGGGGAGAAGGCTCAAACAGAAGGGAAGGAAAATAGCCCCGATGCCTGCCATTTTTTTTTTAATCAGCAGCATGCTCTTCCACAGCAACATAAGTGATTTCCTTTAAAAAGTTTAATAAAATTCAGAAAATAGGAAGCATTGGCCTTTAACTGGCTCTTTACACATATCACTGATTTAAAATTTCACAAAACTGGACTTTGTGGATCTGCTGGAATAGTTCCTCAGGAACATTTGTCTCATAAGAAACTTTTCACATCCCTGTTGTTTTACTACTTCCAAGAGAAGTCAAAATGCCTATAGATATGGGGGGGGGAGGAATAACTAGGGTCAGCTAGCTCCCATTTACCCCATTCTTCTTCATGAATAATAATAATTCATGATTTAAACTCATAAATAATTTAAACTTGTATGCCACCAGACTCTGGGTGTAATTTGAGTTTCCTAAGTATCAGCTAACAGCAATACTGACATCAACCAGATTTTAGTAAATTTGAGCTGCTTTTCCAACCATTTTGAGAAATCAGTGGACCATTGTGGGGAGAAAGCTGCTCTCAGCTTTATTTCAAGTGCAAATTCTATGGGAAAGGACCGAGAGAAGCTTCAAAGCAAAGCAAAATAACCTATCTTCATTTCACCCTTGAAGGTGAAAGGGCAATTTCACAAAAGCAATTTCAAGGGTGTATGTCTCTCAAATCTTTGTCAAAGCGAAGCACACTTGTATAACTCTACTCGTTATGAACCTTCAAATTTTGCATATTATCTCCTCTCCTCTCTCCCAGTAGAAAATTAAAGCATGAATGGTGTCTTCCCGTAAAATCAGAAATGCTTCATTACATTCAATGGGATTCATTCCTAAATACTGAATTGCAACTGAAACAGTTGTTGGTGATCTTTTATGGAACAGATTAAAGAGCAAATGACTAATGTTCTCAGTCCAGCCCAGTTGGCATGCTAGAAAATAATCTCTCTCTTTTTTTTCCCTAAACTGAAATACGGATGAAATAAACTGTGGATGAAATGTGAATATTGTTCTTATTTTTATGATGCACAATGCTTATTTAATTTTATGCATATGATTAGGTATTTAAGCACCTTTCTCAAAACTTTTTCTTATACTTTCCAACTTGGAGAAGGCTTGATTTTCTATTGCATGTTGATTAAAACTTCTAGGTTTAGATATGTATACACACACACACACACACACACACACATATATATATATAAGGTAGAATATAAGGTAGAAAATTGAAGTGTATTGAGAATGGAAGGTTCTTCAGGAGCTGAAGGTCATCATTACTTGATATCTAGCTATGTGTCACTTCCACATGGGCTTTGATCATTGTCTTGAAACTGATTCAGATAGATGGGGAGTCACATGTGCTGCTTGGGGATATTTTAAGTCAGAAAGCCCTCTAAAGTCTGGTCTGCTCTGGATCATAAACCCCAATTATAAGGACAGTTCAAAACCACTCCAAAGCTCTATAAGTAACAAGAGTGAATCTTTATATTACTTTTTGAACTAAAAGTGAAGATTGGCTAGACCGCTTGTTAAAATTCATTTACCAATAGAAATTAAGGGTTTGGACTAGAATCCAAAGCATACTTACTAAGAAATCAAGGCTTAAGAAATACATTGGACATACTTCTGAAAAGCTGGTGACATTCTGAGTGGTAGTAGAACATCCCCTCAATATTTGAAAAAACCAAAGCAGTATGATGAAGATGAAGATTATTCTTTTAATGTTTCATAAAATGTAGAGAAGAAGCTTTATTAAATTTATTACAGTTGTTCTGTAAAATATGAAGACCACGTTAGTCATTGATTCTGTTAAAATTGGGCTTGAGTATTGGTTTCTATTAATTGTATTCTTGCTATATAGTACAGATTTCAGATAATCACCACACCAATATTTATTTTCTTTATTAACAGAAACTTTTCAAGGGTAGTCCTAGTTTATGTTGTCCAATATAAATCAGAGCAGCAAGCTTTAATTCAGGGGTTCCCAACCAGGGGTGCGAGACGATATTCCAGGGGGTGCAAAAACTTGGGGTTTCAAAATTATAGTGTAGATGCATAATTCGTTGCTGTTATTTCGAACTTTTGTAAGGGAAATATATCAGAAGCGTTCTAGGGGTGAGGGGTATAGAAAAGGTTGGGAACCACTGCCTTAATTGATTTCTATGTGTAATTAGCTGAGGCACCCAACTTCACTTCTTTTCTCTATAGACACATGTAAAAGAATGAGATGAGATCGTAATCAAAAATGGATTTAATCAGAAATCTGTCTAAATACAATTGGCCTACTTCCATAACCCGATATGGAAAATGAGCTAAATTACTGCCACACTAAAGCTTTGGCAGGCCAGATGATACCAGGAAGCTCAACTTAAGGGAGAAGAAACCCTGCACTTTTCTTAAACCAGAGGAAACAAGAATAGCACGTGGCAGATGAAGAAATGGTGGAACTATTGGCTGCTGTGGGAGGGGCTTTGAGGAAGGGGTTCCCAGACAGGCAGACTCTTGCTTTAAGGGCTGGCTTTGACTTGCTGGCCACAAGTAATTATCTTGGCCTTTGAAGTATACACAAGATCGCATCCTCTTACAAATCAGAAATGAAGAGAGGTATTTCTCAATTTATGACCACAATTGACCCTGGAATTGCAGTTGTAAATCATTGCAATTGTTGAGTGAGATGTCCTGTGACTGTTTTACTCAATGACCCCAATACTAACACTACCAATTTTGGTCATTAAGTGAATGGAGTTCCAGTGCAGGCATTCCTCAGTAGGGTAGGGGGAGCCCTAAGAGGTCTGGATCTCACTGTATGCAAGCTGGATGAGGTGATGTGAATGCAGGGAGGCTGGGAAAGAAGCCACAGCCTGCCCTGGAAGGATCAATGGCCCCAGCCTAACCCAGCAGCACACCAAAAAGCTGCTACACCCCAAGAAGCACCAAATGCCAGAAATTCCAAGAGTGCAGGATGAAGCAACCACTCCCCCAATGAAGGGCTAAATGCCTGGGAAGTCCCAGCTTTGTTATGGGACGGGAAGGCAGGAAGCAGACAGGCCACAGTGATGGGACAGCCATTAAAGCTGCTCCAATCCAAGCCTTTTCCCATATACAGTGCCCAAACCAATCACCCTCACTAGTGGCTTCCCTCCACCAATGTCTTTCCCTACCACCACAGCGCTTACCCCAGCCTTTGCCTATCACCTCACTACTGGGTTGGGTTAAACCCACCTGCTTATACCATTCAGGGCACCAGGTCCTACCTCTATGCAGTTGCCAGGGGCTTAAGCTAATGAGGAAGCTCCCTCTCCCCCAAGTGGCCCCACTGTCCAAAGGCCAGCCAGCTCAAAAGAAAGAATATAATCCACCAGAGTCCACATGGAGAAGGAGGGAAGTGGCACAGATGCACTTTGGGCTTTTTTGGGGGGAAAGGGAGACATATTGCACATAGAGAAACAACACAAATTCCTTCTGCAGCAAACTTCCCTCCTCTCCTCCCAATGTCTAGGGCAGGCATGTCAAACTCGCGATGTCACATGACATCATGCGACGTCTCGTGACTTTTTTCCCCATTGCCGGCAATGGGGTGCCCACGGTTTCGACATGACGCATCCGGCCCACAGGCCAGCAGTTTGACATGCCTGGTCTAGGCCTTTAAAGAAGGAGGGGATGCACGTGCACACACCAGCACATGCACAAACACACACGTGTCTCAAACATTGCCAGAAGAGAGAAGGGAGATTGGAGTCAATTTGAAAAGAAAAAAACAAAATTTTTGAAACCCTCTTTCTCCCCCTTGCAATGTTTGATGTTTGGTCCTTCGTGGAGGGTGGGGATACTTCACTCCAGTCTTTGGTGCTTCCCAGACATTTACAGCATAGATGGATTGGGGAGAGGGAAGAGAGATAGGGTGGGGTGGAAGTTGTAACACCCCTGCAGCTGGTTGTAAGGGCAGGCAGACTGCTAAGCACCCAAATTGTCATCATATGACCATGGGGGGGGGGGCACTGCAATGGCCATAGCTTTAGGCATGGGTGATACATCCCTTTGTTCAGCACCATTGTAATTTTGAACAGTCACTGAGTGAATGGTCATAAATCAAGGATTACCTGTATATGGTATTTTTGCTCTTTTCCCATTGCTTCCTTCCACTCTGATACATTTGATTCTATGATTCTATTTTGTTTGTCCTTTATTCTCAATGGGATTTTCATGCTTAATGATCAAGATTTTTTAAGACAGCATTAAACCACATTTTATGAATCTGGTGTATAAACTGATATTAAATCAACACAGTGTCTTTCAGAGGTAACAAGGAATTTCATTCCAATGTGCTGCCACAGTTATCATATGAGCAGTTATCATAGCAAAGCGGATGAAGGCTGAACCATGTCAAACAAATCTTATTTCATTCTTTGACAAAGTGACTAAATTATTGGACCACAGAAATTCTGTGGACAAAGTATACTTGGATTTCAGTAAAGCATTAGATAAAGTAGATCACAACCTTGTAAGTTAGAAAAATGTGGGATAGAGTGCATCACCACCAGATGGATTTGTAACTGGCTGGCAAGCTGTACTCAATGAGTAGTCCTTAACGGAGCTACATTGCATGGAGAGAAGTAAGCAGTGGGGTACCCCCAAGATTTTGTCTTAGGCCCAGTAATGTTCAATATCTTCATAAATAATTTAGATGAAAGAATAGAAAGGGAACTCATCAAATTTGCAGATGACACCAAGTTGGCAGGAATAGCCAACACTCCAGAAGATAGGGTCAAGTTCCAGATGAACCTCAACAGATTTGAACACTGGGCTCTATCTAACAAAATGAAATTCAGTGTAGAGAAAAGTAATGTTTTGCACTTAGGCAAGAAAAACCAAATGTACAGGTAAAGAATAGGTGAAACGTGGCTCAATAGTAGTAATTGCAAGAGGAATCTTGGAGTCCTAGTGGACAATCACTTAAATATGAGCCAGCAGTATGCTTCAGTCACCCAAAAACCCAATGCAATCTGGGGCTGCAGGGATAGAATGAAGATCATATGAAGTGTTAAAACTGCTTTCTAATGGCTTGGTAAGACCACATTTGGAACACTTCATCCAGTTTTGGTCACCATATTATAAAAAAAGATATGGAGACTCTGGAAAGAGTGCAGAAAAGAGCAACAAAGATGATTGGGGGGCTGGAGGCTAAAACATATGAAGAACGGTTGCAGGAATTGGGTATGTCTAGTTTAGTGAAAAGAAGGACTATGTGTAACATGACAGCAGTGTTCCAATATCTGAGGACTGCCACAAGGAAGAGGAGGTCAACCTATTTTCCAAAGCATCAGAAGTCAAGACAAGAAGCAATGGATGGAAACCAATCAAGGAGAGAACCAAACTAGAACTAAGGCAAAATTTCCTGACAGTGAGAACAATTAACCAGTGGAACGGCTTGTCTTTAGAAGTTGTGGGTGTTCTTCTTTTAAGAAGAGATTGGTCAGCCATTTGCCTGAAATGGTATACCATTTCCTGCTTGAGCAGGGGGTTGGAATAGAAGACCTCTAAGGTCCCTTCCAACTCTGTTATTCTGTAAAGGAATGGGACAGGGTTCTAGCCCAGGGCTCAGATAAACAGCACTATTAACCAACAGTTTAATATCCATATCCATTCTCACAAGACAGTTTGAGTGAGTCATTCACACCTCAGGCCCACCAGAAATGTAAAACATTTAGTTCTGACTGCAGACCAGTAGCAAGGTTCAGGGGTTGTTTTTTGTGTGTGTGTGTGTGTGTGTTTTTGTACTGATCTACTGCAAGCAATTTCTACACCTTTCTGTGCAGTTTTTGAAAATTGTGATTTTTCTCTTTTAAAACCCACAGTTAATTAGCTGAAAAGCTGTAATTAGCACAACGGTTCTATATTTGACCATGTGTCCTCCTGAACTTGTCAGAAGCACAGGTGTGATATTTTTATTCATGAATAATCCCTACCAAAATACAACTATCCTGATTATTAGCAGGACTTAAAGACTGGGCAGACAGTATTTTTGAAACGTAGGTGGAGGGGAGGCCTCCTGACCACTAAAAAAAATCCCGAAATCACCCGTCTCACATCTGGTTCAATCTTGGCATTAGGAGCTAAAAATAAATACTTGATCATCTTTAACTCCATCTACATTATAAAATTAAACATGGCAGCTTTTGACAAAGTAAGAAAACCAAGTGTGAATGGCAAAACAGCTGGCACAAAATGCCTCTCGGGGAACATTTCTCCTTCCACATTTAATTAACAAAAAGAGAAAGTGTTTCTGAAACTAGCATAATTTGAAGAGCATGGATGGAGAAAGGGGGAAAAAAACTTTTAGAGAGGTATTGTAATTCTGTATCTGTGGTAACAAGGCAGAAAAAAAAATTACAGGTAATGCATAATACAAAGAAGGAAAAGTCGGCTGATCCATGGAGAGATCTGAAGCCAAACAATCTAACAGGCTAACAGGTAGTCCTTGACTTACGGCCACAATTGAGCCCAAAATTTCTGTTGCTGAGTGAGACATATGTTAAGTGAGTTTTGCCACGTTGTAAAACTTTTCTTGCCACAGTTGCGAAATGAATCACTACGGTTATTAAATTAGTAAAATGGTTGTTAAGAAAATCTAGCCTCCCCGTTTTCTTTGCTTGTCAGAAGGTTGCAAAAGGGGATCACACGAATATGAGTCAGTTGCCAAGTGTCTGAATTTTGATCACATGACCATGGGGATGGGATGTTGAAATGCTCACAAGTGTGAAAAAATGATTATAAATCCCTTTTTTCCAGTGTTGTCATAACTTTGAACCATCAGTAAATGAACTGTTGTAAGTCGAGGAGTACCTGTATCCACTTTTCCAAACTTGGTGATCTCCAGAAGCTTTGGGCTTCCCATTGACTTCATTGGTGGCCATTGGCTCTGATTAATGTTAATGGGAATGATACTGGGAGCCATCAGATCCAAAAAAACCGCCACATCTTCTAATACTTTAATATCTGAATTAAAACCAAACATCATTCTAACATAATGTTTTGTTTCCAACAATAGTTATCTCTGGAAAGCCTAGAGGAAAAGTGTGAAGACAATTTCAGTCTTCTACAATGTATACAAGAATGCACACATATAGAGCCTACTTCCTCTCCAAGATGTTCAAAGCAGCAAAACAGTTTCTCCACTCACAAACTTGTTCTTTATAACCAGCTATGATGTACTCTGGGCTATGATTCAGGGACTGGCCTTGTACAAGCTAATGAGTTTTCTGCCTGAATGGTGATTGAATATGGGCCTTTATGGCTCTCCTTATCATGTATCACACAATATTTTGGAGCATTTTGTGAGACTGGAGAAAAGAGGAGGGAGAAGAAGCTATTTGTTTCATTGGTGAATAAAAAGCAATATCAACCTTTTCTGTAGAATCCCAATGGAGGCAAAGAAACAAATCCTTTTGCCTGTCTACATATATGGACAGACATTCAAATAATCCTTTAGCCTGGCTTTATGCCATGCATGATATGTTCCTGAGAATTTCTCCACTTATACTTCAAGTCATGTCCCATTCATCTCACTGTTCCTGCTCCCTAGTCTGATTTAACTCCATGAGAGGAAAGAGGATGCTTAGGAGCAATATTATCAAGTATTCAGGCCATCTTCATTGTCCAGCCAGGTATCAATAGCAATAGCACTTGCACTTATATATCTCTTCACAGTGGTTTACTGCACTCTCTAAGTCGTTCACAGATTGCCTCCAACAATCTGGGTCCTCATTTTACTGACCACAGAAGGAGGGAAGGCTGAGTCAACCTTGAGCCAATCAGGATCGAATTCCTGGCAGTCGGCAGAATTAGCCTGCGATACTGCATTCTAACCACCAGATTACCACGGCTCTCAACAGTATTATGGACAAATGAAGGGGGGAAATTACCCAAGTGCATTCAGAAAACCATCCAGATCCATCCAGTGGTTTACTGCACTCTCTAAGCAGTTCACAGATTGCCTCCAACAATCTGGGTCCTCATTTTACTGACCTCAGAAGGAGGGAAAACTGAGTCAACCTTGAGCAAATCAGGATCGAACTCCTGGCAGTCAGCAGAATTAGCCTGCGATACTGCATTCTAACCACCGCAACACCACGGCTCTCAACAGTATTATGGACAGATGAAGGGGGAAAATTACCCAAGTGCATTCAGAAAACCATCCAGATCCATCCAGTACATGAGTAGGAGTGGGTCTCCACCTTTGCAGAGGTTTACACCATTTAGATTTCTAGTGCTTATTTTACTTAATTTAAGAGGCTGCTTGTTTTGTAATGGGCTGGCTGCAGTCAGTTCACATAGCAAAGCTATCAGTATATGATGCAATGAAAACATTTCTTTCTGGTTGTTGTACAGCCTGATTCCGAGTAGCACTGAGAGGGAGTGGGAGGCTACCCAGCTGATTTCCCTGTTTAAGGGAGGTGTAATAGCATGTGGGGAAGACCTTGGGAGATGGGGCAAAGAGATGCTGCCAAGGGAACAGTCAGGTAAGAGGCAGCATAGCCTGCCAACTGTATAGCGATCAGGGCAAGAGTCTCAGAAGGGACCCTTCCTAGTATTCTCAGACTGTAAAGGAGATGGGGAGAAAGTTGTACTTTCAGACTTGCAAAATTCAGTCAATGTAGCATTTCAACTGGTTGTGATTCCTATCTGGTTTGCCACATGAGGCTGATATCAATCTTATAAGTATAATCTGAAAGTATAATCCTGCCCCTGCTCTCTCCTTTATATAGACACAAGGAAGAGTCTTTTCTGAGCCTCTTGCCCCACCCACTTATGACCTATATTGTCTCTTACCTGACCATTCTCTTGGCAGCATCTCTTTGCCCAGTCTCCCAAGGTCTTTCCCATATACCATTACAGGAAAATTAGAATTTGGGTCTCCTCACTGCTAGTTCACCACTTAATCAGTATACCACACTGGACCTCTCAGTGATTTATACCAGCTACCCAGGCTCCTCTATCTTTAGAGCATCTCTACCAAAGAAAAGCCCATGGTATCTCTTCTATTGCAAATAGGGGACCAGATACCCTCTGGGACAAGTTACTAGTCATCATGGAGCTGTGCATATTATCTAAATTAGGCAATAACTGGTTCACATAATCGTTCTAACTTGTGTGGGTCTCCACCTTTACCCTTCTGGAGAAGAGCTTCATGAGATAGTGTGAGATTTACTTCCAAGAAATCAAAGGTGAAAGTGTACACTTCATTCTCAAGGGCAGAGAGTGCCTAGTTTCTCTCCTGCCAGATGTATTTGCACATAGACTTCCTCACCAACCTGCTTCTCTTTTGTATGATCTTTGAAGATCTTAGCTTTTCCTTTCCCTCCTTGCAATTTGAATGACCTCCCCACCAGGAAACTTAGCCAAAGACCACTTTCAGTGTGGATCTGCTCCATAAAGACAAAGGAATGGTGGGTTCTCAAAGGCACAGCTTCCTCCTGCAGTAATCTTTCCATCCAAGAGGGCAGTTTTTTCATGACCCAAATCCAGGAAGTGGTGCAATATCAGGCAAATGGACTCATCCAAGATCCCAAAGTCAGAGGTCTGATCCTGCTTTCTACAACTAGCAATCACATAAATAGGCAACCAAATGGTACCCAAGACTTTTAATCCTTTGCTACTTAACCCAAACAGTGATCTTCCTTGCAGCCTCCACTCACAGGGGAGGTTGCTCTTGGATGAGATCAGATGAAACATCATTGGAAAACAAATTGTTCATGGTTGGAAATTCCTACAGTATTCCTAATGGAGGAGGATAATGCTGGCTAGCAGGATCCCTATATCGTAGTATGCATGTTTGGTGAAGAAGGTTCGCTCCTAACATTATCGTTGGCAGTGATCATTCTGAACTGCTTTTATTCTTTCCAACCAATGGCATATTGGAAATAAATAAATAAATAGATAGATAGATAGATAGATAGATAGATAGATAGATAGATAGATAGATAGATAGATAGATAGATAGATAGATAGATAGATAGATAGATAGATAGATAGATAGATAGATAGATAGATAGGAAAGTGGAGTAGAGTGGAGTAGAGTGGAGTAGAGTGGAGTAGAATACAGTAAAGTAAAGTAAAGTAAAGTAAAGTAAAGTAAAGTAAAGTAAAGTAAAGTAAAGTAAAGTAAAGTAAAGTAAAGTAAAGTAAAGTAAAGTAAAGTAAAGTAAAGTAAAGTAAAGTAAAGTAAAAATGCTCAGGATTCTGTCCATTTGTGTGGCCCCACCCCATAGCAACAAATTCAGAGCAGCGGGAGGAGAAAACGGCAATAAAAATTGAGTTAGAAAATGAGCCATGTCTAGTGAGGTCTGCGGAGAAAAATATTCCCCCCCCTACAAAATTTCCCAGTCTATCCTTTGGGAGGCTCAGTTGAACAGCCACATAGAATGCTGACTCCTCCATTTTAGCCTCCCTCCCTCCCAACCATGTGACTCATAACAAAACTCCTATTAAGAAGTTGGAAAGAATCGCAGAAACCGTTTTCTGCTTATTTTTCTTGCCTTGATGTTTCACTTGGCTGCTCCCCCAAAAAATGGGGAAGAAAAAAAAAACCCTGGTGGGATAAGCAACTTTTAATTATCAATGTGCTACAGCTTTCACTGAACAAACAAACAAACAAAAGTTACCACATGGCTTTTTGCCATAGTATTAAGCAAAAAGAATTATTCCAACCCATTAACACAAACAGCTTGACAGTGTGCTATAATGCTACAAGGGTGTAAAGCCACACACTAAGTTCAGAGAAACAGAACACACTTATCTTGTTCTGAATATGGTGAAAAATTAAAGTACATTTCTCTGAATTTTAAAACTGCAATTGGAGAATGAGGAAGAACATGTTATTTCTATGCTATTGATTTGACTTGTATTATGTATTTTTATCATGCAAATACAGCTGCAGGGATGTTTCAGAATGGCTAAAATTATTGAGTTTGCATGAATAAATAGCAGTATTTTTTGATATACAGTTTGGCTCTTTCATTTCATTTTGTTTATGTTTTTATGTAGCGATTTATTTCCAGTCTATTTTTTCCATATTTGGTTTTCATATTATATAGCAATCATCTGACTTTCAGAATCTTGTCCAACTACTATTTTTAAAGTGGCAGTAGTTCATGAACTGGCTCCGATCTGTAAATTGGATTACTCTGGCATAAAATTTTGTAATCAGCAAACTGAAGCATGAAATAAAATAACAATGATCTATGCAGCAGTATCTATAGCAAACTCTAATTATACCCAAATGGTGACATATACACAATGGTGGAACTGCGTGATTACGTACTTGCTTTGCAATGTCTGATGGAAGTACAGAAGTTATAGCTTTTGCATAACTGTGTCATCAAACTTGGGTCATAATTTGCCCCCTTAGCCCACCACTAAGGATCTATGTTATTAGTAGTTGGTAACTGAGGAATTGCTTTTGTTTTGTAGCACCAAAGGTAAAAGAGGATAAGCACTGGTTGAGAAATAAAATGATGCTTTATGCTTTAACAACATAAGTGAGGGTTAAAAAAAAAAGTCAAGATAACTTTCACGATTGCACAATCAAAACTCTGTCCCTTTTTGTGTGGCAGTGTTGTATAATCATGTGATTGCAACTTCCATTGTCATGTTTTTGACACACACGTACACACACACACATAAAGATACCCCTGTGCCCAGGGCTTTTCAAACATTTAGTCCCTGAAAAATGTATTTTGTCACCCAGAATCATGCTAGAAACTAATGAGTTACAGTTTGAAGTGAGAAGGACCATTAGGATCTTGGACCTTGAATTTAGACAGAGGGGAGAATACTCTTGAGCTTGGAGAGAATGTGATGGTGATTGGGCAAAAGAAATAAAGAAGTCAAACAGAAAAGACCTTTATCCCTTGACAATATATTTAACAGATAATACCGGAAATAAGGCAGGAGACCATGGAGCTAGGACACAAGATGAATGGAATTTGTATCCCAAAAGAAAGAAGATAACTTTTGACCACTTACATATGTGGTAATAATGTCTGCACAGTCTCCAGAAATTTCTAGATGCCTCCATCTAGAAGAAAAAGATGGAAGTGCTTTAGGTTGCCTCTTGAAGACTGTCATTTTCAATACACAAATATATAATAGCTATATGTTTAGCTTAGAAATAATTAGAAATAACTTAAGCTAATGTAAAATGGTTTAAAAACGTAAAGTTATATCCGTTTATAAAATATCTATGTGAAATAGAATAAGAGATAGAATTTAATTGAGAAATATAAAGTGAATATTTGGAATAATATGGTCTGTATTATATGGATACCCGAATTGTATACTATATGTCTATGTAATGCCAATCGGAATATGTTAATAGTTAATTAAGCTCGAAATGGGTGGAAATATTATTGATAGTTTTTTTTTGTTGTTGTTGTTTCTTTGATTGATAAAATAGAGAGGGAAATTTTAAAGAACTAATCTAAATTGTTTATGTATGATTATATGTTTTATTTTGTTTTATGGAGTGCCCTATCTCCACAATGAGTCCTAAGCACTTGGCTGTAAAATTAAAAAAATTCAATAAAACTTGTTATATAAAAAGACTGTCATTTTCAGTGATTTTGCTGGCTTCAGTGATTTTTCATCTAGTCAATTTGCAAGGGGTTTGCTCAAAGAGGAAAAAAAGATGGTACTAATTATTACCTTGTTTGATCTGATTAAGTATGTTGAAACCAAACTAGTCTTACAAACTTTTTAAGAGGTGAAACAGAGCATAATTCCCCCATTTCACTTTGCCTATTTGGAAAATTTTGTTTGCTTAAAAGAAAAAAAAGCCTGGCCACTTTACCTATTCCACATGATAAGCAAACATTGTCCTCAAATTTGACTACACTTGCCCTTAGTGAAGTCACTTTACATACACCATGAAATCAGATTATGTGGAATAAATCTGAAGGAAGATACAAACAATCTTCAATAACAAAAATACTGCAGTTCAGGTTACAAACACCATGAACAAAAAGTAATCCATGTTTACCAATTCAAATGTTTTTCAGGTATCAATCAAAATGTAACAACATGATAGTCAAGGAGAGAAGCAACCTGGAACTGAGGAGAAACTTCCTAACAGTTAGAACAATTAACAAGTGGAACAACCTGCCTCCAGAAGCGGTGAATGCTCCAACACTGGAAGTTTTTAAGAAGAGACTGGACAGCCATTTGTCCGAAATGGTATAGGGTTTCCTGCCTGAGCAGGGGGTTGGACTAGATGACCTCCAAGGTACCTTCCAACTTTATTATTATTATTATTATTATTATTATTATTATTATTATTATTATTATTATTATTATTATTATTATTATTATTATTATTATTATTATTATTATTATTATTATTATTATTATTATTATTATTATTATTATTATTATTATTATTATTCAGGTTTCCAGATGACATGTTCAGGGAACCTATGAAATGGCAGCCAAAGGTATTCAGAGAGCACAAGGTTGCCTATTTATGCTTGAGGAGGAGTCTAGAAAGCGATAAAGACTCAACTGGATTTTTTTTTTAAAAAAATTGAGCATCCAGAGTTGAGCAACTTCTTTCTTAGTACCAAACCATCACACACACTTTTGGGGGGAAATTTTCATCAGGTGAGGTGGTACAAAGCAGGAGAAGAATTGGGAAAGTTAAAAGTCAGGTCAACATAGTAATACATGGAATCTGTTACCTCTTCCTAATATAGGTTCTAAGGCCCTAACCTTTATTCTATCCCCTCCACCTCATGCAAATTCTAAAATGCCCATATTTAAAATAACAAGTGATTAAAAAAAATGGGATTAAACACGAATGGTTTAAATTAATCTAATCAATTTAAACCAAGAGTCTTTCATTGTTCCACTTCGGCTTTCACCTTACCATCAATCAGTTTAAATGATTCTTTGGCTCGTCGTGATGTAGAGAATTCAGTTTCATATAACAGGATAAGCCCAAAATTTACGTTGTTAAGTCAGAAATTTGTTAAGTAAGTTTGCCCCATTTTACGACTTTTCTTGCCACATTTGTTAAGTGAATCACTGCAGATGTTAAAACAGTAACACAGTTGTTAAGTGAATTTGGTTTCCCCATTGACTTTGCTTCTCAGAAGGTTGCAAAAGCAGATCACACTGCAACTGTCATAAATGTGAGTCAGTTGTCAAGCATCCGAATGTAAATCACGTGACCATGGGGATGCTTCAACGGTCATAAGTGTGAAACATGGCTGTAAGTCACATTTTTAGTGCCGTTGTAAGTTCAAATGGTCATTAAATGAACTGTTGTAAGTCAAGGACTACCTGTATACCAGTAGTTCTTACTTAATAAGCACAATTGAGACCAGCAAATCCATTGCTAAGCAATGCAATTGTTAAGTGAGACATCACATGATCACAACTTTTGATTTTACCTCTGGCTTTCCAATTGACTCTGCTTATAGAAAGCCAGCTGTGAGGTGCATCAATGACAATCATGTAATTACAGGAGGCTGAATTGGTCATAAAAGTTCACCGGTTGCACAGGGCCTGAATCTCAATGACATGACTTCAGGGATGCTGCAACTATCATTAAATGCTACCAGGACCAATGGTAAAGTTACTGTTTTAGTGCCATTGTAATTTTGAAATGTCAGTGATCAGGGCAGTCATTAAGTGAGGACTACCTATAGTCACATGACATTTATCCTACGGTTGCTGCACTCATTATCAATACATTATCAATACATCAATACATTTTCTGGTGCAATTTGAAGTGCTGTTTTTGACATTAGCGGTACCCAGCCTTTCTGGCTTGGTGGCCCAGTGGGGGGGGGGGGAGAGGGGATAATTCCCTGTGAGTGGCAGGCTTCACGCGTGAGGGCAGGCAGCTGCCACTTGCACAAAGGGAACTTTATGCGCATGCGCTTGCCCTCTGCTTGAGCAGCCTGGTTCTGGCTGTGGCCCAATAGTGGCTGTGGCCCAGGGGTTGGGTACCCTGCTGTGTATGGTTTGCCCCTGAGGTATTTAGATGTGTCCTCCACATAGAAGTAATTTGTCCAGTGTGGTGCTCCCATCAGTATCTTTACATAATCTTTCCTCATATAGGGGACATGATAAGGCTTGAAGCTCATGAGGAATTTTTTTTTTCTGTAGCAACCTCTTTGGTATGGAAACTCTTTCTTTCAAAATTCATTTAGCAGCCTAGAAACACCCTAGCACCCCCCCATCCTGGGAGGAGGGGAAGTCTTTGGAGCATGAATAGTCACCATTAAACCTATCACATTATTGTTGCTTTTGTCTTTATTATCTTTTTATTTTGCTTTTGTGCATTTATGTTCTAAACTGTTGGGAGTTTTCTTGGATAAAGCAGTACCTAAACAAGACAAATAAATAGTCATTTTTAATTCAGACATCTAATTCAAAGGTTAAGAATTGTACAACGTGGCGCAACAATAATTTGGCAAAATAAAATAAGTCTCCAATTCTCTAGCTTCCCAGCAGTACAGCAAGATTTTCACTCCAAACTTTTTTTAAAATATTGAATCTACATTTACTGGGCTCAGCCTTAAAAGGTCATGAGATTTAAAGTTTTAAATAAGTTTTAAGAGGGCTTGCATCTCTCTCTCTCTCTCTCTCTCTCTCTCTCTCTCTCTCTCTCTCTCTCTCTCTCTCTCTCTCTCTCTCTCTCTCTCTCTCTCTCTCTCTCTGAATCCCACCACTGTATGTATATATACGAGAGAGAGAGAGAGAGAGAGAGAGAGAGAGGTGATAGATAGATAGATACAGTAGATGATAGATAGATAGATAGATAGATAGATAGATAGATAGATAGATAGATAGATAGATAGATAGATAGATAGATAGATGACAGCTAGATGACAGCTAGATGACAGCTAGATAGCTAGATAGCTAGATAGCTAGATAGCTAGATAGCTAGATAGCTAGACAGACAGACAGACAGACAGACAGACAGACAGACAGACAGACAGACATAATTAGGGACTTATTTTATTTTGCCAAATATTGTTACATCACATTTTACAATTCTTAAACCTTGAATATACTTATATCTCACATTATCCAGATTTTAAATTTTAATTCAGTGTTGGGAAAAGAGTAAAATTATGCCTTTTTCAGTAATCATTCCAGCCCTGTTGAAATATAGTATTAAGACCTTGGAAACCAAAACACACACACAGTCCTTCAGTTACTTTTAGATGTATGCTATACTTGAATTAATTTCTCATCACAAACAGTTTTTTTGATAATTTCTCACCAAAGGTTGGACATTTCCCAGCATGGTCCACTTGTACTGTGTTGTCACTAACCAGGAAGAAGAACACACAAAAAATTCCTCTCTATTATCTCTTCAACGCTCAATCCAGCCTAAATCTGAAACTGCTGTGCACAATGGTACAATGGTAACAATAATGGCTTCAGAGGGGGATAATGTCAGGAAGCCCAAGCTTCTTAAGGATCTTCTTCTGTGTTAAAAAGCAGCTACTTCATACTGAAATAAAATGGACTTTGCTTAGTCAAAGCATTTGAGCTTCATAGAGTATCTTAAATCTTGAGAGTTCAATCATAAAAAAAAATCATGAAGAGATATGATAAAAAAGTCAATAAAAAAGATGTTGGTGTCATATAAAAATAGTCTGTGGTTAATGTATAAGAAGATTATTTCCCAGAACAATGTGAAGTCAACTTAGGAACTCTGACATGTGGACCTAAGATTTGGAATTTGTTATGAATCTCATCCTCTTTACAACAAATACATCATATCAGGACTGCTATCGGGCATTTGCATAGATATATTCCAAGCAACATATTCTAGATAATTATTATTTGCCTCTCCTTTTCCTCTTGAAACCAAAAATGTCAGTTTCATTATATAACATGAACTGAATAGCTTAATTCAACTGGTTGTCTGCCGAATGGTAGCGTATCTATTTCTGTCCTCTGAAAATTGCCCTTTATCTTTTTTTTTAAAGTTATTAAAAGTTTTAATTGCAATAGTAAAAGATAATAGAAACTAAAATAAAGTCTTATGAGCTACCCTGAGTCACTGTGAGTTGGGCAGCCATATAAATTTTCTTAATACTTGAATAAATGCTAGAAAGCCAGAATAAAAGTTGCGAGAAAAGAAAAAAAAGAAAGAAAAAATAGAGGGCGAAAAAAAAACCTATGAAAGCAACTTCCCAGCTTCATCATAACAAGTATAAACAGTTTTGCTATCCCTTCACCTCCTCTTAATTAACAGATAATCTTGTCCTATAACTCCTAACTCTAGGCAAATCCAATAAATAACAACTTATTGCATAAAGCAAAAAGTCCAAACAGAGCCCTAAAATAATAACATTCATTAGCACTCCTCATTCCATATCTCAACTCTTTGTTGTTGTTAGTTGCGAAGTCGTGTCCGACCCATCGCGACCCCATGGACAACGTTCCTCCAGGCCTTCCTGTCCTCTACCATCTTCTGGAGTCCATTTAAGCTCACGCCTACTGCTTCAGTGACTCCATCCAGCCACCTCATTCTCTGTCGTCCCCTTCTCCACGCTACCTCCATGATCTTCTGTCCAGCTCACGCCTACTGCTTCCTCCTGCCACCTCATTCTCTGTCCCCTTCCTATTCCCCATTAGGCTCTTCTCCAGTGAGTCCTTCCTTCATTAGGTGGCCAAAGTACTTGAGTTTCAACTTCAGGATCTGGCCTTCTAAGGAGCAGTCAGGGTTGATCTCCTCTAGGACTGACTGGTTTGATCACCTTGCAGTCCAAGGGACTCGCAGGAGTCTTCTCCAGCACCATAGTTCAAAGGCCTCAATTCTTTTGCGTTCAGCCTTTCTTATGGTCCAACTTTCACAGCCATACATTGCAACTGGGAAAACCATGGCCTTGACTGTACGTACTTTTGTTGGCAGGGTGATGTCTCTGCTTTTTAGTATGCTGTCTAAATTTGCCATAGCTTTCCTCCCCAGGAGCAAGCGTCTTTTAATTTCTTGGCTGCAGTCCCCATCTGTGGTGATCTTGGAGCCCAGGAAGATAAAATCTGTCACTACCTCCATTTCTTCCCCATCTATTTGCCAGGAATTGAGAGGGCCGGATGCCATGATCTTGGTTTTCTTAATGTTGAGTTTCAAGCCAACTTTTGCACTCTCCTTCTTCACCCGCATCAAGAGGCTCTTTAGTTCCTCTTCACTTTCTGCCATTAGAGTGGTATCATCTGCATATCTTAGGTTGTTGATATTTCTTGCAATCTTAATTCCAACTTTTGATTCATCTAGCCCTGCCTTTCTCATGATGTGCTCTGCATATAATAAATAGGCAGGGTGACAGAATACAGCCTTGCCGGACTCCTTTCCCAATTTTGAACCAATCAGTGGTTCCGTGTCCAGTTCTCACTGTTGCTTCTTGACCCGCATATAGGTTTCTCAAGAGACAAATAAGATGGTCTGGTACTCCCATCTCTTTAAGAACTTGCCACAATTTGTTGTGATCCACACAATCAAAGGCTTTAGCATAGTCAATGAAGCAGAAGTAGATGTTTTTCTGGAACTCCCTAGCTTTCTCCATAATCCAGTGTATGTTGGCAATTGATCTCTAGTTCCTCTGCCTCTTCGAAATCCTGCCTGTACTTCTGGAAGTTCTCGATCCACATACTGCTGGAGTCTAGCTTGTAGGATTTTAAGCATAACTTTACTTGCATGTGAAATGAGTGCAATGGTGCGATAGTTTGAACATTCTTTGGCATTGCCTTTCTTTGGAATTGGAATGTAAATTGACCTTTTCCAATCCTGTGGCCACTGTTGAGTTTTCCAAATTTGCTGGCAAATTGAGTATAGCACTTTTACTGCATCGTCTTTTAAGATTTTGAATAGCTCAGCTGGAATACTGTCACTTCCACTAGCTTTGTTGTTACTCAGC
Organism: Azemiops feae; assembly: GCA_023970755.1. NCBI lineage: Eukaryota > Metazoa > Chordata > Lepidosauria > Squamata > Viperidae > Azemiops > Azemiops feae. Next base: position 37,487 of record JALGBA010004189.1, on the reverse strand, counting down.
TTTCCTAAGGCCCATTTCACTTCACATTCTAGGATGTCTGGCTCGAGGTCAGTGACCACCCCATCGTGGTTATCAGGGATGCTAAGCTCGTTCTTGTATAGTTCTTCTGTGTAATTTTGCCACCTCTTCTTAATCTCTTCTGCCTCTGTTAGGTCCCTGCCATTTTGGTCCTTTATCATGCCCATCTTTTCATGAAACGTTCCCTTCATATCTCCAATTTTCTTGAAGAGATCTCTGGTTCTCCCTATTCTATTGTTCTCTTCTATTTCTTTGCACTGTTCATTTAAGAAGGCATTCTTATCTCTTCTAGCTATTCTCTGGAATTCTGCATTCAATTGGGTGTATCTTTATCTTTCTCCCTTGCCTTTCGCTTCCCTTCTTTCCTCAGCTATTTGCAAAGCTTCCTCAGACAGCCATTTTGCTTTCTTGCATTTTCTTTTTCTTTGGGATGGTTTAGTTGCTACTCTTGTACAATGTTGCGAACCTCCGTCCATAGTTCTCAGGCACTTTGTCTATCAAATCTAATTCCTTAAATCTATTTTGTCACCTCTACTGTATATTCATCAGGGATATGATTTAGTTCATACTTGAGTGGCCTAGTATTTTCCCTACTTTCTTCAATTTAAGCCTAAATTTTGCAACGAGAAGCTCATGATCTGAGCCACAGTCAGCTCCTGGTCTTGTTTTTACTGACTGTATAGAGCTTCTCCATCTTTGGCTGCAGAGCACATAGTCAATCTGATTTCTGTGTTGACCGTCTGGTGATGTCCATGTGTAGAGACGTCTCTTGGGTTGTTGGAAAAGAGTGTTTGCTATGACCATTGTATTCTCTTGACAAAATTCTATCAGCCTGTGCCCTGCTTCATTTTGTACTCCAAGGCCAAACTTGCCTGTTATTCCGTTTATCTTTTGGCTTCCTACTTTAGCATTCCAATCCCCCATGATGATAAGGACATCATTTTTTGGTGTTGATTCTATAAGGTGCTGTAGGGCTTCATAGAACCGGTCAATTTCATCCTCTTCAGCACCAGTGGTTGGGGCATAGACTTGGATTACTGTGATATTGAATGGCTTGTCTTGGATTCGCACTGAGATCATTCTGTCATTTTGGGGATTGTATCCCAGTATTGCTTTTCCTACTCTTTTATTGACTATGAAGGCTACTCCATTTCTTCTGAGGGATTCTTGCCCGCAGTAGTATACCTGATGGTCCTCTGAATTAAATTCACCCATTCCTGTCCATTTTAGTTCGCTGATTCCTAAGATGTCGATGTTCAGTCTTGTCATCTCTTGTTTGACCACGTCCAGTTTGCCTTGATTCATGGATCTTATGTTCCAGGTTCCTATGGAGAAAAAGTCTTTACAGCATCGGACTTTCCTTTCACCACCAGATGCATCCACAGCTGAGCGTCCTTTCGGCTTTGGCCCAGTCGCTTCACTCTTTCTGGCGCTACTAGTACTAGCCCTCTGCTCTTCCCCAGTAGCATATTGGACACCTTCCGACCTGAGGGGCTCATCTTCCAGCGTCATATCTTTTTGCCTTTTAGTACTGTCCATGGGGTTTTCATGGCAAAGATACTAGAGTGGGTTGCCATTTCCTTCTCCAGTGGATCACATTTTGTCAGAACTCTCTGCTATGACCTGTCCATCTTGGGTGGCCCTGCACGGCATAGCTCATAACTTCATTGAGTTACGCAAGCCCCTTCGCCATGACAAGGCAGTAATCCATGAAGGAGATCTCAACTCTTAATTATAAGCTAATCCACATTTAGAAGGCATACGCTGGTCCCCGTTATCCTAATACAGATAGTCCTCAACTTACAACAATTCATTGAGTGACTGCTCAAAGTTACAACAGCACTGGAAAAAAGTGACTTATGTCCAGTTTACACACTTATGACCGTTGCAGCACCTCCATCATTAAGTGATCAAAACTGAGACGCTTGGCAACTGACTCATATTTATAGAGAGTTGCAGTGTCCCAGGGTCATGTGATCACCTTTTGCAAACTTCTAACAAGCAAATGGGCAAGCCAGATTCACCTAACAGCTGTGTTATTAACTTAACAACTGTAGTGATTCATTTAACAACTGTGGCCAGAAAGATCATAAAATGGGACAAACTCCCTTAACAGCAACGGAAGTTTCTGGATCAATTGTGATTATAAATTGAGGACTATCTATATGAACAAAAGACTGAAATGTAATATAAGAGGGACATTTTCTCCTTTAAAGACCCATTCTTTAAATGAAAGGACAATTAAATACAAACACAATTTAGTTGTTGTCAGATTAGGATGCAGAAAGAAACTGGGCGGGGGGAGAGAAAAGCTTAAACTCCATGTAAACTGTAAGCAAAGACAATACACAACATTTGTGCAGTCTAGATGTTAGTAAATCCAAAAAGAAATACCCAAAATAACAACATATCCCATTTTAACCTGATCACATGAACTACCTTTGTGTTCCTTCTTTTTGTGTAAAACAGTTTTGATTTTTAATCCATTCAGATGTTTATTTATGCTTGTCTCCACATTTTTGGAGAAGACGGTTCTTGCTTTTTTATTATTCTTTGTGTTTGCTATGTTTTACAAATACATATCAATGAAGCAATGGGGTAGAATTGACTTAGGGATGACTAAACTGATTTTCTTTTGCCTATTTCTATTCCTTCATTAGGACAAAATAGCTGCTTCCTTCCTTGAAAGGAAAGTAACTTTATTTAGATAATGAACAATCAATCCTTTGGTTATTACAAAGTTTTACACAAATGATGAACTTTTTTCAAACAAGTTTTATTGGGTTTTTTGTTTTACATTAAGGTGCTCAAGACACAACGTGGAGGTGGGGACATCAAACATCATCAAACATAGTCATAAATATATAGCTCAAATTAATTCATTACAAATTCCCTCTCTATTTCCCTCTTATAATCTTACATATTCAAATTAAGACATTTCTAAATAAAATAAATCAATCCAATCAGACATCAATCACATTTCAGTTATAAAAATCTAATCCTGTTTTAAGCTTTACTAATTTAGAATTACCATATTCAAATCAGCCTTAAATAAACATATTATTAACACTTCGGGTATCCCTCATTTCCCTTTTCCATAACAAATAATTATATCTATCATAAATATCTTGTTCCCACTATAACATTCTTATATTTTCCAGATACAGTCTATTTCTTGTTCTAGTAGATTATTTATTAATACCATTTCTCCTCTTATCTCCAGTCCCTCTTATTCTCCTTCTATTACAAAATAATTTTCTTATCTGAAATCAAAATATAAATCCAGAGAGAACATTTCTGTCTATTTTAAGTATATATTTTATCATTCAATCTATATCAATCAAAAATCTTATAACCCATTAAGCAAAATAATTATCATATCTAAAACAAAATATTGATTACAAAGGATAATCTTTTACAGAAATCAAGTTTAGGTCAATCAAAATCTCAAAAGCCTTTATAATCCATTAAGTAAAATTTTGGAACCCATTTTTAAACCTAACTCTAGGTTTCTTTCTGTGCCAAAGCGGTTCCCATAATAAAGCTTCTACGTCATCAAACCTCAATATTTGAAAAGAAATATTTCTCAACATTTCAGATAAAAAATCTCTTCCTTTTCTTCCAATGTCATCTGAATGATGTAGTCAGTTTTGATCCATGTTGTAAGTACTAGTTGTTTGTCCATATTATCACAATTTCCAGTGAGTTGTGACTGGGTGTCAGTCTCTGTTGTTTTTGACAGTTCAAATTTCTCAATTAAAATTGTTTTTTGATCATCAAGATTCTCCATAGATTGTACATGGATTTGTAAGAAGTTAATTTGTTCCATAGTTTCCACTATTTCTCCCAAAGTAAAGTCATAGTTGGGTTGTAGATCTGTTTCCTCCATCTCTTTAGGTTGCATCTGTTGTTGTAAAGTAACCTCTTTGGAGTTACACTGTTTTTCCTCAATTGTACCTCGATCTTGATCCATTAAACTTTGAGAGTCAATTTGTAATTCTGAATAGTTCTCTTTAATTTTTCTCCAAGATTTCATGTACTCTGTTGCTTCCAAAATTGCTTCTAGTATAAGTTCATAATCAAGCTGTGGGTAAAGATCCTCCATTTCAGTGGTGAAAAAAAAGTCTTTTACTCTTTTAGTGAAGGCTATATTCAATAAAAGTCCCCAAATATTCACCTCCAATTCCTCTAAACAAGATCACCACCCAGCTGTTTCAAGTTATCTTTACCCTTATCACAAATGATGAAATTTAAGAACTATTGAACATTTCCATTTCTCCATAGATATTCCTTCCTGGCCCTACTATGTCATGTAGAATATTAGGGATAGTGATTCTGCATATCCTTTATGGGAAAGATATCTGATATTTTTAAATATATATATATTAAAAACACCTCAACAGGACATTTCTGTTCTTTATAAAAATGGTTTTCTGTTCTATTTTCATTTCATAAATAATGAAAATACAATTTCATCATGCTCCAAGACCTAATGAGGTCAACATCCTGTCTCCCTACAGATGCCCATTTATGATTTTGTACAAAGAGACAGAGAAAAACAAATATGAATTAATCACTTTAATATCACAACAGACAGAATTTATGCTAATATGTTTATGATAGAAATACTGGGAGAACAATGAAAGAACCAGCAAGTTCTTAGATAATCATTTATAGCAGTGGTTCTCAACCTGTGGTCAGTGGACCCATGTGTGTGTGTGTGTGTGTGTGTGTGATGTCATCACAGGAGGCTTGAAGAAATGATCCATGGCCACAAAAGGTATTTAAAAGGGGTCCACGGTGAAGAAAAAGTTGAGAACCACTGGTTCTTAAAACAAAAGAAAGATAGGGCAATAATTGCAATCAATAGAGGTGAAAGAGATGAAATACATAAAGCCTCAATAGATATAAATTGTCAATTTTTAAAATTCTAGTCAGAATTATATAGCAAACAGATAATGCATCTAAATGAAGATATAAATACCTTTTAAAATTAAATTAGCCTAACACATTTAGATAATACACAAAAACAGGTTTTATGTGCTCCTCTGTCTGAGGTAGTGATCAAACATATAATTTTAAAAATGGCAAATGGTAAAACATCAGCATTGGATGGATTCCCTATTGAATGGTATAAAACATTGATAGATCTTTTGGTGTCAAAAATTTGAAAATTGTATGATGAGTTATTTGATAAGGGAATTTTATCAGTGGCATTTAATCAGATTTCTATTACAATCATACCAAAAGTAGGTAAATATCAGAGTGTGCAAATTATTGATTAATGTTGAAACAAAGATATTAACAACAGTGTTAACAAATAAATTAGAGCAAGTGGTATTGTTCATTATTAAGGATGATCAAACGGGGTTTATAAAAACTAGACATGCAACAGACAACATTAGATTAGATGTAGATGTAATAGACTTGAATAAAGTTGCAATATAGTATGCAATATAAATAAAATATTACACCAATTTCTTCAGATATCAAAAGATGGGAGTCGTTACACCTCACCTTTTGGGGAAAGGTAAATGGTTTCAAAAATTAATATTATTTCCCAATTAATTTATATTCTGAGAGGAATTCCAGTTCCTAAAAAAATATTTTTAGAAAATTATGACTTATAAAAATAATATTTAGAATTTGTTGGACTCCATTATGTTTGCATAAAAAAGGATCATTTAGGTCAGCATTTTGTTTTATATGCCATAAGGATAATACTTCTTTAAAACACATGTTCACCACATTTTGGGAGAAAGTAGTATGATTGTGCAACAAAAGCTAAAACATTCAGAGAATAGTGCTCTCTTGAACTATGTACTTAGTGCATGGAATTTACAACTGGGCGACCTAAATAGATTCACCATGCCCTTATTATGACCAAAAGACTGATATTTCAGCATTCTGCCCAAATGGGCAGAAAATAAATTTGATAAATAAATAGATAGATAGATAAAATAAAAATTGGAAATATGGATGTATGGTCCCATTCACTCAATGGATTGATGACCTGATTGTTCTTGCCATCTATCAGCAGATTGCCAAATATAATGAAATAGGGAACTTATTTATACAAAATACAATAGGTTAAAAAAAGAATGACAGTTATATGAATATATTAGAAATATACACATATTTGAATAATACTTACATTGGATAAGTATACATAGAATTATAGCAGTTTACCATTAAAATGATATATTATGCTCTTCTTTCATTTTTTCTTTGTTGTATTTTTTAAATGCAGTTATTTGAATACTTTTTATACGTTTCTTCTTTTCTCTTTGACAATACATGTATTACCTAACAATTATCTTTGTGTTTTGGTCCTTTTCTTTTTCATTTTTGTTATTATTTTCAAAAACAATAATAAATAAACATCCTACCACTCTTCCACTACCTAGAAAGTGGCATTAACACCCTCCCAAAATACAGTTCAGTACAGCTATAAATTGTCTCATATGTGTCATGAGTAGAGAACCCCTAATTTCATCTAACATCTAACTAGACACAGCTGACAGAGCTGTGTTCTTTATCAAGCAAATACTTGTTCCCCTTTCAGATCAAGACTTAGTCCTGGAGTAATTGACTATGTATATCAGGGGTGTCAAATTCGCCGCATCATGTATCGTGACTTTTTCCTCCTTGCCGAAGCTGAGGTGGGTGCGGCTTCCACATGATGCATTCAGCCCGCGGGCTGGCAGTTTGACATCCCTTATGTATATATTGAGTAATTACTAGTATCTTATATGCACCACTCAGGAATAAATAATATAAATATAAACATATAGTGTCTCTGAGTGTTTGAAACTGCCATCCCTTGCTCTTCCTTTCCAATATAATTATGCAGTTCAGAACTGTAATTTAACTGGTTCATAATGTCCTCCACAATTAAAGAGTAAGCCCCTTTTCATGCAGCATTTGAATTGATGCAACAGCTGTCAACTTTAGAAGGAGCATGATTGCTTCTTTGGATGTCTGTGCTGATCCTCCTTTTGAGCAATTCATGGCTCAAAGTTCGGTTTAGTAATTTGCAATGCCAGAGGTCCATAAGGTTTGGTGAGAGACCATTTTTCCATTTGTGGAAACTATCACTTCAACCTTGCCTCAGAGCTCTCTAATAGATTGCATAAATAGTCCTATGAGCTAATCTGATCTCAAGCCTTCTAACAAGTTGAACAATCGCTGCTTGTGTGTATGTTTTTTTTTTTTTAAAAAAATGCCTTGATCTTCCGTGCTTGTTGGAGCAATAATGAATTCTCTGACCACTTACTTTGTTCCTTCCTCAGCTTTAAAAGTCCCTTGTAGAGGTATCATATCCATATGGCAAAACGCATGGCAACTATTTAATTGTAAACTGCTATTATAAAGGACAGATATTGGTAATTATTGCTCCTATGTAGTGATTGTCCAGATTTTTGCAGCTCGGATTTGATAAACATACTCTATGAGAAAAATATTTTAAATGTGAAGGAGTACAAGCCTGGTAGAACCACATTTATATACTGAATTTTGCAATAGTGATTGAAGCATTTGAACACATAGACAAAACATAACAACCTAACCTAACCTAACCTAACCTAACCTAACCTAACCTAACCTAACCTAACCTAACCTAACCTAACCTAACCTAACCTAACCTAACCTAACCTAACATAACATAACATAACATAACATAACATAACATAACATAACATAACATAACATAACATAACATAACATAACATAACATAACATAACATAACATAACACAACATGGGCTGTGGCAGAGGAAATGCATTAAGGTAGAGACCCGTGAAAAGCTGACTCTATTAGATTCAATAAATACCATATCAGGGCGTGGTGTCTACAGTAGGACAGAGTGCGAGGCAAATACATGACAACTCATTTATCATGATGTCTTTCTCATTTATTTATTTTTAAATGGAATGATTACAAATTGTTATGACTAGCTAATTAAACGTTTAGGAAGGACCACAGAAGTATCTGGTATATACTTTTGAGTCTTATTTTAATATAAATCTATACAGTGACTGAGATCAGCCAGTATACTAAGCCAACTTTAAATAAACCATATTACAACTTGGTACATCTAGAAATTGCTGGAAACAGAAAATCTCTCCCTAGAAAACCAGGGTGTTGTGACTTTCAGTTGTCTGGTTCATGTCATCAAAGGACATAACAATATTAGTGTGTAAGAAGGATCTGAGCGATGCATTTTTTTCTATATCTCTATTGGTCAAAATCCTACAGATCGGAATTCTTCATGAAATAGGTGACATTGTGCAGGTTGGATGGAAGAGGAGGAGGAGGAGGAGGAGGAGGAGGAGGAGGAGGAGGAAGAGGAGGAGGAGGAGGAGACACATCTGTAGCAAGCAACTTGAGTAGAGTTAGTAGGATTAAGTATAAAGGCACATATTCTTTCTGAATAGTTTTAAATTTCGGAAGAGAGAGTTCCAGCATGGCATTTTCAATGACTTCCATGATTCCATGACAAGGGTTGCTAATCTTTGCTAAAACAGACTAATATAGTCATTATTCTTGAAAATTTCATAACCAGATTGGGAGCTCCAAAGCTCAAAAGTCTGGATCACCAATTTTTCAGTTGGGAATGCAGTGGAAAAGGTGTGTTAGGTTGCAGAAATGGTAGCATGAAGACTAAGTCTCCAAAAATGTGCTCTGAAAATCTTCAAGGTATTTTAAAACTGCACATGATTAATTATAATGCAAAGTTTGCTTTTCCAAAAGCAACCTTTTATAGTCTATTTTTTTTGCATATATATATATATATATATATTGCCTTTGTTACTCAACTTTAATTTAAGACCTATTCATTTTAAGAAATATATGCATCTAAAATGTAAGAGTGAAATCATTCTCTTAGGAAAAGTAGGCACATTTGAATCTGCAGAAATTCATTTGTAAATAAATTCTGCTTGTTAAATTCTACCATATGAAAAACACAGCTGGAAGAACTCAAAATAGTAACAGTATCCCACAGAGAATAGTCATTTGAATCAGCTCATCCTTCCTTGGTGGGATAAAGGTATCTCTAGCCATCTTTGAAACAGTTATCAAATAGCTGAGGAAAAATTAACTGAAATGTTTGCACTGATTATTTTTTTTTGAAAAGAACATTCAATAACAATGTTATTGTTACATTCTGGCTGACCTGGAACATCGGATTGTTGGTGGTGGGGGGTGTTGGGGAGGAGGCTGTTGTCCATCAATTGAAATTGGCAAAGAAATTTGACTGGGCCTTTTTTGTTATTATTTTGTGGGTTGGGTCATATTGCAATCAGTGGGACTTATTGGTTAACTGATTCTTTGCAAAGTTTATTACCTGCTTTAACTTGTGAAATCTTACCTGAAAGGGCAAAATTCATCAAGGCAATAGAACCATACTACACTTGCAATAGAAAATGCAATTGCATGGATCAAACTAAACACCATAATGAAGAAACAAAACAAATTTGCTGAAACCCTATGAAAGTTGGTATCTACTTTAATTGCCTAGAGAGGGAGTCTCACATTTGGGATGCGGCTAATACGAAGAAGAACATTCTGTGAGCAGGAAGCCGGTTAGGTAACCATCAAGCTGAGCTGGACGCCTCCAAAAGGCCCCCACTGTCCCCGAGTCTTGCATAGCTATCCGTGGAATGGAACAGTATTTATTCAGTTCCCATATCTATGCTAATCAATTGCTGCAACCTTAAAAGCCATACTGAGGGAATAATGGATGCAGCTCAGTCTATTCTTTCAGCCTGCAGTCTTTTTGCAATGGAACTAATACCAAAATAAGCAAACCACGGGGTGAAAAGTCATAATGCTTTAACAAAAAGCAAGAAAGATGGTCAACAAAAGCTATTTAGCCTTTTCCTTTCCTTTGCCAATGTTAATGGTAAAACATCAATTATCAACTAGCATAACCATTGTCTATACTTGTCATGCTCAAAGAATGAGTTCAGGTGACTGAAACACAGTCATTATTTTACATATGCTCAATGTATAACATTTAATTAGATGAATACATCAATGCACATTCAGAAGTAGAAAGGTCTTGCAGTGTAGTGATTATGCTGAAGATCCAGGTTCAAGTCAACCCTCAGATCAGTTGGTGACTTTTGCCCAGGCATTCTTTCTGAGCCCACTCTACCCCAAAGGATTGTTGTTGCACAGGAAAACTGAACAAAGGAGTATTGAAATTTGAGCTGCTGAAGGAAAGCCTTGAGTTCCCCAAGGAGAGGAGGGCAATATCTTACAGATAAATAACTTAGGCTATACCTCATCCCTGTATCTATTATACAAGTGGATTTTTCCACAGGATACTTTTTTTTTTGGGGGGGGGGGTTGTCTCTCAGGGATTTGTAAAGAGAAGTACTAAACTCATCTGATGTTTTAGAATAAATCTTTATTCATTCCCAAAATACAGTCTAGAAATTATTCTACACTAAGAATAAGACAAATGAAATTTTAGGATTATTATTTCATTAGTAAGAGTTAGACATGTAAAATCTTCCCTCTTCATGGCTCTTAAAATGCTGGACTTTGACTAACATGCTTTCTTAATAAAACAAAAGAATACAGTATAGAATATTTGCTCAAATTTACAGTAGCTGGAGGCTAGAAGGTTTCTGGACTGTAACAGATCCAGAAGACAGAGACAAATTAGCTTTCCCCTTCAGCAGGGATAATGTATTTGGAACATATGTTTTTAGATATCTAAATTATGCTTCTAACTGGTATATTTTCTATCAAAGCAATATATGAGTCTCAAGGCAAAAGGATTTAATAGGTCAATGACATACATATTTCAAGAAGTATTCTGTAAGAAAAATCCAGTGGTGATCGAATAAACAAAATTTAGTCCAGGGTTGATTCACTCTAGATTTCTAAAATTAAACTATGTCATCTGGATCCAGGAAATGTGGCTTCTCTATCACAGTACTTGCTTTCTGGAATGAGGGTCCCTCTGAAATTCAAATGGCTCCTGTTATGTATTGATGTAAATTACTTGGAATCAGTTATAAATGGGTAACTGCTGTGTCTGTTTAAACTCCAGACTGCCTGTCTGCTGAATTGTAAGTTTGTGTTTTGGGTGGGAATAGCTGCTTTAATTCCATTGGCCGCCGCCTATTGGCGGTCCGTATAAATAGAAGTTAAGCGGCAGTTAGGGCTGCTTCTGTGTTAACCAACAAACGTGTTGTTATTTTCAACCTTCACCTCCTCAATGTCTCAAAGATCCCAGAACATAACAGCTCCCATCCTATTACATTCAGAGGCCCAGAAAAACCTGGCTCTTCTCACAGGTGTTGGGCTGGAGTGGTGAAGCTCTGTTCATTAGATGTTAGCTGTTGGTGCAGTGTCTTTCAGGTTCATCATCTGGTTCTGTCTTTTTCCTTTGGCTGAGGTTGGCTTTGATGTTTGTTGTTTCTTACTTACTGTTTTTACATTGTTTGACATTTTGCGAACTGCTCAGAGTCATTTGGACTTGGGTGGCCTGAGAGCAAATCAAGTCGAGTCAAGTCAGTCAATAAAACAATAAGTGTGGAATTATGTGGAAGAGTTTGGGGAGCAGATAGGAAAGACAGCTCAGTGACACTGATGAAGAAAAGCAACTTCCAGGAAATGGCTCCACAAAATAGTGTAAGGGAGATGGCAGTATCTTCAGGGAAAGGGAATGTCAGAAAAGACAGACAGTGGTTAAAATGGCATAGTCGAAGCCAGTGGTGGGATTCAAATATGTGAACAACCGATTCTCTGTATGGATGCCGCTTCCAGAAGTCCATTCTGGGCCTGGGCAACAAAAAATTAGCTACCGGTTCTGCTGAACTGGTGTGAACCAGCTGAATCCCACCACTGGTCAAAGCCCTATCACTTAATATTTTTTGTAGAATGTTGGCAATCCCATTACTATGGTTGCGATCTTAATATCTTTGACTATCCCTTGAAGACACTGCTGGGAGTAAACTGAAGGAAGACATACTGAAAGATGAGTTGGTGGAAGTGATCTCAGTTAAATAAAGTGTGTAAATCAAACTCTGAGCTGGTTGCAAAGACTATTTGAAACAAGACTAAGTCATAGGATGCACATAGCAAATACTGTGTTGTTGAGAGGAGAAGCACGATTTCTGACTAGGCCCTCAGAAAAGGCCTAGGAGATTTCTTTTCACACATTTTCATAAGAATATATGAAACTTGCGTTTTTTGAATGAACATACAGTACTGGAGCATTGCTATTTATGTGGCTTTTGCTACAAATAAACAGGTTGTATTTACAATATATTGCGTGAACACACACACGCCAAAAATAAGCAGTCGAGGCAACTGGTGAAAAAGCAGAGAAGAGAATAAAAGAAAGGCCCATAAATTTGTTTTTTTTCTTTTTTTAGGCATTTGTACTTTCCAGCATTTTGCAATGTTATACAATGGACAACAAAAATGTGTGTTCTATGACAAACTGAAATAAAATGTGTCTACTAATAAAGAAAAATATCATGTTTCTCCACTTATATAGGTAATCCTCAACTTACAACCATTTGTTTAGCAACCATTTAACTTAGAACAACATGGAAAAAAGTCTATGGAGATTCTCAGTCATCCAGGTCCTAGTTATGGAGTCAAGGAGTATAAATCCTTCCATTTCCCCACCATTCAGTCAGAGCTGAAGAAGCTTCTTGGATGAGAAGCAAAACATCTTCAAAAAAACAACAACACCAAGAAAGTCCAGTTGTCTCCTGAAAAAGCACCTTTGGGACAACATGGAAAAAAGTGACCAATGACCACTAGCTGTATTTACAACCATCACAACACATCCACTGTCAGGGGATGAAAATACAGGTGCTTCGCAACCAGCATGTATTTAGAACTGATGCAGTGCCCCAGGATCATGTGATCACCTTTTGTGACCTTCCTAGCTGACTTTCGACAAGTCAAGTCAATGGGAAAAGCTGGATTTGCTTAATCGCCCTGTGATTCTCCTAACAGCTGCAATGATTGGCTTAACCACCAGGGCAAAAAGGGTTGTAAAATCAGGGGTGACTCACTTAATAACTGCCTTGCTTGAAAGTGTCATCGTAAGTTGAAAACTACCTCTAATGTGTACATCCAGACTGTTCTTTTATGCATTCTGTTGATGTAGCTTGAGAAAAAAAATAATGCATTGCCAGATATCTGAAGATAGTTACACAGGTACTTTGGATAATATCTTATTCACTGAAACCCAATTAGCAGAAGATCTGGAAAATATAACTTGCAACCATTTCTAAGATGAATGAGAGCTGCTCATTCAGAATCAATATTGCAACAGCAACAGCAGGTATATCAATTAGGCTGTGTTGATTATTGTTGTAAAAAAAGTCTCTAACCATCTGTTTGTCTGTCTGTCTGTCTGTCTGTCTGTCTGTCTGTCTATTTTGATAATACATTTCAGCACCAGAGATTATATTCAAATATTTCAGGACAAGATGGTAAGCTTATACCAAAATGACCTCCTCTTTTTAAAATAAATCTTTTTCATCTCATTCAAAACATGGTGTACTTATTATAATGGATATAAAGAACTGCTCAGGTTTTATCCTTTCCATGTCTGCCCAAAGAATTTGGGATGCAGAACTTGAAATATCTCTTATTTCCCAAATTGCAGGATGTTGAACTCGGAATGAAGGTAACCCTATACTTTCTGTCATTGACTTTTAATGCAGCTTCTTTCTTTTTAAAAATTTGGTATTTCAATTGTATATTTAGTTGTAATATTTCATTGCCATGTTCGTGGGTGTCACCTTCTGTTAAAATCCTCCAGGCAACAATTTATTTACTTTTTCTAGTTTTGCAATAGAGGAGGAAAGACTAGAAAATGTTATGCATGGATATATGTATTTATTTAAGGCTACTTGTCTACTTTAGCTGACTGTTTCTTGATGTTTCTCCATAGAAACTATATGATTTAAAAGACTCTTACTAGATAAATTTATCAAGATTTAGATAAATGGCATGCTTGAAGCTATAGAGTCAATTTTTATAGGTGAGTTAAGAAAAAGCAATGTCACAAAAACATTGCATTTGTGTGTGTGTGTGTGAGAGAGAGAGAGAGAGAGAGATGAAAATCAACTTCAGCTTATGTTCTTACCATATCAATTATAATCTTTATATACTGAAGCAACATCTCCATTTAGTGTTGTATGAAAAAGGGGAAACATTGCATATTAATGTTCTCATTAGTGATGAGACTGCTCTTTTTTAAAAAATAATAATAATAATTTAAAAAAAAAATCCAAATCCAAAATCTTCTTCTATTTCCTGCCCTGCCCTGAAATATGAATCTTTTTGTATACATCTTTCTTGATACAGTATATGTGAATAAAAATAATATAGAGTTTTTATGTAAATCACATTTGAAAGAGTTATATAAGAATATAATGCATTCCTTATTTCCTTTTTAATCATCCTAAAGAATTTTTTAAATGAAATGATCCATTGTATAATGCTATGATAAGCATAATCAATAACTCCTTTTAGACACATCTTGGAGGAGGAGGAGGAAGAGGAGGAGGAGGAGGAGGAGGAGGAGGAGGAAAGGCCTATCTAGCCCTAGAGGCAGTTGCCATAGGCAACTTGGGTTTTTGTCTTAAGAGCAGCTTCTCACTGGTTTCCTCCAATAGCTGGTTCTCATGATATATGTAAATATTCACTGTATTGTGCATATATCATAGAATGTAAAGACCTACACTCATATAGATATATTAAATTCCACAGTAACCTTCACCATACAATGCCTTGGTAAGGCCACACTTGGAATACTGCATCCAGTTTTGGTCACCACGATGTAAAAAAGATGTTGAGACTCTAGAAAGAGTACAGAGAAGAGCAACAAAGATGATTAGGGGACTGGAGGTTAAAACATATAAGGAAAGATTGATGGAGTTGGGTATGTCTAGATTAATGAAGAGAAGGACGAGGGGGGACATGATAGTAGTGTTCCAATATCTCAGGGGCTGCCACAAAGAAGAGGGAGTCAAGCTATTTTCCAAAGCGCCTGAAGGCAGGACAAGAAGCAACGGATGGAAACTATCAAGGAGAGAAGCAACCTAGAACTAAGGAGAAACTTCCTGACAGTTAGAACAATTAACCAGTGGAACAACCTGCCTCCAGAAGCGGTGAATGCTCCAACACTGGAAGTTTTTAAGAAGAAACTGGACAGCCATTTGTCCAAAATGGTATAGGGTTACCTGCCTGAGCAGGGGGTTGGACTTGATGACCTCCAAGGTCCCTTCCAACTATTATTATTATTATTATTATTATTATTATTATTATTATTATTATTATTATTATTATTATTATTATTATTATTATTATTATTATTATTATTATTATTATTATTATTATTATTATTATTATTATGATCCCAAAGAGCATGATAATTTTACACACATGATTGCTATCAAATATGTTTCTTTGGTTTACTGATTCTAAGTTCCTGAGATTCTCAAACTATTTCAATAACTGAATATTAAAACAATAGAATAAAACACAGTAGAATCAAGTTTAAAAGGCTATCTTAAAGTAACGGTTAAAGTTGACAACTGGCAAGACCTACAAAGCTTTCTAAATTCATTTTCTAAACTTATGAGAATATCCCCTAAAACTGCAATTTTAGGATGAAGTTTCTAAAGTAATTGTATTTATATATTCTACATGTTTTTAAGGTCAAAGACAGGACCTTTTGTTACAGATACAGTTTTTGTATTTGTGGCTTCTGAGATATAATCCACAAGTCAGAAATCATCAAAAAAGAAATGTATGGAGATTCTCAGTCATCCAGATCATGATTGTCACAAAGGTGCTTTTTCAAGAGGCAACTGGACTTTCTTGTTTTTCTTTGAAGAGGTTTCACTTCTCATCCAAGAAGCTTCTTCAGCTGAAGAAGCTTCTTGGATGAGAAGTGAAACATCTTCAAGGAAAAACAAGAAAGTCCAGTTGCCTCTTGAAAAAGCACCTTTGCGACATCTAAAAGGAATGTTACCAGGGACTTGGCAGGAAAATGGGGCAGAAGATCTAACAGAGCTTAAAGAAATGGTCTTCAACTTTAGGGGTACAATGTTCACATTTAGCATTATTTAAATGTAACATGAACATGGTAGTTAGGGATACCAGAATGATCAGTAAGATCCCAAGGGTCTCTCTCTCTCTCTCTCTCTCTCTCTCTCTCTCTCTCTCTCTCTCTCTCTCTCTCTCTCTCTCTCCCCTCTCTTTTCCACCTTGTCTTGTCTTTCCTGGCAATTGATATTTAATATGTCTGTGATAGTATAGATTTTTCAGAAAGGATTGAAGTGAAATAAAACTTTCCACAAGAAGAATTGTATCCTTATCCTCATCTCTCCCAGATGAAACAAGCTAAATGACTTCAATATCTTAGCCAGAACCTATTTAGGAACCCTGGCATGTATATCTTTATTTAGACAAATTCAATAGGTTTCTGCCTTCGACCTGTTCAGAATCTGGCTGCAGATTCCATTTCTCATCAGAACAAGAGTGCCTTGTGGATAGCTTCTTCGGATATTTGATAATCCTGAGGTTTCCTTGGAGATGGGCACAGAAAGCTGGAACAGATCTTCCTATATCTTGAGTTCCAAGTAGTTGCACTTGTAGTCAAACACCCATGACGGTATTTCTAGTTTCATGAGGCAGGTTGTTTTAGAAAAAGACTTTTGAAACATGTTTGAAGCAAGGACAAAAGGTCAGATATACTCTTCTTCCTCAGTAGGGATATGATTCCACATCTACAGTATTCTAATCCCATAGGAATTTTATAGATGCCAGTAAAAAAAGAATTCCTCTGCTTTGACTCTCAGAGAGAGGGAGAAATTATCATGTTGTTGAATTGACCCACAAGGGAAAATAAATGAACTTTGTGAACCAAACTCCAAATTACTTGCTCTTGAACAATGTTATCATACACAAAATATTTTTTTCGCTCACATTCTTACTCCCTTTTCTATTACCTTCTCTCTCTCTCTCTCTTTCTCTCTCTCTCTCTCTCTCTCTCTCTCTCACACACACACACACACAAACACACAAACACTGAGAGAAACTTGTGTTCTTTCTTAATTTTTCCCATAACCTCACATAGGCAATCACACATTTCTATGTGACTCCATTTTGATCACTTCCTCTACCGTGCCACGAAGGGAGGCCCAGTTCCACAAGCACCACATTTTTAGTCAATACAAGAAAAACAACAAAACAAAATCTGGAAGAGGTGAATGGAAAGCCTTGGCCTAAGCACAAGTTTGATTACAGTGTGTTTTGTAAAGAGCAAATTGAGCTCTCAGACACTTAGTCTTTTCTCCCTTTTATTTCTTTCCCTGGCTCTCATTCCCATCTCTTGCCCACTGTGTGTGTGTGTGTGTGTGTGTCTTTTTCCTTCTTTCCTTCCCTTCCTTCTCTCTCTCCAACACTTCTCACTGTCTCTCTCTCTCTCTCTCTCAACTCTCTCATGTACACTCAAATATTCACTTCTCTCTCCCCTTCTTTTATTTTTCGCTCCTCCCCCCTCTCCCATCTTTCCTTCTTTCTTCCTCACCAGATCTTTTGAATGCCCAGGGATAATTCACTACAATTCAAATGGGGTTTAAACATTTTTTAAAAAAAATATAAAACAGATGGATCCAAAAGCTTGTTCAAACATAATTTGTGTATGTTTCATTTTAGCACATCTGCCCAATTGTTTGCCATTTGCAATAAAAGTTCTTCATGAGGCTTACCCTGATACTTAGATAGGCCAATAAAAAAAGGAATACCAGTTACTTTGCTAAAGGGTTAGTGGAAATTGAAGCCTTGCCTGCCCCATCATTAGTGATTAGTGTGCTGCAGCTGCCAAAAAAGCCAACACAGTGCTAGGTTGCATTAACAGAGGGATAGAATCAAGATCACATGAAGTATTAATACCACTTTACAATGCCTTGGTAAGGCCACACTTGGAATTCTGTATCCAATTTTGGTCACCACGATGTAAAAAAGATGTTGAGACTCTAGAAAGAGTACAGAGAAGAGGAACAAAGATGATTAGGGAACTGGAGGCTAAAACATATAAGGAACGGCTGCTGGAATTGGGTATGTTTAGTTTAGTGAAGAAAAGGACTAGGGGGGACATGATAGCAGTGTTCCAATATCTCAGGGGCTGCCACAAAGAAGAGGGAGTCAAGCTATTCTCCAAAGCACCTGAAGGCAAGACAAGAAGCAACAGATGGAAACTAACCAAAGAGAGAAGCAACCTAGAACTAAGGAGAAATTTTCTGACAGAACAATTAAGCAATGGAACAACCTGCTTCCAGAAGTGGTGAATGCTCCAACACTGGAAGTTTTTAAGAAGAGACTGGGCAGCCATTTGTCTGAAATGGTATAGGGTTTCCTGCCTGAGCAGGGGGTTGGACTAGATGACCTCCAAGGTCCCTTCCAACTTTGTTATTGTTATTGTTGTTGTTGCTGTTGTTGTTGTTGTTGTTGTTGTTGTTGTTGTTGTTGTTGTTGTTGTTGTTATTATTATTATTATTATTATTATTATTATTATTATTATTATTATTATTATTATTATTATTATTATTATTATGGGGGCAAAATGCTGACTCTGTAAACCGCTTAGAGAGGACTGTGAAGTGATATATAAGTCTAAGAGCTATTGCTAAATGAAGCAGTTTGTGCACATGATAGGAATAAGAATGGTTCACAATTAGAAAAAAATTATGGAGCCATACTGGATCTTGGTGGTGTAAACTAATTTTACTTATCTTTTCCCTTCCTTATTCATGCCTTTAATATATTTGGCTTTTCTACTACTTATACCTTTCTTAAGCTCTACATAATGTTGTTTATCCTCCTTATCAGATGATACTTCCAGCAGCCAGGAAACGTGATTTGATGCTTCTTTGAATCCGATGCTGCCACTAAGATACATTGGGCCTGTTTCTGATTGTAAGAGAAGGGAAGCAATTCAAAGCCATCACAATGGATCCTTGGTAAGACAGAAAATTTTAGTGGTACAATTCATCCTGGCTTGGGGATGTTGGCCATTTTTCTGGACTTCGCAGCTGTCACCTGAATCTCATGGTCAGCATCTTCACCCAATGAAATTGTTTTTAAGTACACAAGAAAGAAAGCTCTTACAAAACCGTCCTTCTCTTTCTCTAGACATTTATGGCTTGTGTCATTCAGTTCATAGCCCGATGGAGAAATATAGGATTTCACTCAGAAGTTGGTGAGCTTGAGGATTGTGAACTCTTATAATTTAATGGCAAGTTGCAGGGCACATATAATTAACAGAGCACCAAAAAATGTGAAAACATCTGCCAAATGACTTTAAGAGTGTGATCTATTCTAAAGCTTGGGATTATGACTCACCGTAAGATGTAATTAGATGCTCATTGTTAAGCCAAATCAGAAAAGATGCATAATAACACCATCGTTCTTACTTATTCAATTGCACTTAATTAAAAAGCTTGATAAGAAAATGCTCAGGTGCACAACTTTGAAAATAGTAATTTAGAACTGGGCTCTCTGTGCCTTTAAAGAGGGAACCGAACACAATAACGTTGGAATCCAACCTAAAAGAAAACAAATGTCAAAGATTATTCCATCTCCACTCTCCCCATGGTTAGATTAGCCACAAAAAAGGGTATTTGCCTCTGATACGATGCAGGTAGTTCTCGAATTATGACCACAATTGAGACCAAAATTTCTGTTGCTAACTGAAACATTTGTTAAGTGAGTTTTGACCCATGTTATGACATTTCATGCCATATTTGTTACGTGAATCTGGCTTCCCCATTGACTTTGCTTGTCAGAAGATTGCAAAAGAGGACCATGTGACCCTGGGACACTGCAACTGTCATAAATATGAGTCAATTGCCAGGTGCCTGAATTTTGATCACGTGACTATGGGGATGCTAAAAAAGTCACAAGTGTGAAAACTGGTCATAAGTTACTTTTTTCAGTGCCATTGTAACTTTGAATGGTCATTAAATGAACGCTTGTAAGTCGAGGATTACCTATATTTTCTATCATTCTAAGACAATACTCACATTATAAAGGTATATTGTTAATAAAAACATCCATTTTCCCCTCGGGAAATGATAGAAGAACAATGAGAACAGAGCACATCCAGCTTAAATAGTTGCTGGGACAGCTGGACAAGGTGTTGTGTTAGCAGAGTGGAAACACTTTGTCAAAGGAGGCACTGGCATAGAAGATGTGGCTACTTCTGCCTCGTTTCCTGTATTTCAGTGAAGAGTCAAGTACCTAATTCTCAAGAAAAAGTTCATAGCAATTAGACATCACAGTGTCGTATCTGGCATTGAAAACTTCCTGCTGCTGTTTCAGTCTGAAGCATGGGGGGAATATTGCATAATGGGGAAAAACTGTATAATAAATCCTCAGATGTGACAGTCATAAAAATAAATCTACTGAGGGGGAGAAGAATATGAAAATGATACTTTCCCTTCTTAAAAGGGCTGTGGCTGAGAATGATATTAAGTTTCAAAATGTAATGGATTGTTAAACTAACAAAGTTTCTGTCATCTTTCAGGTAACAGTCTGGAAGATGATGCTACTTAAATTAGAGTAATGGGGAAGAAAGGAAAGGAAAGGAAAGGAAAGGAAAGGAAAGGAAAGGAAAGGAAAGGAAAGAAAAAAAATATATGGGCAGTATGTTTAATTTCACATGCCACAGATATTCCATGTTAAAAAGAATAAATATATAAAGATGTATGTAAGTGTGGCTGAGAAAAACACTTTCATAAAAGTTTATGGATTCGATAAGTGCCTTTTATATATTATTCATGTATTAGACTAAGGATGGGCAACTTACAGTCTATTATAGTAACCTTGGTGCCTTTATAAAAAGCCTCTGCAATATCTTGCTTAGGAGAGAAGAAGATGGAGTCAGAAAGACATAAATGGGGCAGAGGAACTGATATTAACATCAATATTCTCACCCATTTGGGCCTCTTTGCCCATCTTTGTTCACTTAAGCACAGTTTCCCATACTGCTTTGACAAATCAATCCTGGAAAAAATGCAGCTGTTGAAAATAAAAAGTTTGGCCATCCCTGTCCTAGATACTGGATTGCTATTCATTCATTTGTTTGATTCATATAGTACCCATGTGTCATCAGAGCACTTTATAAGCACCTGGGGTGGGAGGGGGGCGTAACATGACAATCAAGCATATTCAGTTTTCTTATTACGAATCTGTAAACACTTATATTTGCATAACTGTTAAGCATGCAATCAGATTTGGAGAAAAAATGTCTTTTTTTTTAACTTTGTACTATGTGAGGGCTGAGGCAGTTTCTATCTGGACAGGAGTGCATGCATTTTACATGCAACTTTATACATTTATACATCTTTAAAATGAAAAATGCTTAGAAATGTTTAAAACAAAATGCCCATTAGAAAAAGAGGCTGCTTTGCAATATCTAAATATAGGCAGTGGGAATGCCAGGTGCATTTTTTTCTGGAAGACACATTTTTCCCCTTTTTGTGCTGTTATGCACAAAGAACATCCACCAATGCTATCTTAATTAGAATGCAGATGCATTTCAGTGAAACCAAGCGATCCTCACATGCTGACAATATGCACACGCGCACACACACAATGACATAAAACAATGGGTATACATATTATTTTATAAATAAAAGCAGAAAGCTGAACTAAAATGTAGTCATGTTTAGAGAATGACTAATTAAATTTGTGAGACAAGAGCATCGTGACTACTTCCATTGTGTGTAGCTGCTTCACTGCAGGTATGACTAAGTCTGGATTTATCCCAGAAGAATAAAATAGTTTTACTTGATAAACTAATAGTGGGTAGTTAGGAATGCAAAGGCTTGAGGCTTGAGGGACAATAATAAAGTGATTTAAAAATGCAGACGGAATGTCTCTCTTTGTTCTGAACACAGAAATGATTAACAGATGACTTGGCCTAATGAGCAGGAAACAGGTTAGCGAATGAGCAAGCAAGCAAGCAAATAATTGTAAGATTCTTTTAATTTCTTTCTTAAATTGGGAAAGTGGCATTTCTTGCAGATCCCCTAATAAACATTTATAGAAAAAAAAGGGGGGAAAGCAATAATTCATTGTTTTATTTGGAAGTTTATATATATAAAGCAGATATATATATATATATATCTGCTTTGTCCCCTAAAAGGCAATGTTAATAAAAAGTATTTAAGAGTGAGGAGGTAAGAAAAATGGTATGGCACACCCTTTTAATTTTTCTTTATAGCATATGATTTGACTGTAATCTAAGAAGGGACAAAGACGAAAGAGCTGGGAAGGAACAAGTGTCTGCCTATAACCAGACAAGCAGAAGTCCCCAGATGATCTCTGCAGTGAACATGAACAAAAGGGTTTATTGAAAGAGACAGTACATATATTAGTTAACTGGCTGATGTATTTTATATGAAACTCTGTGTGCGATTGTTTTCTTCTCTCATTTTTTTCCCTATTCCCAATAAATTTATTTTTAAATCTACAAATTTGGCTTTTGGTTTTATAAGGTGTTTCTCTTTGAAACCTTTCTCACATGCAGGCTTTCATGGTTGGATAACTATCCCTTGTGTTTCAAAACTCGGACAAGATTTCTGAAGTTCCATGTTTCTAAATTTTGGGCAGAAATATAGAAAGTATATTGTATGGTGCAGTGGATAAACTAGGGAACTCCAAGAAGTTCAAGTTCATCTGGTGGCAACCTACTGTATTATAATTGACTTTTACTAGGTAACCCTCAGATTCAGAAATTTGCAAATGACTTTTTAAATTAACCTTCCTTCCCAGTTTATAACTATCAACTATGAGACAACTATATGTTGCCTTCAAAATCCTCAAAGCAGCTCTTTAAAAAGGAAGCACTGATCCTCTTCCCAGAGCTGGCCCAAGCTCCATTCTTACATGGAATGAGAAGATAATCAACCAAACTGATTGACTGAACTGCCAGCTGAATCTTACTTTAGTACTGATGATGGAGTTACAATTTTTACCAGTCCAGTTAGAAGAATGATACGTTACGATCTCAAGTAGAAGAAAACTACTGAAAGACTTCCATATTCCAGAACCAAAGCAATTGGTTCATATTGTTTAAAAAAGTCAATCCTGTATATCCACCAATTTCAAGAAATATTGAGAAGCAGCTAATAGAAAAACAGAGAATTTTCCAAGCTGCTCTTTTGTCATAATGGAAAGTCCTTCATCTCCAGACTTTCTTGACTGACTGAATTCCAAAACTATACAGTATTTATCCTTATTGATGATAAATGTAGGAACCTGAAGAGATTTATATATTGAGTATTCTTCTGGAGCTTTGGTGTTGGTTTGACTTTTTCTGATATAAGAGAATTGCGTCAGTTGGACCTCTTTTGATGTTAGAGATATGGAAAGTCAAAATTATATATCATTATTCAGTTGTATAATTTGATCTCAATTATATTGTCTCTGCATGTAATCCATTTCTTTCCAAGTGCATATATGAAATAGCTAATTTCTATGCACATTGCACAGATAAATGGAGAAACAAGAGTTGATTTTAAATATAGCTGCAAAGGCTCTGCAAACTCAGAACAATTAAACACGAGAGAACTAATTTTTTCCTCATTTGTGGTAAGCAAAAATATTAGAGAGGAGCAAATGCAAATGATATCCACAAAGCAAAGAAGTTTGAATGTTTTTCCCATCCAACAGAAATCTTTATTTCATTGCCATGCCAATTTATTCAAACAAAACTGTGAATAAATGATAAACTATGTTTAATAGCAATATAAAATATTCATACAGTCTGACATGATTTCTTTCATCAGTGAAAGGCCAAAACAATCCCATTTTAATCTTTTCTCCCTTGTTTGTAGTTTTGATGGCTTAAAAAAAAGGGGAGCTCTTTTCAAAAGAAATTAGGGAGGAAATAGGAGGGTAGAAAAAATAAAAGTAATTCCATCAAAAGGCTAGTTACTACCAATTTTGCATTTTTTTAAAAAAAATAGTAATTAAATAATATTCCAATAATTGTAATGTTAATTCACACAAACTTTTTTATGTGAAGGTCAGCATTATTAACCCAGTTATGGATTTGCAGGGAATTTTCAGAAGTCTAAAATGGAATGAATTTTAAGATTAAAAAATGTGTGAAGGGTGAGACCAGAGTGGAATGGAATGAGGCACTGGCTAACAAACAAGCAATGGCTGGTTTATACTGTTGTCTTTGTTCAGTTACTAGCCAGCAACAGAAACTCTGGTTTACTACCATACATGTGACCACAGCCATGGTTGTGATCTGTAAATAGTCAAAACAGTTTTGATTAATCTTGGTTCATACTAAACTGAATTCATAAAGGTTTAGAGACAGAAAATTCTGTCATGTAGAAAGTTGTCTTAACCCAGACAATCAACTGATTTCTTTTGATGTTCCTTGATCAAAATGGATTTACATCAAGCTTTGTCCACAAATGTCATACTTCTATATTCAGAATAAAATAGATTAATGATTAACTTGCAATATAAAAAATGGATAAAGAATGCCAAATAAATTTCTCCATATCAGCAGAAGAGAAATTATTTTTCCCCCAAACGGAAAAAAAACTAATAATTCCTGCCACTGTTATAGCAGTTTTAAGTCTGACTCCAGATGCTGTGAATCAGAGTTTGATATTTTTGCTAAAGTTGACTTCCATATATATATCCTGGTGTTCGGTTCAGGACTCCTTCTTTTCAATTTATTGATTTGATAGTGAATCAATTTAATCTGATCTCACGTTATCTCACATTAATTTCACATTATTTTGGAAAACTAAATTGATCCAATCAAGATTTCCAAATTGAATTATCAGTGAAGCTGATTTAATTCAGACTCTTGATCTGATTCAAAGGGAAGGGTTTTGCGCATACCCCAAAGCCCATGAAATGGTTAAAACAATTCAATAACTCTCAATTCAATTTAGTGCTCCAAATTAATACAATAATTCTATTACAAAAGTATATTTGATTCAGAAATTTAATCAGTGTTGTCAGACCTCCACAAATGTTTGTAATAACTATTATTTACAAATTGATATTGCAGAGGTTATTAGGCCATGTTATTAAAAGAAATAACCTCTGAAAGGCCAAATAAGAATTAGCAATGTATATTTGAATGACTCTTTTAACTATCAAAACATCCTATCACATTCACATATCATAAAATAGTTCCAATTCAGCATGCTTCATCCTTTTTAAGGATGGGTGAGAACTTTATTTGGTATATTCTATAATGATAAGCTATTGAAAGTTTCACATTTCTTTATAATTCAGGATCAAAAACATATTTTAAAATAAAGAAAGTAGAAAAAGCAAGCATGACAGCTTATAGAGGGCTCAGCTGTTTAAAAGTTTGTTAAAGAGCTTAGAACCTCAATGTTCAAGCTGGTTTCATGAGCCTCAATTAAATTCATCATCTCTTCATTTTCCTGGTCTGCCAAGGATAACATGGTCCTCTTCATGGTGAGAATGGATTTGACACTGAATTTGATGGTGAGGCTGTTGTGCATTTTAAAAACAAGAACTTACCAACATTTCTTCACAGAGAAAATAGAAATAACTTTAAAGTTAAAATGTATGAAAAAGCAAATTGGTCAAGTGCATCCATCCCTATTGTAGCTACCTCAAATTCCCTGGGATAGCTGGAGCTGAACCAAAATATGTATCTCTTGTGTACTGTGGGCAGCAGTGCTTCCCTATGGACAATTATAGTTGAAATGTGGAAAAGAAATTGTATGCAATAGCTTTCAGTTACATTCCCAATCTATCTAGACTCCATTGCATGCATGTATGTTTCTATGTATGTATGTATGCATGCGTGTATACATGAAGAAATGTAAACTAATGCAATGGTGTGCCTTTTTTTCTGGAATGAAAGAATTTCTAACTATGCCAAGGATGTGGTCTTTCTTTCATTTGATTTTTAAGTTCTAAATTGCTAGAGGAGTGTGTGCATAGTTCACATCTGAATTGCTCTCCAGTGCAGTCCCAGTTCTTGTCTCAGGAAAGGTCCCAAAGATCCATAAATATATGCTTCCATGTTCCTTTTAAGTTGATATTTGAGACCCAGATTGTCTTCTGCTGCATATAATTTTGGAGTCCTCTATATAACCTTTTAAGGTTCGCAGAAATATCTGAAAAATACAGCTTGAAGCTTAACACCTCAAAAACCAAGATCACGGTCGTCAGAAAACAACCCGTTAATTTACCACCAATAAATTCGGAAGGAATACCATTAGAAAAAGTTGAAAGGATCATGCACCTCGGTTCTAATTTACATGAAAGCTGGGACATGGCCACTGAGGTAAAGACAAGGATAGAGAAAGCTCGAACAACATTCTTCAAAATGAAAAAGGTCTTCTGCAGTCACGACATAAGCCTAAGACTGAAAATCAGACTTGTCAGATGTTATATTTTTTCTACCCTGCTCTATGGAGTAGAGAGTTGGTCACTGACAGAAGGCCACCTGAAAAGAATAGAAGCATTTGAAATGTGGATTTACAGGCAGCTGTTACATATAAGCTGGGTTGACAAGATCAGAAATGAGGAGGTGATTAGCCGCCTGGGAAAGCCAAGGGAAATCATCAAAACAATTAAAAAACGAAAGTTAGAATATTTCGGACATGTGATGCGACACCCAGAAAAATACGGCATACTCCATTTAATCCTCCAGGGAAAGATTGAAGGCAAATGAGGTCCAGGCAGAAGAAGAACATCATGGCTTCAAAATCTAAGAGACTGGTTTGGACAAAACTCAGCAGCACTTTTTTGTGCAGCTGCTGATAAAAACAGGATCGCCAACATGATTGCTAACGTCCGATAACAGATATGGCACAAGAAGAAGAAGATCTTCTATCTTCCATTTTGTAACTCTATCATTAACCTGTCCTTTCCTTCAGGTTCATGACTGAGGTTTTTAGGGTTTTCATTTGTCCCTACCTTGGACCTCTCACAAAATATTCTTGTTGATGTCAGAAATATCTCTCTTGCCCATTTCACAAGGACCTCCAAAGAGACAAAGAGGAGAAATGAAAGAACTTGTAGTCATTTCTCCCATTTTTTAAAAATGACTTATATCTCACAAAAGAGGGTGAATAAAATCACAAAAGAGGGTGAATATTTAAAGGTATGCTTTAAATATTATACTGGCATGGACTTCCAGGTAAGAAATTGCATATTGAAGATAGCTCTTCCAAGAGGGAAGCTGACAACTCCAGCTCTTCAGAAAAGGAAGAGACATAGGATAATCCACAAGTGCTCCAGATACTTTACTGGCAACTGTGACAGATATTTTCTGTGGATAAACCATATACTGCTAAATAACTTGTGGTTATCTACACTAAATCAATATGTCTTCTCTAATGAATACTACCCATTCCAAGCATCATATCTCAGGTTTAGGATTTTAACAGATAATCTTGTGGGAAAGGTTTCTAAGCCATGTTAGAGTAATATTGTGAAAGACACAATATTCTAGTAACATTTAAAAGTCACTTAAGTTCATATAATGTTTAAAAAGGACATTAATATTTGTGATATCAAGACGTCAGACCATTAATCAGTGGTGGCCATGTCAACACAATCAAAGCCTTCTCCTTTTCCTCAATTGTTGATGTCACATGGTCATAAAAAAGCAAGCACAATCTTGCCTGTTTTGAACCTCCCTCATTAATGTTGTCATTTATGAAGTATTAATTGATTATTAATTTTCTCAATCCATTACTGTTAAGCAAGGACTGTGCAAATAACTAAATAAAAACATCACATGACTGTTACTTCTGACTTCCTGTTGGTTTCCCCATTGACTTTGCTTGGAGGAGGCTGGCAGGGAACATTGAAAATCATGATCACATGAATGTAGCTTGCTGTATAATGTTGTAATCACAAGCTGGGCACCAAAAGCTGGATCATAATAACATGACCATGGAGATACTATGACAGCTGAACCTCTGAAGACAGGTCATAAGTACCACTCAATTCAAGCTTGTCATAGCTTTGATTATCAATTTGGTTATCAATTGTTTTACAATAAAATAATATTTTCACATTTCTGTCTAATCATAAATTTGCTTTCTTCCTTCTTGAAAATATAAAATAAATCATATTTCTATATTCTTAAGAACCCAGCTTGTGAAGCTGGATCATAAATTACCCAACATAACAGAGCAGTAGACTGTTTTCCTTATAAGGCAAATTAATTTTAATAATATAATTGAAATATTTTTTTCATTACTGTGGTTACAACATCTTCGGGGGATTTCAATATATTAAATATATTAAAACACAATCTACTGATATAAATATTATGAGGTTTTATATTTAACAGGAATAAACATGAACAAAGATAAACAAACAGAATTACATGTGATCCTCAGCTTATGATCATTCATTCAGTGACCATTCAAAGCTATGACGCTTTAATGAGTGGTACTTATCACCAGTATTCAGAGGTCCAGCTGTCATAGTATCTCCATGGTCATGTGTTTGTGATCCAGCTTTTGGTGTCCATCTTGTGATTACAACATTACAGCAAGCTGCATTCATGTGATCAGGATTTCCAATGTTCCCTGCCAGCTTCCTCCAAGCGAAGTCAATGGGGAAGCCAGCAGGAAGTCAGAAGAAGCAGTCATCAATGTCCTCACTTAATTATCTGCATGGTCCTTGCTTATCAGTAATGGATTGAGAAAATTGCTATCCCTAAGTGGCACAATCACATGATGTGCCTTAGGATCACATTGCTTAGCAGTGGCAATTGCAGTCACAATTGCCATGGACTGTCTACATATCTATCATGTTTGTATAAAGAAATTGAATATATTGAATGCAGTATTAATTAAGTGAACATTGGTTTGAATGACTGGTGGATGTACGCAACAGTGATCGCACTAGAATTAAAGTAAAAGTAAAATTTAAACCAAGTATGGCAAAATGTCACAATGCTAACAGGATAAAGTTATACATTCTGTTTCTTTATAATCTACACAATTATGTATAAACATAAGGAAGATCTTTAGAAATCCTACAAATTAGAATTCTATCATTTGAAAATAATACTTGCCCCTGTATCATCCTATTTAACTGTATCCAAACTTATATCTATGTGCAATTGTATTACATATCAGCATTTCTCAACTAAAGTCTCACTGTATTTCTGTAAGCATAATCTGTATCCAAACTATTATGTCATGTGTTAACATTAATAGCCCAAGAATGATGCCCAAACTTTTATAAACAAGAATATTTTACCCAATATTTTTATGCTGTCATAACATATTATAAATAAAATATATTGAATAAAGAGATTCAAATTTGCCTGGATGCATTATGCACTCAAATACATTCTACATCTTCCCAGTGGGGTCTTTATTCTACTTTCCTCATAAATATTCCACATTAGGGCCTGTCATTAAAAAAAACAAAAACAAAACAGAATTACAACAATTTAGCAGTAAAAATTTACTCATCCCATACTCTTAAGACCAATCTGAAACATGCAAAGCCAGGTTTAGAAAACTCTTTGAATATGAAAAAAAAATGACATTATCAGAATATTTATGCAAAATACCCAATAAAATGTATCATGGGATGCAATTGTTTGGGTGATTTATTTAAGCAATATGCACATAATCATGTGGTTATATCTTTCAGCATTAATACTGCAGTAAAACATGTCAGCCTTTAGGAGAAGCTTTGTTCCTTACTTAAACAGAAAATAGAATACTTGTTTTAATCTTTGTAATAGTGGTCCCCCCGCTCTTTGACACAAAAGAAGTCTGGAAAGAGAGAGACTATTTGGAAGGAGACAAGCCCTAGTCATTTGTGATACATTGCCTCTCAAATCTTGATAGAGAATGAGGCACAACAACTCTACTGAACTTCCTCTGAAACATGCACCTATTTAAGAGGAAGCAAGAACTATGGAAATTTTTTTCTTGACTCTTTTTGCTTCTTCATCTCTGACTATTATTTTTAATATCAAACAATAGAAGTTATTTTCATCTTACATTGCTAGAGGAAACCAGTGGTTCCTAATGGACTCATCTCTTTAACCCAATTCATTCATTCTCTTCCTTCAAGATATTATACCCTCATGAAGGGAGTGAAAAGATTATTCCAACCTCTCTCTGTCACTCATTGATCCTCTAGCACAGGGCTTTTCAACCTGTGGTACGCGTACCACTTGTGGTACATTAACGAGTGGCAGGTGGTACGCAGCCCTGCCTAGCCAAGTGTAGTGGGGGAGGGAAAGAGCCAGCACAGGCAAGGACTTACAGTGAGAGAGTCCTCTGGAGCTGCAGAGGCATGGAGGAGAGAAGGAGGGAGGGAGGGAGATGGAGAGTGGAAGGATTCTTATGTGCTTTTGTGACTTTGAAGTTCTGGGATTTGTGCAATGTGGGCTTTGTGTTCTTAAGGAGTGTTTGGCAATTTCTATTTGGCTGATGGCTGATGGCTGATGTCTCATGTTAGCTTCTATTGCTCTGCTATTGTTAGCTGTAATTTCTCTGCAAGGATTTTGAGTATTTTTCTCCTGAATGGATTTTGCCTGTAGATTCCTTTACTTATGAATGGAGCCATTTGGGGAGGCTGCCTTAGCCGGCAACCAGTACTTACATTTTTTTTTCTTCTTTAAGTGCCAGCTGGGCTCCTTACTTTCCTTTCTAGCCAGTAGCTAATTCTTAAAGGGGAAGTGCCTTTTTAAGCTAGTTCACTCAGCAACTTTTCTTTTCTGTCTCTGGAGGCCTTTCCTTGTTTGATCAATATATGGAAGAGGGAAAATATGGGGGGGGTTCAAATCTTCCTCAGAGGAGGTGGGCATGAGAAAGAGGGAGGCAGGGAAGGAGGGAGGGAAGGAAGTCCCGCCTTAGCACTTGGCCACCAGCAGCCCTGCCATTGACTTTACTTGTCAAAAGGTTGCAAAAGGGGATCACATGACCCTGGGACACTGTGACCATCATAAATATGAATCCGTTGCCAAGCATCCAAATATAAATCACATGACCCTGGGCATGCTGCAATGGTCATAAGTGTGAAAATGGTCATAAGTCATTTCAGTGCAATTGCAACTTTGAACAGGGTTTTTTTTTTGGTCATCAAGGTTTTGACACCTTGCTAGGTGGTACTCGAATATTGCCATATCCTAAAAGTGGTACAATCGGTGAAAAGGTTGAAAAGCCCTGCTCTAGCATATCACTTCATTTGTTGGCCTGATGTCAAACAGGTAAAAGTCTGTTCTTCTCACAGAGCCTCATCAGATAGCAATAGCAATAGCACTTAGACTTACATACCACTTCACAGTGCTTTACAGCCCTCTCTAAGCACACACACACACACACACACACACATCATTGAACAAACCTATCCACAGTTCTTGCTCAAGGCACAAATGACCAAGGCTCAACCTATTTTAGATATATTATACAAAGACCCAGCTCTCTGGAAAGGCTTCTATTGCTGGGAAAAGTGGAAGGAAAGGAAAGAAGAAGGCGACCAGCAGCAAGGTGGATGGACTCCGCTACAGAGGCAATGGCTGCATCATTAAGAAACCTGAAAAAACAGGTTAGGGATAGATCATCACAGAGAAGCATCTTTGTAATTGCTTAGAGTTGAAAATGACTTGATAGCACATAAAAATAATAAAACCACAATAAAATAAAAACCGTTAAGTTTTTCTTTATAAGTTTTTTTAAAAAAATGAAAAATGAAAGCATAGAAGTAACAAAGGGGAAGGTTTACAGAGACACTCTAACCAGGGTGGCATAGGATTGCCACTTAAGCAAATATCATATGATCAAGAACAATAATTTCTTCTTATTATGTTATATTCATTCCACAGAATTCACTGCTTTCTTTCCACAAGACATTCCCCAATATGTAGAACTGAAAAGAGTTGCTTTAGAACATAGGGACCACATTCCTGGCAAGTCCTATGAAGCTAGTAACACTATAATAAGTGTGATATGATGCTAGAAAACTATGATGTTCTTTACTCGAAAAAAGACCGGTGAAAATAAAATGCCTGGAAATCATTATAGTAATAATTGAAAATAAAATGCCTGGAAATCCAATGGAAAAACCTCCATAAAGCTATTTAAAGAATTAACAAGCATACTCAGGAACAAAATAAGTGAGTTTGAAGAAAAGATATTCAATAGAATTTCATCACTTTAATGAATAATTAGGCACTTATTGACCCCAAAGAGAATCTGCTGCCCGTGAATTCTCAATTCTCCAAAGAACTGTTCATTCTGGATGACAATATGGTATTTTTCCATGTGTACATAAAACATTTGCATAACCAAAACATCAATGTACCACTGCAATGAAGCTACAGCTAATGATATTTAATTAGATTTAAAATCCATGCAGTTTTGTTTCCTTTACGATCTCCAAGTGGTTGTGGGATTCAAATATGTAAACAACCAGTTCTCTGTGTGGATGCCACTTCCGGAAGTCCATTCTGGGCCTGGGCAACAAAAAATTAGCTACCGGTTCTGCCAAAGTGGTGCGAACCAGCTAAATCCCACCACTGTCTCCAAGTGACATTCTTCCTATTAAGGCTACTGCATCCTCAGATCAGATCAATGTTTTATCTCTGTTTTATTGTTTTTTGGTGGGGATGGATTGTTTTTGTTCTGTTCTGTTTTTGCATTTAATTTTGTATAATTATACAGAAATATAATTCAGAAGGATTTACATTCTGAGAAGTAATCCTTAAAGGGTAGCTTGGCATTAACTTTTTTTAATCCATGCAAGTTAAAGGCAGAACCAACTTGCCACTCACTTCTCTCTGAGCATTTTTTTTTACCTTTCAAGTGCTAAATTCCCATCAGAGAAATTTGACCAAGGCTATATTCCTGGCTAGACATTGTGGCTGGAACACCATTCTCTTCTCTCTGGGACACCTTCTGTTCTTCCTTGATGTTCTCTCTCTAAGGCAGGGGTAGGCAACCTTGGCTCTTTTATGACTTGTGGACTTCAACTCCCAGAATTCCTCAGCTGGCTCAGGAATTCTGGGAGTTGAAGTCCACGAGTCATAAAAGAGCCAAGGTTGCCTACCCCTGCTCTAGGGACTGTATTTTATTTGTCTGTCCCCAATTCACACAGCAGGCTGCTATAGAAAGGAATGAATTACTTTAGCTGGAGATCTAAATTGCTTGGTTACCAGAGTGTTTTGAAAATGGCTGAGGGCAGCATTAAATCAGGACCAAGACCATATGTTGTCCCTTCTTTCTCTATGTAAATGCAAGAATTCAGGGGGAGGGGGGGTGTTCCTGTCTTTTTTTAATTAAATTTCATTTATTACGTGTATTAATTTCACAAATAAAACATTTTTCTAATGATGCATTGCCAAACAGCTCACTTATTTTATATTTATTACCTAATTTTCAATTTCTCTTTGGAGCTATGCCATGACAACTCAATTAATAACCTAAATTCTCTATACCTGAATCTTATTTCTAGGGGGTAATAAAAACTAATGGATTTTGATGCACTGTTTAATGTTGATTTCTGGGATAGACATTTGCCTAGGTGTGTACTCGAAGTAGTTCTCAGTACTATTTCACAGGTCAGAAAGAGGGCTGAGAAAATATCTACACAGACCCCTCACATCCTGGACATATACTGTTTCAACTCCTCCCCTTAGCACAGTTTTTTCGCTTCTGCCATCACTCTGCTGAACACCTAATTCTTACAGTGCTGGCTGTATTACTATTATCCTTCTCACCTTTACTATTACCTTCTCCTATTGGTATCTTATGATTATATTACCTTGCTGTTTATATGTACACTGAGAGCTATTGCGCCAGAGAGAAATTCCTTGTGTGACCAATCACACTTGGCCAATATTCTATTCTATTCTATTCTATTCTATTCTATTCTATTCTATTCTATTCTATTCTATTCTATTCTATTCTATTCTATTCTATTCTATTCTATTCTATTCTATTCTATTCTATTCTATTCTGTTCTGTTCTGTTCTGTTCTGTTCTGTTCTGTTCTGTTCTATTTCTATTTCTCAGCCTCAGCTGCATTAAGATTTCTACATTGTTAGAAAACAGAACATCGAGAAATGATGAACAAACTCAAAACAGTGGGGCCAGACAAAACTTTTGACAGACACAAAGAATATTTTCAGCACTTCAATGAGATGAGGTTAGAGAGTGAAAAGAGCTTCCAAGTGCTTTCAAGCTTTTTGTGAGTCATAGGAAATGCTTTCTCTTCTATTTTTGTACCTAAAACAAGAAACTGGTTTATTGCTGGAAGGAGATGGTGGCTGATTTCTTCTCTTCAAGACACGTTTACCTCACAGGACCTCTTGAAAAGGAAACTATGTCAAATTGTGTCCTTTATTGTATGTTGTGTATGGGGGAGGGGGGGAGGAGGAGCAACGTTACAGTGGTCCTCAACTTATGACCATAACTGAGCCTGTGATTACAGTCATAAATCATGCCAGGCATTAAGTGTGTCATCATGTGACCAACCCAATTTTATGACATTTTTTTACAGTGGTTATTTACTGAATCACCACGGACATTAAATGAATGTTGCAGGTATTAACTGAACCCATTGTCCACAATGGGCATTTTTTTTTGGGGGGGGGGACCAGAAGTAAGCGCTGGTTTCCAACAAGAAATGTCATAAATCACAGCGATGTGACCACAGGATGCTGCAAACAAACTGGTTGCCAAGTGCACAAAATTTGATCACCTGACCATTGGGAGAGAAGGCTGGCTTCTGAAACTTCAGATCCAGGTCATAAGTACCTCTTTTCAGGTCCTTTTCTAAAAGACTGGTTGCAAGTTGAGAATTACCCATATTTCATTGTTCTCCTCTCAGCCACTAAGGATAGTACCATTTCTATATGATAGAAGTAAAAGTAAGGTCTTCAAAATTTAATATTGAAAGAGAAATTTAAATTTGAATTTGCTGCAGTGGAAATTTACTGAGTGGAGAAGCTATGATGGGAAACAGGAAAGGTTAACATAAAGAAAGGATGTAAAAGAAATATGTAGGCAAAAATAGCTGGGTCTTAGAGTGGGAAAGGAAGAAGATAACATTTGTAAGAGGAAATGGCTAGCCAGGAAAGACATGTTGAATTGAAAAATAGGAAAGAACCTATTGTTCTAAAAGGGGGACATAAATAACCACAGAGTTCAAAATAACCATTTAAATGTCTAATTTTTCTTATTATTATTGTATATATGAATATGATTTAATATGTTATCAGGAAATGTGTAGGAGGCAGACGGAAAGAGTGTAACCTCATACTACCTCAGCCAATGGGAAAAGAGGAGGGATGTGCGGCCGGGACTAGGGTTGTATAAAGAAGTGGATATTTTGGGTTGAAACTTTGGAGAGAACCAAGCTTTGATAGCTTCTCTCCTCGCTTATTGCAATAAACGAAACAAAAGGCCTTCACTGTGTCTTGGCTGGTTATTGGTCAGGCGAGCTTGCCTCTGGTCACGAAGGAAAGTAGCCAGGAGCACATAACATATACATACTGTAGCTTCATACTGTAGCTTCATATAAGAAAACATGATTAAAAAAAATGCTTGTTTGTGATGTAGTTTCCATTTTGGTGGGTGAGATTTTTCATAAAGGCATGAACAATTAAAAAAAAAAAGGGAGCCATGGAGGAATGATAAAGCTGTAATCACTTTACTTTTTGTCCCTACCTTAAAATCATACAAATTGGATCTTTATAACAGCAGGACTGAGCCAGAAACTTACCACTTTTCCTTTAAACAAATTTTGGGATAGTGAAAAACAATTATTACTGTCATTGCTGGTGGAACTGCATTTACAGTTTTATGGATACATTCAGAAATGTCTTCAGTTTGTTTCTTCTACCTCATCATTTCAAGGATGATTGTAAGATAATTTCTAGATATCTGAAAAAAAAATGACTTAATCAATATTGATGTTGTTAATTGCAGTTGCATCTACAGTTTGGTCATCAAACTGGTTTCTGTTCAGGTGGTCTAAATCCTTTGTCTTTTACTAATAATTACTGTGGAGAAGAAGAGAATTCAGAATAATAAAGAAATACAAAATCAGATAAAATAAAATTCCCAGATATAATAACCTATTTTTTTATATATATATTTTTGGAAATGTCCTACCATTATTTGTTACACTTTTTCCCTAGTATGTTGAAGCCCTTCACCACATAAATTAAATTTTTAAACATGTTTCCTCATGTAATCTCCATTATTATACATTGGAGCTTTAATTTAATTAGAAACTATTGTATTCTATTACACTTGTGTAATAATCATAATATAGAGCAGAAAAGTGTTCATTATGTCTTCAAACTAACAACCTGTTGGCTAAGGTAAGTGAGCTGTTAAGTTTAGAAACTCAATATTTTAGCTTTGTGACACATTAACTAGTCATTAATATACACACCGCATGCTGCTAAAACTACAGAACCAATGGCAGTAATTGTGGAAAATAAAGGGGTCTCACATTCACAGATAATGTGAAGTGTGACATAAAGGCTCATTGAAATGTCTTAGAAGGCATTGGAATATCTTCTGATTTATTGAGAGGATGATTTTCTTAAAATCTCCTTCCTGTAATATTTCCAGCATAATTTCTCTCTATTCTTTATTATAAAGTGAGTTGCTAGTCTCTGAATAAACCAGGGTAAGAACTTGGAAAATGCTGGCACATAATTTGTTAATATTGTTGATCTTCCAATATGATCTTATTAACCCGTGTCCTTTAAAAATGCAATAAAAGTCTTGGAAAGTTTGGGAATATAATTAATTAATTATATGGGATTCAGGCATGCAGAAGAAGACTTATAATGATTGCTAATATCATGTCATAAAACTGAAGAGCTTGAATGATTTAGTGGTTAAGATGCTGGATTAGGAGTAGGAAGACCAGGTCCCAGTCCATGACACTCTTTGGATCACAAGGGCCACTCAACTTATCTCACAGGGCTATGAGAAAAACTGGAATTTATGTATGCTCCCATAAGCTCCTGAAGAAATTAGGGATCTAAATCTAAACAATGAATAAATACATGGAACAAAGAGAAGCTGGTTGATAGAAAAGGTAAAATGAGTTGGTCATATTAAGACTGCTACTTGAGCCCTAGCCCACCCATCCCACTTTTTTTTTTTTTTACAAAGATCAACTGAGACCTCAGCACCTAGCTCTCATTGGCTGATTTTGGAAAAGCTAAACAGGTTTGGACCAGATTAAGGATTGGATGAGAGATCCAAGGCTATGGAACAGATCAGGAAGTCAAAAAGATACTTCTAAAGAAGGCAACAATAATGCACCTCCATGCTTATGCCAAGAAAACACCATGGATATACTGTATCCACCTAGCCTTCAGGCTTCAAGTTCAACTCAAAGAATTAACCCAGTTTATATCAGGAATGTTCAACAGAAGA